>VZQC01008412.1:2602419-2775841 GCA_009823505.1 Rhizomys pruinosus
TTTTTTTTTTGTCTTTTTGAGACAGGGTTTCCCTGTAGCCCCAGCTGTCCTGGAACTCACTCTGTAGACCAGGCTGGCCTTGAACTCACAGAGATCCACCTGCCTCTGCCTGCCAAGTGCTAGGATTAAAGGCGTGCACCACCACGTCTGGCTTAGGACTGATTTTTTAAAATGTTTTATTATTTCTATCTTTTTATGTGTATGAGTGATTGCCTGCATGTAGGTAGGTGCACCCATGTTGTGCATGGAGGAGGTCAGAAAAGGGTGTTACATCCTCCTGGAAGTGGAGTTACAGTTGTTAGCCACCATGTAGGTGCTGGGAATTTTACCCGGGCCCTCAGCAAGAGCAGCCAGTGCTCTTAACCACTGAGCCTTCACTCCAGCCCCCTGATATATTTTTTTAAAAGCAAATATATACAAAACTAAATCAGCAAAGGTAAGGATCCATGGATGAAGTATGCAGGGAATGCAGCACAGGCTTCCAGGAGTTCATTCTCAGAGGCACATGGGATACACTTCTCACCTCTAGCATCTACTCATGACAACTGTTCAGTGTTGTCTACCAGGGAAGATCACTGGAGATCTTCCACTCTGGATGGAGTGTTTGTTCTGGAGGCTGGTCATGTAGGCAGCCTCTGCCTGGAAGCTATGATTCCACACCGATTTTCAGCCTCAGTGATATTGGTACAAATTAGACATATGAAATACTCTGTCAAAACTAGTGGGAACTTGTGCTCGCTTCGGCAGCACTTACACTTGTGGGAACTCTTAAAAAAAATCTAAGTTTATTTAAAGGACATTTAAATGGACATCCTCGCAATGGGCCTTTTTAATGACAATTGTTTCAGGCCAAATGTTAACTTTCCTTATTTCCACAAATGGGAATCAGCAGACAGATGGGAACAGTACTTGATACTTAATTGTTAGTCTCTGTGTGCTATGCACTGTAGTATGTGCTTTATGCATACTGCTTTATCTGACATTTCACTGACACGGCTCTGTTAGTAAAGACAGTTTGCATCTTTGTATATCATATACAAGGAGCTGAACCCCATGAGAAATTGAAAACTGTATGGCTATTAAGGCAGGAATAGTCCTAGGTATAGTACTGCCTTAAGTACTAGGAATAGTACATTGCCCCAGTATTTTGGCCCTTGAGTCTATTCTTAATCTCTAAGCTTCCTATTGTCACATAGCACCTGTCATAGGCTGGATATGTTGTTCCTGCTATGGGAATATTATCTGCTGGAGTAATTTTTCATCAAAAAAGCATATGGCTCAAGAGTGTTAATTCATTTATGTCACAGCCCAAGAATTGCTAGCAGCAGGGATACGATCTATCCTTCCCCACCCCCCTTTTATGGGATGTGCTTTGTCTGAGCCCGATAGGAAGGTGCAGCTGGTCAAAAAAGAAAAAAATATTCTGCATACTTAGGCCAAAAAATCTCTCTGGATTTCATCACTGAAGGATGCCAGAATGGCTGTATTGTAAATAATTCAACTTGTATAATATTTCAGAGTTAAATGCTGTCTTCAGCCTTTTTTGGTTACCATGACAGCAGATGTGACATTTCTTTGACAGAGGCAGTAGGGAAAAAAAAGAAAGAAAGAAAGAAAGAAAGAAAGAAAGAAAGAAAGAAAGAAAGAAAGAAAGAAAGAAAGAAAGAAAGAAAGAGAGAGAGAGAGAGAGAGAGAGAGAGAGAGAAAGAAAGAAAGAAAGAAAGAAAGAAAGAAAGAAAGAAAGAAAGAAAGAAAGAAAGAAAGGAAAAGAACCAGAGTCGACCTTTAATGATTTTTAGAAAAATCTATTCTCCAAATCTAGCTTGTTTTACATGCACAGCCATTAACCGTCTAAAGACAGCCTTAGAGTGGAATTACGGGACTTTTCATGGGGAGGTGGTAGAATCTACTTCTGTGAAATCATGGACTGTCTATGTTTGATGGTGTGTTTTGAGAGTAAAGAGGGAGGATACAAGAAGCAGGCAGTATGGGACCCGCAGTGAATTGTCACAATCTCTGATTACTGCTACTTAGCGTTCTCCATTTTGATTCTGCTTCCTGCTGTGGTGCCATGCCACTCATAGGAACTGCAGAGCACCAGCCTTAGCAAAGGCTTGGCGAATGCTCTTTCATGGGGAAGCATGGCACTAAGAGCAAGGATCGTAATAAGAGATAAGTCCGATGATGTGTCGGCCTAGATTTCAGTGCAGTTAGAACAGTTACAGTGTCCAAATGATTCTGATCTGTCTACATATGCACATATAAACACAGATTTTTTTTTCATTTTCTGAATTTTAAGCATTTATTCAACACATTACAGTAAACCCTTCAACTGCCCAGGATCAATGATAACTCAATATTCCATCATCTGAAAAATCTCAGTCCCTATGGGTAGACATTTTACATTTGCACCATTTTTCTCAATTATCAAGGAAGGAGTACTATAAGATGTTATATCCTAGAGAATTTATAGCACAAAATGACATATTAAGAAAGGTAGCCATGTGTTTATTCATTTTTGTTTCTATTTAACTTGTAAGATTTTATTGTACTGTGAAGAAAACATACCTCAATTAGGTAATGTACTCAGTGTCTTCTCTCCATATCACCTTGTTACATGTGATGGTCTCCCCAAAAGAAAAATAGACCGTAGTTTTAAGGAACTCTGTGTTACCCTGGGAGCCAGCAAAGGAAAGCAAAGAGTGGCCTCACTTTGTGGCCAAATTTATGAGAATTCTGTACCAGAATCCAGGAAGCCATGGTGGAAGATGGTATCAAATACCTGATGGGTTCTCAGGTCCAGGTTGAAAAGCACCCACTTCAAATCCGTGGTATCGGTTTCCTAACAAAACCCTCTGTTGTCCTTTCTTTCAGAGCCATGTTTGACTATGACAAGAGCAAAGACAGTGGGCTGCCGAGCCAAGGACTTAGTTTTAAATATGGAGACATTCTCCATGTCATCAACGCCTCCGACGATGAGTGGTGGCAAGCCAGAAGGGTCATACTGGATGGGGACAGTGAGGAGATGGGCGTCGTTCCCAGCAAGCGGAGGTAAGGGTGCCTTCTGTCCATCCCAATGCAAGCTTGTGTGCTGTCCAGGGTGTGGAAATGAGGGGCGATGCGGGAGCATGTTCACAAAATGACTGTTAAATGCGATGTGCAGTCTGCAGGAAATGGGTCAGTGCTGGCAGGTGGCATGAGTAAAACATTCTCATTCTCTGCATGTTAGGGTTTTACCAAAAGTGGTGAATGTGAAGAAGCATAATGGAGAAGGAAGCTCTGCTTCTGTGATGTTCCTGAAATTTCTCTCAGCAGCTGTATGTGCTTGAGTCTGTCTGCATGCCAATCCTCAGACAGGGTGCACTGATTCGCAAAGTTCAGCATTTACCAATGGATTTCACAGAAAGGCCAAGAGTAAGCCAAGTATAGTTAGCAGTTTGGTGGGGCGTGGGAGATGGCTCAGCAGTTTAGAGCACTGGTTGCTCTTGAAGAAGATCCAGGTTCGAATCCCAGCACCCACCTGGGAGCTAACAACTGTCTATAACTCCAGTCCCAGAGGATTTGACGCCCTCCTCTGTCCTCCACAGGACTGCATGACACGGCTGCACTTAGATAAATGCAGGCATAACACTTATACACATAAAATAAAAATATGTAAATTAAATGTTTAAAAAAAAGGAAAGCAATTTACTAAACTAAGGCCCAATTGCTTGAGGTATAGAGCTAGTAAGATTTATAAGCTGAGTGAACAGGTATTTTTACAGTTTTAGTTAGTCCTGTTCCCCATCCCACACTTCCTGGTAGTTATTCAGATATTAACTCTGGGTCTTCCTATGTAGCCCCTGCTGCCCTGGAACTTGCTATGCAGACCAGGATGGCCTCAAACTCACAAAGTTCTACCCACCTCTGCCTCCAGAGTATTGAAGTTATACCCAGCCTTAGGTCTGTGTCTTTGTTTTTTTAATTTTGTTTTGTTTTGTTTTGTGTGTGTGTGTGTGTGTTTGAGACAGGGTATCCCTGTAGCCCCAGCTGTCCTGGAACTCACTCTGTAGACCAGGCTGGCCTTGAACTCACAGAGATCCACCTGCCTCTGCCTCCTGAGTGCTGGGATTAAAGGCGTGCGCCACCACGCCCAGCTTTGTATTTCTTAAATGCATCAAGATCCTCTCTTCCAAATGCTTTTTCAGTTTTCCTTTTGAAAGGCAGATATATTCTTCAGAGCAGCCAATTCCTCCATCTAACCACCTGTGCCAGAAACTTTCCTTCTCATGAATGCACCTCTAAGCACAACACATTGTCCGAGAAACAGAAAGTGATTGTCTCAGATCAAGACAGTCTACGTTCCAGCCTGCATGGGGGAGGCACCAGAGCCCAGCCCAGCAGTGTGGCTATTCGCAGTTGATGGCCGATGGGGAGGGAGAGTGTTTCTTCAGGGTGTAGCCCCTGACTGGTTGATCGTGCTCCAGTGGACAGCCCTACTCCACTAACTGGACTCAATGGCTGATTTGAAAAAAGAAGTCAGGGGGCTGGAGAGATAGCTCAGTGCTTAAGACCACCAGGTGCTCTTGCGCTGGTCCCAGGTTCCATTCCCATGGCAGCTAACAACTGTCTGTAACTCAAGTTCCAGGGGATCTGACACCCTCTTCTGACCTCTCTGGGCATTGCAGGAGAGGGTGCACCTACCTACATGTAAGCAATATACTCATACACAAAATATAAAATAAAATAAAATAATAAAATAAAATAAATAAAAATTTTTTTACAAAAAGAAGTTAGGCAGTCGTGGTGGTGGTGATGAGTCCAGAAAGAGTGAGAATAGATTGGGGTTTAAACATAATTCAAATGCATTGTATGCATGTATGAAATTCTCAAAAAAATAAGAAATATATTTAAAGTTAAAAATTATATTGTAAAAAAGATGACATTGACTCTCCTAGAAATATGGCACAACATCAGCAGGAAGGAGCCTTGCTACAAGCAGTAACCCGCTTTTCCCAAGCGGCAGATTCTCAAAGGGCTCGCTCATCCTTAGTTTCCCAAATGCAAAGTGCTTTATAGAAATGTGCTCCATGAGAGATAGCCTAGCAGTTAAGAGCACCGACTGCTCTTGCAGAGGACCCAGGTTCCATCCCCAGCACCCACATGGCGGCTAAGAACCGTCTGTAACTCCAACTCCAGGAGAACTCCAATTCCAGGGAAATCCGAGACCCTCTTCTGACCTCCACAGAATTGCATGACACGGGTACACAGACCTACATGCAGACAGTACATTCATACACATACAAAAAAAAAAATAAAATTAAAAAAAATAAAAAAAAAGAAATTTGCTCCATGAAGCTGCGTGTTCAAGTGCAGCCACACATAAATACAATGGCCAAGCTAGTAGAAATTGTGAAAACATGTAATGATAGCAGACACCCCAGAGCACATGCTCTCCATCATCCTGTGCCCATGGCCACGCAGCCCAGGGAGCCTCAGCAGCCACCGCTCCCAGCCACTCTTTCCCCTTCACAGGGAGAAGCCTGTGAAGTGGCTGAAACCCCAGAGCCTCCCACCCCCGGGCCCTATCTAGGATCTGCCATGGCAATAAATAGCTCTCTATGTCTCTTAAAAAGGCTGGCTGTAAGGGCCCTGACCTTTGCAAGGGCTTCAGACTATACGTAGCTCATCTTGTCATGTTTCCTAAAAGGTTAAATATTCAAAGAGGTGGTCCTTTCTTTTTTTTTATATAATGTCTATTTTGTTGACAAGCTCATATATATATAGATATAGATATAGATATAGAGATATATAGATATATGCATGATGTGTTGATCAGCTCCACCCCATGCTCACCTCTAGCTCTCATTCCCCACACTCACCTCCAACTCTCATTCCCCACACTCACTTCCAGCTCTCATTCCCCACACTCACTTCCAACTCCCATTCCCCACACTCACCTCCAACTCTCATTCCCCACACTCACCTGCAACTCTCATTCCTCAGGCTCACCTCCAGCTCTCATACTCCACGCTCCCCTCTAACTCCCCATTCCTCACACTCACCTCCAACTCTCATTCACTACACGCACCTCCAACTCTCATTTCCCACACTCACCTCCAACTCTCCCTTTCCCCTTCCACTTCTCCTCCCCAGCTTTGTGTATGCTTTTTTATTTTTTAACACACTAAGTCCATGTAGCGTCAAGCTGTGGTTCTTAATACTTGTTTATGTTATCTATTTGTGCATTTTCATGGAAAAGAAATGTCAAGACACATATGTCATGAAGTTGGCTCAATTTGCTCCAAGGGCAGTGTCTTAAGCAGCTGTTCTCCAGGAGGAAGAGCCATTTTGTCCAATTGGCCTCAAGGATAGACACTGAGTAGAAGAAAAAAAATCTATGTCAGAAATGGCTTTTTAGCTCATTTAAAAGAAATTCTTTTCATCAAAATTGCCTAGTGATGCTGAGGACTACCTGGGGAGCCGCAACAAGGATTCGGTCTTTAGATGGGAGAGTTGAACTGCATGATTGTTCAGGTGCTTTCCAACCTGGAAGTTCTGTAGTTCTCTCCAGCTGTGTCAATAGCCATTCCTTTGTTCAAGTGCCCCTCATCTACCCTCAAGGCAAAGCCCTCTCTGAAATGATTTTCCATCTGCTGGTGATCATCCTTGAATTGCCTCTTTCATATTTTGAATGAACCCCTCTTAGCAGCCCTGCTACAGCCAGCCTGGAGAAGTCTGTTCAATTCCCCTATTGTTCATATTTTGCCTTCTATTGCATGAGAAGTACAGAAGTCCCACCTCATAATTATATACTAATTATATACAATTTATTTGTTATAGCCAGGTGTGGTGGTGCACACCTTTAATCCCAGCACTTGGAAGGCAGAGGCATAGGCAGGTGGATCTCTGTGAGTTTAAGCCAGCCTGATCTACATAGTGACTTCCAAGACAGCTGGGGCTGCAGGGAGACCCTGTCTCAAAAAGACAAAAGAAAAGTATTTGTTATTTATTTTATATAAAATTTCTGCCCGTTAATTAATTTCAAATTAGGACTTTATGTCAAAAATTGTTTTTATTATAGGTATTTATAAAAGTAATACTTCTAGGCCAGGCATGATGGTACATACCTTTAATCCCAGCACTTGGGAGGAAGAGGCAGGTGGATCTCTGTGAGTTCAAGGCCAGCCTGGTCTACATAGTAAGTTCCAGACTAGCTGGGGCTACAGGGAGACTCTGTCTCAAACACATACACACACACACACAAAAGTAATACTTCCTCGCTATATAAAAATGAGGAATCCTAGCACTTGGGAGGCAGAGGCAGGCAGATCTTTGTGAGTTCAAGACCAGCCTGGTCTACAGAGTGAGTTCCAGGACAGCTGGGGCTACAGGGAGACCCTGTCTTGAAAAGAAACAAAAAATAAAAAATGAAAAATGAGGAATCTTAGAAAAATATAAGGAGCAAAGCTAAAAATCATAATAATTCTACCCATAAAGAGTTCTCAATTGGGGCTGGAGAGATGGCTCAATAGTTAAGAGCACTGGTTGCTCTTGCAGAGGACCTGGGTTCAGTTCCCAGATGGCTAACAACTGTCCATATCTCCAGTTCCAGGGGATCCAACACCCTCTGACCTCCATATCTCCAGTTCCAGGGGATCCAACACCCTCTGACCTCCATGGGCACCACATGACACAGGTGCACCTACAGGCAATACACTCATACACATAAAATTTTTAAAGTATAAAAAAGGGTTCTGATATACTAATTTTCAGGCCATTTAAAATCTAAATAAGGGGCCTGAAAGATAGTTCCATGGTTAAGAAATTGTACAGCTCTTGCAGAGAATACGAGTTTGGTAGATCAGTTCCTCCCACCCACATTGGACAGCTCAGAATCACCTATAACTCATTCCAGTGGGATCTGGCTCTCTGGCGGCCTCAGACATTTGCACTTACTTGTACCTATCCCCACTCCACCCCCCCACACACACACAATTTTTTTAGCTAAAAAAAAAGTAAGTAAATTTATTAAACTGGTAGATTCTTCAAATCAATTCCTTTTAAACTGTTTTCTCAGCCCACCCAGTAGAGCTAGTCTTAAGGACTTTGTGCAGACAGCAGCAGTGTGGAACATTTCCCTTCACAACACTATTTTTCTTTTGACGATTGTATTTAATCATCCAATGATACTGTAAGACAAGTAATAGGAATGTCACATTCCCTATTTTTAGATAGTGAATAAATTTATGTATAAAACACTTTCATGACATGTAATATGTAATTTTGAGCCCTTTGTAGTTTTAAACATCATTATAATACTGTAAGAGGCCATTATTATGTCCATTGTATAATTAAGGAAGTTGAGGCACAAAGAGGTTATTAGTCTGCCTGAAATTGCCCATTCTAGTAAGTGGCGAGCTGGGATTTGAATTCAGGCTACAAAATTGCTGTTAATTCACATAGTCCTGCCTCATAAACGAGCAATAATAAGAGCTAATAAGATTCAGTTTAGCAAGCATTGCCTGGAGCATGTCTGTATTACAGGATCACTGTCTGGATCCAGGCATTCGTGAGACCAGCATGGAACTGTGGCAGCTAGTCTGTGACAGGAACAATGAAGACTCCATTATAGATACCAAGAGAAAGGGGACAGGCTGAAGGATGAATTCCTTCTCATGATAGCACTGTCCATATGTTATATACTTGATAGTTGCTATAACTGAGTATCACTGACTGGATTAGTTATAAAGTATACAGGTTTATTTAGCTTGTGTTCCTGGTGGTGGAAGAGTCCAGTTGGAGGGACTATGTCTGTTGAAGGCTGTGCCTCTGAGCACTCTACAGATTGCTGAGGCTTTATAGGGTAGTAAGAGGAAAACATAAAGTTAGACACAAATTGGCTTTTATAATAGGCTCACTGTTGTGATAACCCATTAGCCTTCTAATGTTTCAATGTATAAATAGATTAATCCATTTAAGAGACCAGGACACTCACAACAAAGTTACCCCTTAAAGGCTCACAATGTTGATTAAATTTCAACGTGAGTTTTGGTGGGAGCATTAGCCACAGAACTATGTATTATGCCAGATGCTTTCAAATATATGATTTCAATTCAGTCTTCACAGAAGTCTCTGAGGGAATCTGGTGGTCAGAGAACTTAAGTAACTTTCCCTAGAATACAGTACCAGCCAGTGGCTGGACCCAAGTCTTTTTGGTAGCAAGGTTAAATGGCTTCCTACTCTATTAAGACTATTGCTTGAGGATACTTTCCATTTGTTGAAGTAGAATATCAGTGAATCCAAGCCTCTGGCCACAATCACACTGACAGCAAGGGGCTACCAAGATACACACCTTTCTTATACCTTTGTAAGCAACCCTAAAGGTCTGCTCTCTTCTCAGCCCTATAGCTTTCAAGACCTAGGCCTTGTATTAATTACTCTTCTCATCCTTATAACAAAATGTTTGACCATAGTAACTTAAGGAAGGAGAGGTTCATTTTGGCTCACAGAGGATACAGTTCATCATAGTAGTGAAGACTTGACAGTGGGCTTTGGGGCAATTGCTTATCACATCAGGGTAGAATCAGGAAGCAGAGAAAGAACTCTGACAGAACCAAAGCTGGGCTATACCCCATAAAGCCCTGCCCCTGTAGCCCCAGGTCTGGAGCTATGGTTCATGTCCAGAAGAGTCCACAAGCTTCCAAAACAGTACTAACCAACTGGAGGCCAACAGTTCCAACAAATTAACCCATATAGGGACATTTCGAATTTAAACCATAACAGACTCACATTGGATCAGGGAGAAAAATCAAGGCCTCTGTCTCACTTGGCTGAATTGACTCTGGTAATAAGCACCTGAAGCAGATATTCCCTCCCATTTACAAGGTGAGTAAATTAGGAATGGTGATCCAAGTGATTTTAGTGATAGTGTTATCATCACCATTTTACGTACTGAGTCCTAAGTGCATCAGACCCTCTGCTAAACATTCACCTTAAATGATCTTATTTCATATACACTGTAATTTTCTGAAGTCTCTGTTACTTTTTGAAATTTTCCAGCATAAAAATAGGTCCTAAAAGTCAGAATGGCTATCCTAAGTCAAAGATACCAGCAAGTAGTAGAGATGGAAGCAGAATTTCAACCCAGGCTTGTGTGGTTTCAGAATCTGGACTCTTGACATGGAGGCTCTGCTTTCTGAGCTTACATATGTTGTGAGTGGTCAAACTAGGAGTGGTCCCACATCCTCTAAAGCACAGTGACCATTCATTGTTTAACTGTCGCCTATATCTAGCAGCAAGCCTGTAGCCACTTAGGTGGACAGTACTTCAGTTCTCCCTCCTGTTAGGGCTAGAGGAATATAGACAGAGATGCTCCCAAAGTTAAAATATGTTCCCACTGTCCAGTTAGTGCTCCAAGCCTGAACTAATTATGTACTTGGCTGGAACCTGAAAATGCCAGATGGGAGGTGGGAAGAAAAGCAAGGGAAACAGTTGAGCTTGTTAAACCATAGCCAATTGAGGCTATCCGGACATGCTAGGTGTCAAAACTGATTGCTCAAATTCGGCTATCCAGTTTATTTCACTAGTAGTTTGGTTAGCAACAAGACAAGGGTAGGAAGGATTATTTCTGCTTAAACAGTCTAAGTGCCAGATGGAAGGTACACAGTTGTGTCATTGCCTTGGGACTTTACATACAGGTCCTACCATTTCCTTAAGCAAAGGCCTTAATGTTGCGTTCTTCTAAAGGAACTATAGTTGGTAAAATCAGAGATGAGGCTATACTTAACCTAGAGTCTTTCTGAAAGGAAAAGTCATGAAATGATGAACAACTTTTTGAAGGAAACACTGGTTATTCAACAAGCCACCTAAAAATCATTAACCTTCAGTTTTCACAGTCAGGTAAGAACTAGTAGCCTGAAGAGTTTATCCATCCGTTCGCTCATTCAACAAAGATTTGCAAAGCTTTGATTCTGTTCCTGGCTCTATGTTAAGTCCTGAATCACTGTCTAGGTTATGAATAAAATGGCTGAAGTTCTGAGCACAGCTTCTTATACTAGTGTGCGCTTAAATGATGGCTATTTCCAGTTTTCAGATTCTGAGCTTTTGGTGCAAAAGAAAAGAATACAATATTGCTTAAGGCTCCATTTCTGAGCTTCGGCTCTCATTTCAGCAGTAAGCTGGCCACTGTATCCTAGGAAAAACTAGTAGAACACAGACAGCTAAGGCCCGTGAGGAAGAAAAAGCAAACCGCAGCTACCTCTGCCTAGGGAGAGGGTACAGAGACGCAATGAAGGCCATTCCTAGCAGGCTTTGTGACAGAAAGACCTGCCACTGGTTGCTGGTGTGTGAGGAGAGACCAGTTCAGGATATACGATGCAGTGCGGCAAAAGGATAGCTAGTTAACTGACTTCAGTGTTTCAGTGTTTTAATTGAATTTATTCTGAATTTTGATAGCAGCCTGCATGGTACATTGCAACCTCCATGGTTATATGGTTGTAGCTCATATAATTCAGGGTATTTGGACAGTGAGATGAGGAAGGCAGAAAATAGCACTTGTGGGAAACTCAGCCTAGACTTGTAATGGTTATGTATTAGCTTTTTAGAAATCCATTTGTGACTTGGTAAAATATGTACTAACATAAATGTTTATGAACCAAATACATTTTTCTTCTTTTTAGTCTTCAATGCATATTTTTATTGAATTTTTATGAATTTCATACATCATTTTTTCACTAATATAAATTCTTTTATTGAATTTTTATCTGTTTCATACATACTTTTTCAATCAGTATTAATTGCCTTTATACCCCACTTCTCCTTGGCACCATCCTGCAGCCCCCTTATCCCCCCAGCATTCATACGTTCACATATCTGTCATTTGTGCTAGGGTCCATTGCACCAAACTACTCTCCCCACCCACTTCTCAGTACCAGTTCATCCCCTGAGCTCTAATCAGCCTATCTGGAGTCTCTTTTCTTTTTTTCTTGATTTTTTTTTATTGAACTTTTGTGCATTTCATACAACATTTAATCAAATTTAGACCCACTCCCCCTTTCCATGCCCCCCACCCCTCCAGAGCTCCTGTGTTCTGCCATACATGTCTTGTACCTTTTTCTCAGTCTTTTTTAAATTTTTTGATGCAGAAGTTTACTGTTTTGGGCAGAAGTTTATTGTTTCAGTCAGTTCTTTGAACAAGTCTTTTTGTTGCTGTTGTAATGGTTTCTAGTTCCATCCATTTACCTGCAGATTTCATTCTTTCTTTCTTTCTTTCTTTCTTTCTTTCTTTCTTTCTTTCTTTCGTTCTTTCATGTTTTTGAGACAGGGTCTCCCTGTAGTCCCAGCGGGCCTGGAACTCACTCCATAGACAGGCTGGCTTTGAACTCACAGAGATTTGCCTGCCTCTGAGTGCTAGGATTAAAGGTGTGCATGGGTCTGTGGGGGTTTGGGCACAACAGCCTGCAAATTGGTTTCATATGAAGGATGCTTGTACTCATGGATCATCACTAATAGCTAAAAAATGAAAAGGAAAAGAAAACTGAGAGAAAGATGCAGGACAGTCGTGACAGAATGCATGATCTGGGATGGGGTGGGGGTGGGGGGGAAGGGAAAGGGAAATATGCCTGAACTGAATTGGAAAATGATGTATTGAAATTGCACAACAGCCATCAATAAAAAAAAAAAAAAAAGAAAGAAACACAATGAAGGAAAAAAAAACCACCAATGGGGGGAACAAAAACAAGCGTTCGTGCATCACCACACCCACTTAAAGATGGTTCTTAGCTGCCTTGTGGGTGCTGGGAATTGAACCTGGATCCTCTGCAAGACCAGTAGGTGCTCTTAACTGCTGAGCCATCTCTCTAGCCCCTGATGTTGTCTTTATTTTTTATTTTATTTTATTTTTTTGGTCTTTTTTGAGACAGGGTTCCCTGTAGTCCCAAGCTGTCCTGCCAACTCACTCTGTAGACCAGGGTGGCCTTGAACTCACAAAGATCCGCTTGCCTCTGGCCTCCCAAGTGCCTGGGATTAAAGGCATCACCACCACGCCCGGTGTTTGTCCTTTCTTTACCACTGCATAGAAACTCCATTATGTAGATTGTGCCGCATTTTCTTTATCCACTTCTCAGCTGAGGGACACTTGGGCTGCTTCCAGCTTTTCACTATCTCTGCAATAGGATGGGGGACATGGGAGGAGTCAGAGGGGAGAAGAAGGGGTAGAAATGATATGAATATAGTACTCATGTATGAAATTCTAAATTAGTAAAAGAAAAAAATGGAGTGAGGTTCTGGTGAGTCAAGGCAGACCTGCCTTGTCCCTGGGGGGCATGCCACCCACCCCAGAAGTCCCAGCTCAGACTCCAGACACCTGCCAACGGACGTCCAATTGCAGGTTCCGGCTGAGTTCAAAGGTGCACAGTCTCCTTGACCCTTGGAGGCCTACCGGCACACGGGCCAAAGTAGCAACCCAACCCAATGCACCCCCCCAAGTGCCCACACAAAAAAAACCAGAAAGGGGAAAAGTTGAAACGATCTAACACTACAGCTAAAAACACTTGAGAGACAACAACAAATGAACCCTAAAACCCAATTACACAGAAGAAATAACAAAAAATCAGAGGAGAAATCAATGAAATAGAAACAAAGAAAACAATACCTAAAATCAATGAATCCATAAGATGGTTCTTTGAGAGAAAAAAAAAAAATTAGACATACCACTCTTAGCCCAGTTAACAAAAAAAAAAAAAAAAAAAAAAAAAAAGAGAGAGAGAGAGAGAGAGCAGCTCCAATCAATAGTATTTGTGATGAAAAGGGAAACATCACAACAGACAAAGAAAAGATCCAGACAATCATACGGGAATACTTCAAAAATCTATACACCACTAAATTTGAAAACCTAACAGAAACAGATGAATATCTGAAATCCTGTGAACCAACAAAGCTTAGATTAACAGTTTAAACAGACCCATAATATTTGAGGAAATTGAAGATGTAACTAAAAACCTCCCAACTAAAAAAAAGCCCTGGTCCAGATGGTTTCATGGCAGAATTCTATAAAACATTTAAAGAGGTCCTGCAGCCATTGCTACTCAAACTGTTTAGAAGGATACAAAGAGAGGGAATTCTCCCAAACTCCTTCTATGAAGCCAGCATCACTCTAATACCAAAACCAGGCAAAGATGCAAGCAAAAAAGAAAGCTATAGACCCATCTCACTAATGAACATAGATGCAAAAATTCTCAACAAAATACTAGCAAATCGCATACAGACCCACATCAAAAAGATCATCTATCATCAAGTTGGATTCATACCAGAGATGCAGGGATGGTTCAACATATGTAAATCAATAAATATCATCAAACACATAAATGGACTGAAAGACAAAAACCACACAATCATCTGAGTTGATCCAGAAAAAGCCTTTGACAAGATTCAGCATCACTTCATGTTTAAAGTCCTAGAGGGAACAGGACTGAAAGGAACATTCCTCAACATGATCAAAGGCATATATGGCAAACCCACTGCCAACATCATCCTAAATGGAGAAAATCTGGAACCATTTCCCTTAAAGGCGGGAACCCGGCAAGGCTGCCCCCTATCACCACTCCTCTTCAACATAGTGCTCAAAACACTTGCTAGGGCTATAAGACAAGAGAAGGAAATTAAAGGAGTACTAATTGAAAAAGAAGAAGTTAAGCTATCCCTTTTTGCAGATGATATGATAGTTTACCTAAAGGATTCTAAAAACTCCACCAGAAAACTTCTAGAAACAATTAAGAGTTTTAGTAAAGTGTCAGACTACAAAATTAACCTAGAAAAATCAGTAGCCTTTCTTTACACCAACAATAAACAAGTGGAGAAGGAATATAAGAAGACCTTCCCACTCATAATAGCCTCAAAAATAATAAGATACCTGGGAACAAACCTAACCAAAGATACCAAAGACCTCTACAACAAAAATTTTAGACCCCTGAAGAAGGATATTGAAAATGACATCAAAGGATGGAAAGACCTCCCATGCTCATGGATTGGGAAAACTAACATAGTAAAAATGTCCATTTTACCCAAATTGATATACAGATTCAACGCAATCCCAATCAAAATCCCCATGAGCTTCTTTACAGACTTGGAAAAAAAAATCATTAAATTCATATGGGAAAACAAAAGAACCCAAATAGCTAAAGCAACCCTGAGTGAAAAATGCAATACAGGGGGGATTGCCCTACCAGACTTCAAACTATATTACAGGGCCATAGTCATAAAGACAGCCTGGTACTGGCACAAAAACAGACCTGTTGACCAATGGAACAAAATTAAAGATCAAAACTTGAGCTCAATTTCAGCCACCTCATATTTGACAAAGGGCAAAAAACCCTCAGTGGAGGAAGGATAACATCTTCAGCAAATGGTACTGGCAAAATTGGATCATCATCTGTAGAAGAACAAAATTAAACCCCTACCTCTCACCCTGTACAAAAATCAGCTCCAAGTGGATCAAAGATCTCAACGTGAAGCCTGAAACTCTGAAGGTAATAGAAGAAAAAGTTGGCAACAACCTACAAGACATAGGCATAGGAAAAGACTTTCTAAATCAGACAGCATCTGCACAGGAAGTAAGGTCAACAATCAACAAATGGGACCTCATAAAACTCAAAAGCTTCTGTACAGCGAAAGAAACAATCAAGGAAGTGAAGAGAAAACCCATAGAGTGGGAGGAAATCTTTACCAGTGGTACATCTGACAGAGCATTAACATCAAGAATATATAAACTACTCAAAAAACAAAGAAGACAAATGACCTACTCAAAAGATAGAGTAAAGAGCTGAACAGAGACTTCACCAGTAAGGAAGTAAAGATGGCTGAGGAACATCTTAAAAAGTGTTCAACATCATTAATAATTAAGGAAATGCAAATTAAAACCACTATCATATCATCTCACTCCAACATGACTAGCTAAGATCAAGAAAACAAAAGACAACAGATGTTGGAGAGGTTGTGGGGAAAGGGGAACACTCCTCCACTGCTGGTGGGAATGTAAACTTGTACAACCACTATGGAAGGCAATGTGGAGAACCCTTAAAATAGTCAAAATGAGCCTCACCTGACCCAGTCATACCACTCCTGGGTATATAACCCAAAGACTCATCCTATCACAAAGATACATGCACATCCATATTTATTGCAGCTCTCTTCACAATAGCAAAGAGCTGAAACCAACCCAAATGCCCCTCAACAGATGAGTGGATGACAAAAATGTGGTACATCTACACAATGGACTACTATTCAGTGGTAAAGATGGCATTATGAACTTTGCAGGTAAATGGATGGAGCACCATGCCATTATGCTGAGTGAAGTAACACAGTCCCAGAAAGACAAATGGAGAATGGTTTCCCTCATTTGTAGATGTTAACACTAAATTCCCTAGACGAAAGGCAAGCTGAATACAATATTGTTATATTTCTGTTTATCTGAAAGCAACTATGTTGTTATAATGTGAATCTCTCAATGGGCTCTAGAATCCACCCACCAATTATTCTCAGAGTCTGTAATTACTGTATATGGGTGAGGAGTATGTATCTGTATTTTAGAGTAATATAAAATGAATGGAGGAAAGGGGCTGGAGAGATAGCCTAGCGGTTAAGAGTACCAACTGCTCTTGCAGAAGACCCGGGTTTATCCCCAGCACCCACATGGAGGCTAAGAACCGTCTGTAACTCCAATTCTAGGAGAACTCCAGATCCAGGGGAATCCAAGACCCTCTTCTGACCTCTGCAGCATTTCACGACACAGGTACACAAACCTACATGCAGACAGTACATTCATACACATACAAAAATAAATAAAATTAAAAAAAATTAATGGAGGAAAATGTGAACTCCTAAGCATAAAAAAAAAAAGACTGAGAAGATGTAAGCTTGTGGCATCAGCGTGGGTTATTCCTCCAAGGAGAGAGCCAATAGCCAATTAGATTTGGGATATATAGGCATACGGCTGCCACTGCTGCACAGTATTTCCAAGCAGGTGAGGTGTAGCTGGTGCTGACAGAGGAGTCTTGCTTGACTCAAGGAGACCTATATTTGCTTTATTGGTTTAGTGGCCTCTGGTAACACTCTCTGGTATTCCAGAGACCATCTGTACACTTGCAAGTGTGGTCTCAATACATCTTTCCCATGTTTACATCAGGTCTTCAACAGCAGGGCTTTATCGCCTCTCCTTGCAGGTATCCCAGTTTAGAGGCAAGGAGCCTTTACCTTTTGCGGGGGCTTGGATCCCCTGGCCAACATCTCCTTGGTAGAATAATCCATTGCTGATGTCAGAGCTCCTGTATTAATGTATTTTTCTTAAGTGCATAGCTTAAGGAGACTTTAGTATTATATTTGGTTCTGAATAGAGAATAATCCTTTTCACAGTTCCTATGTCTATTAGTCAATTAAAGAAGGCAGTTTTACTGGTTTTATAAAAGATTACCTCTATAACAGTTGGCTCCAATTTACAGTTGGAGAACGACCTCATCATCATCATCATATTTCTCCTTGTTCTATGTGTGTGGGGGTGGGGGGAGGTAAGAAAGTCTCTCTCGTATTAAAATCTTTGTGGCACCTAGAAGGTAAATTTTGTTAGGACTCATTATAAATAGTTGTTACAAGTAGGATCCACAGAGGGGTTTGATGTTTATAGCAATCCAAGGCCTTTCTTCCTTTCAATGTTCAGATGGGCCAACCTTTCTGCTAAGATGCAGGACAGTTATGGCAGAATGCATGATCTGTGGTGGGGTGGGGTGGGGTAAAGGAAAAGGGGAATATCCCTGAATTGAATTGAAAAATGATGTATAAAATATACAAAACATCAATAAAAAAAATGGAGATAAAATTAAAAGAAAAGAAAAATGTCCCCTATTGCCTATCAGTTTCTTGGCTTCTTTTATTAATGTTGCATACACACACACATGCACACACACTCACACACACACACACACACACACAAAGTATGCATACACTTAGTACATTAGTGATGTTCCTGTGTGCATGTTTTAGACCCCTTGGGATTAGATAACCTATCAGTTCTTCCCTGTTCTTCCTGGAAAGCATTGCTTCTCTGATGAGTAGTAAGAACTACATTCATCTGTAAATGTAAGGAGTAGTATTTAGAATGTAGTAAGAAATTACATTAGTTTGTAAAAATGGCAGTAGTGGGTTTTCCTCTAGGGAACTGTCCAATCATGTGTACCTGCCTATGTTTACAGTACCTTGAATGGATTTCCTCCTATTGAGTGGGACTTAAGTCCAATTAAGCAAATGTTGATTACCTCCAAGATAAACGTGCCACTATTGCACCAATAAAGACATTTTTATGGACTGGTCATTGCTGTGGTTCACGGGCTTCACAGCTGGGTAGGATCACTGACTGTTTTCTCCCTTGGCAGCTTGCATAGCACCTTCCCACACTCTGGGAGCTAATCTCCAGGAAGGAGGCTTCTGGATTTGTTCTAGCTTAATTTCCCCAAAACCTGTGCCTAAAGTGTATGGTGCCTTCAGCAATAGGGTCTTACCTTCAAGTTCTGGGATGCAACCAAGGGCTATAGCAGTAGCCTGTACTGTTTTAGGAGTCTTGGACAAAGAGAGGTTTCTCTTGCCTCTCACTGAGATTTTGTTTGGCTAGCATTCAGCTCACACTCCACATATATGAATATTATATGTATATTTTAAGGCAGCTTATGAATCAATACATTTCCCTTTGATTTTTGTTACAACCTTAGTATTATCTCCCTGTCCTGCAATTCAGGAAAGAACTCAATCAAACCCCTTACATTAGCTTTAAAACTATACATCCCCCATCCAAAAATATCATGTTTGTTGAATTTCCACCAAGAAAAGTAGGAAAGACAGAACTTGGAGTTCTGTTTTCCCAGACCTTATGGCTGTGGACAAACTTTGAAGTCAGCCATGAGAGGGGTGCAAGTTTAGACTGCTTCTAAGACCTTCTAGTCTGGCAACTGTCAAGTCTCAGCTTTTACACCCACAAAATAGGGCTAACAAGACCTGCATTGGGAGGAACCAAATAAGATGATGTAAATAAGAAAGATAGAAATTCAGAATTCCATATTAAAATTTCGGCTTTCATCATTACCATCATTAAAAGTGATACTTCCCACCCAAACAAGAAACTAGCCTTCCAGCCTCATTCATGAATGAACCAAATGAAAGTTGCCTTAATAATCCTTCATAATTTTATTTTTCTGTTACCTTTATGAAAATTAATAAACCATAATAAAGGTTAGATATGTATGTTTATCTATATTTTTATATGTCTGACAATATTCTTTGCAAACTTTCTAAGATTTAAGTGATGAGCTACTAGAACTCAGGGCCTTTCATAAGAAAACTGAAAAGAAAAAAAAAAAACTGAAAAGACAGAAATCTATAAGAAATAGTTGAATGTTCTACCCCAAAAGTTGAGCCTTGTGTTACATAATGCTCGAGGCCTAAGTTCTATGAATTTATGCAGAATTTATTTGCATACTCAGATCAAATAACTATGGTCTCCATATGGTACAGTCATTTTGACAGCATGGGATGAAGTAGTGGTTCTCATCATTAGCCTAATCCAAAAGAGCCAAAATAAAGTTGAGGTTTTAACAGCAGTTTTAGGAGAAATCAAAGTGGTGAATATGCATTATCATTTGCACTTGAACTAGAAAGGAGAAGAGTTCATGAAGCTCTTGAGTGGCCTCTTCTCATCAACCTCTCCACTTGCTACCTCATCTTACCTGAAGTCTTGCTTTCCTCCCAACTGTTACATATGAGATTCAAGTAAACACTTCAATACAAATTTCTCTCAGTGAATTATGTTGCTTTAATATCAGAGGTCAGGTGCAAAAGCTTTTATGTTCAGCTCTTTCCACTCAAATATTCTACTCTTGCACTGAAATAAATATATTCTGAAACTTTATTCTGTAACTATAGAAACCCTGATCTTCACTGTGATTCAGTTGGAAACACAAAGAGCTCTCGGTTAGTAAGGAGCATGCTGTTAATTACAGATCTATGAAAAGCTTTGACTTCAAAAGCCATTAAATTTCTATAGATTCAGGATTTTCTTCTCTCATGCACTCTTTTTCTTTTTTTTGCCCAGAAAGAAAAAGAAGAAATTAAAGCTAGTCACATTTAAAGAAAGTCATATTAAAATGGTGTACAAAATGCAATTTTTGTTTATCATTTACTGAGGACCTATTATAATGTATTACTGAGTGATAAATGCATTTGTCCTTGAGCAATAAACACCTTATATATGCAATAAAGTAATAAGTAGAAGGAAAGACATTGAGATGTACCATTGACACAGAGATAAAGTAAGAGCTAATGTGGCTGGTGAAAAAGAAACATAATGTTTAAATGGAGAGACTTGGAAAATTCAGGGAAATTCTGAAATTCTTCTCTTTCATCCCTGGCTTCCAAAGAAGCTCAAGTCAAATTTTATTTTTCTGGAGTGTCTCAAGCCCTTTCCTCTCCTCTTCTAATTCTCATTTCCCAGAATTCATTGCTACTGCCTAGATTATAGACAGAACTTTTAAGTAGGCCCCCAGTCTCCTCTTTTTTCTACCCTTCTTGGAATGGTCTTCCATATCCATCAGGATCTTTTTCTTAAAATCTTAGTTTGAAGAGTTAAAGAAATGGCTCTGTGGTTAAGAGTGATTGCTGCTCTTGCAAAGAACCAGAGTTTGATTCCCAGTACCCACACCGAATAGCACACAAGTGCCTGTAACTCCAGTTCCTGAGGATCCGACACCCTTTTCTGGCTTCCGCAGGCACCTGCATACACATGAACATACATGCACACATATGTGTTCTCTCTCTCTCTCTCTCTCTCTCTCTCTCTCTCTCTCTCTCTCTGCCTCTCACACACACACAAATTTTTAAAATTTAGTTGGATTCTATCACTTTTTTATTTTTAATTAAAAAAATTTTGTGTGTGTTTTGCCCGCATGTATATAAGTGTACACACATATGCAATGCCCACAGAAAAGTGGATCGGATCCTCTGGAACTGGAGTTAATAATGGTTGTCAGCTACCGTATGCATGCTGCAAATCACACCCAAATCTTCTACAAGATCACCCAGTGCTCTCAATCTCTGTGCCGTCTCTGTAGCCCCACTCTGGTGGTTTGAATGAAGGTCCCCCATAGGCTCCAAGAATTTGGACAATTGTCCTATCGGTTGTCCTGTTTTGAGAGGTTTCAGGAGGTGTAGCCTTGCTGGAGGAAGCAGGTCACTGGAGGTAGGCTTTGAGAGTTCATAAGCCATGCAAGATTCCTGTGCCTGCTTGAAGATGTGAGTGCTTGGCTTTCTGTTCCAGCAACCTCTTGCCACCAACCCACATTATGGACTCTTACCCCACAGGAAGCATAAGCCAATTAAACTCTTCTTTCTCTAAGTTGCTTAGTCATGTGCTTTATCACAACAGGAAAATAACTCATACAGAAGTTGGTACCAGAAGTGGCTTTGAAGAACCTGATGTGGGTTTGGGGAGGAATGTAGAAGAATTTGGAAGTGTGGCCTAGAAAAGCAATTAAATGCTCTAAGCAGAACTTAACAAGCCAGTCTAATAGGAGCCTGGAAGAAAGTAGTTTTGAGAACAATGTAGTTCTGAAAGGCAATAAGGACCCAAGCAGCAACTGGGATGTTTTGACAAACCGTATGGCTGCCATCTCCCCATAGCCTAAGATCCTGCCTGAAGCTAAATTGAAAAGTAATGGACTAATTCCTTTGGTGGCAGAAAAATTTGCATCATTGGGATAGTGAATATAATGAAAAAGATTGGGGCAGAAAGAAGTATAGAATGTACAGTTTGGATTTAAAAAGAGCACTAGCAAGATTAATCTTGGAGCCAAGTCATGTGCTGAAAGAGAGGCATTCTTTGATAAGGAGATTAGAGCTATTAGGAAGAGGACTACAATTTTGCACTTACACAATGGCAAGATGGAATTCAGATAAACCTCCAACTTGTGAAATAAAAATGCTGGAGGGGTTTTCTGCTTCTAGAAAACAACAGCATAAAAAAGCTCCTAATGTGGATGAAGCAGGCCTGTGTCCATCGCAGCCTAGCCTCTGACTGTGGCAATGTCATTCATGTCTTTAGAGGTATGAAAGATGTAAGAGTGAAGGAATCATCAGTTGTTCTTCCATGATTTCAAAGAGCCACTAAGACCAGGCAGCATGAAGAAGGGACATCCCTAGGTGAAGAAGGTCCCAGCGCACCACTGCATAATGCTGTGAAGGGGAAGTTTGGTTGGCAGTGGGAACCCCAAGATGCTGGAGTTGATAGAGCTGTGATACATCCACCAAGAAAGCTGCATACAGGGAGTAGTACCACCCCAAGAGAGAGATGTATGTTGCATGCAGCAAAGCCAGAGGGGCTGTGCCATCTAAGTCCTTTGGAAATAAAGTCCCAGAAGTTAGACATGTTGCTACTGGATTCAGTGTTTGGCCTGCTGGTTTCTGGTCTTGTTTTGGTCCAGTACTTTCTGAGTATGTCCTCATTCCTCCCTTTTCGAATAGGAAAGTGTGTTCAGTTCCATTATATGTTGGAAGTATATAATTTGTCTTTTGACTTTACAGGGGTTTACAGTTAAGAAATTGCCTTGAGTCTCAGATTTTGGACCTGGGACTTTTGAATATATTATATTGAGAATGATAGAGACTATGGGGACTTTTGAAATTGGACCAAATACACTTTGGATTTTATATGATCATGAGCCTATGGGTGCCAGGGAGTGGGATATATTACTATGAATAGCAATATCCCACATAGGCTCTAAGTATTTAGACATTTTTTTTGTTTTGTTTTGTTTTGTTTTTTTTGTCTTTTCGAGACAGGGTCTCCCTGTAGCCCCAGCTGTCCTGGAACTCACTCTGTAGACCAGGCTGGCCTTGAACTCACAAAGATCCTCTTGCCTCTGCCTCCCAAGTGCTAGGATTAAAGGCGTGCGCCACCACGCCCGGCTGTATTTAGACATTTTTGTCCCCAGGTGGTAGCACTGTTTGGGGAGGTTTAAGATGCTGTGGCCACGGCAAATTAAGCAAGTCACTGGGGGAGGGCTTTGAGAGTTCCTTTTTTCCCCCACATGTAACCATTTTATAACAATGTAAATTATTTTGCAGATCCCTTTAACAAACACTATTTCATCCTTAAGAGAACAATTCTTTAACCATTAGCAAAGTATTGCATTCAAAATACTATTTTTTTAATGTGTACGAGTGTACCCTCTGCATGTAAGTTGGTGCACCTGTGGTGTGCAATGCCACAGATGTCAGAAGAGGGTGTCAGATTCCCCTGGAACTGGAGTTAAAGATGGTTTTTATCTGCCATGTGGGTGCTGGGAATCAAACCCGGGTCCTCTGCAAGAGCAGTCAGTGCTCTTAACCACTGAGCCATCTCTCCAGCCCTCAAAATACTTTTAAGGCACTAAAATAAATACATACATCATCAAAATACAGGAACATCATGAAAAGCATGTTGAATGAGTTGTAATAAAGATTACATTTGCTTTGATAATGCATAGTAACTTAACCAGAAAATTAAGAGGTGTAAATTTAGATATGTATGGAGATGAAGCCTACCCCAGCACTCAAGATGCCAAGATGGAGCTGGTGGTCCCAGCACTCAAGAAGCCAAGATGGAGCCTGTGTCCCCAGCACTCAAGAAGCCGAGATGGAGCCCGTGATCCTAGAACTCAAGATTCTGAGATGGAGCCCGTGATCCTAGGACTCAAGATGCCAAGATGGAGTCCAGGATCCCAGAACTTTTTGGAGCCTGTGATCCCAGCACTCAAGATGCCAAGATGGAGTCCAAGATCCCAGCACTCAAGACTCTGAGATGAAGCCCCCAGCATTCAAGATGCTGAGATGAAGCCTGGGATCCCAGCACTCAAGCCGCCAAGATGGAGCCCATGATTCCAGCACTCAAGATGATGAGATGGAGCCCATGATCCCAGGACTCAAGACACTGAGATAGAGCTGGTGATCCCAGCACTCAAGAAGCTGAGATGAAGCCTGTGATCCCAGCACTCAAGTCTCAGAGATGGAGCCCAGGATCCCAGGACTCAAGACGCTGAGATGGAGTTGGTGATCCCAGCACTCAAGAAGCCAAGATGCAGCCTGTGATTCCAGCACTCAAGATGCTAAGATGGAGCCGGGGATTCCAGAACTTTTTGGAGCCCAGGATCCCAGCACTCAAGAAGCCAAGATGGAGCCTGTGATTCCAACACTCAAGAAGCTGGGATGGAGCCTGTGATCCCAGAACTTTTTGGAGGAAAAAAAAAATTAAAGGGAACAACAGCAACAAAAAGACTTGCCCAAAGAACTTACCCAAACAGCAAACTTCTGCATCAAAAATGTTTAAAAAAAAGACTTGAATAAAAGATACAAGACAGGACTTAATATGTATGGCAGAATGCATGAGTACGGGGGTGGACATGGATGGGGGCACAGGCATAAACTTGATTAAGAAATATTGTATGGAATGCACAAAAGCTCAATAAAAATTTAAGGAAAAAACTTAGATATGTACTTCTATATAGCCATCTTATTTGCAAGAAATCCATGATCACAGTTTTGAAAAAACAACTTAGATCCAATTGCACTCCAGGCCTAAGATGTTTGCTTATTTTCCTGTTTCTTTCCTTGGCAATTTATGTTTTCCAGAGTAAACCTGAAGTAACAGTAAGTAGTCTATATGTTAACAACTTCAAAACTTTTAAATCTTCAAGTAAACATCTATCGATAATTTTTTTAGAAAACCTTTGAGAACATTCTTTACAACTAAAGAACATTTTCACAGTTTAAAAAAAATGCAAGTTATTGCTGATGACAGTTCTTCCTGGACTAGAACCTTTCCCTGTAATGGACACACAAGAAACCCCCTTGTGTCTTCTGGTTAACTATAAACTGGGCAATCCACAAGGGAGGCTTCTTTGTAGGTATATGAAGACCATTCTTGTCAGAGACTCCTCATAAAATACACAGAGAATTATATATTGATTATAACTACACAAATAAAATCATTTCATGATAGGCCTATGTATTTTCTTCTTACAGATTCCTGAACATATTAAAAATTAAGTGACTATATCGGAAAGATAAGTTGATTTTAATATCCTTTTCTTTTCTTAGAGACAGAGTCTTCCTATAGCCTCAGCTGGCTTGGAACTCACTATGTAGATCAGGCTGGCCTCAATCTTATAGAGATCTGCCTACCCTTGTCTCCCAAGTGCTGGGATTAAAGGTGTGTGCTACCTATTAGCTATGCTCAGCTAATATCCTTTTTCTTATGGTAAGGAAATAATTATTTTAGTTCACTGAAGAGGGCTCTGATACTGCTGTGTCAACATTACCAACAATAAATCCTTTTTATCATGTACCTGCTCATTTCCTAGGTAAAAAGCAAAATGAAAAAGCTTTCCTTTGTCCTCTATTCCAATTAAAAGACAGAACTCTGGCATGTGGAAGGCTGGGAGGTCAGAAAGCAAGCATCCTTAAAACAGAGTGCAATGCAGAGGGCTAAATCAGGACAGCTAGTCATAAACATGGTTCACTTTTATTATTCCTGAGCTTTTAGTAAAAAACCTCATTCAAATGCTCCAGTCCTGTCTCATCTGTGCTGTGGGAGACAAGGCATAGATTTATGCTATGATTAGTTCAGGTTAAAGGGGATAAAGGCTGAGTTAACTATGGGATGAGGATAAAGCTTGGAAGCAGGGTCATTACATCTTGGTGGAGTCAACCGTCCATGGTGAAGAACACAAGATGTGTTTTCACATGGCTGAGGCCTAGCACACAATTTCCTGCAAAGTGGTAGATATACTACATCCCTACTCAAGAGTTCAAATGGAGCTGGCACCTGTCTTCAATATGATGAATCCTAATGTTTGTGGTAGGTATCAAGAATAGACTTTGTTGTTTTGATTTTCTAAGACAGTCTTATTCTGTAGCCAGGCTAGCACTGATCTCATGTTAATCCTCTTGCCTCCGCCTCCCAAGTGCTATAATTACAGATGTGAGCCACCAGTGTAGCCAGGAATTGGCCTTTCTAAAAAGATTCCCAAATGATTCTTTGTAAAACATCTTTCACAATCATATGTGTTATATGAGTCTTTTTCATTCTCATGAGTGTATAGTGGTATCTTCCAGAGGCTGATATGTGATTTTGCAACAGAGTGAATACAGAAACAGATATGTGAATCCACTTATCTTCATTAAGTCAGACAGTAAAAATATCTGCTGCTGCACAAAAAAAAAAAAATGCCACTTTCCTCACTAAATCTGTTTATGCTTTGGAAGTTACTGTTATTAAGAGACAGGGTTTGGAAGTTATTTTAAGTGAATGCATATTTGAAAACTTTGAATTCTTAATAGTAATACATATAACCTATATAAGAGATTTTCAGGTTTCAGGGACAGCCAAGGTCAGTTCTGATGTGATGCTTGAAGCATGGTTGATAGGTCAACTTCTGATCGTGGGCCTTTGTTCTGATACAGGATGAAACTGAGTCTCTAGTTTCTTTTCAGTTTTCTCCATTTTGGCAACTAAAAGTTTAATGTTCGTATCAAGTACATCAAGGTGGTCATTTACACTTTTGAATTGAGCCTCAGTGGTGCTTCCAGTTGTCAAGAGGTGGTTTGCCAATTTTACCAAGACATCCTACAAGGATGCCTTCTCACCAGACTGCACCTCCACAACATCTTCAATGCATGTTGTTGCCACCTCGATCTGAGGTTTTTTTTTGTTGTTGTTGTTTTTTTTTTTTTTTTTTTTGGTCTTTTCAAGATAGGGTCTCCCTGTAGCCCAAGCTGTCCTGGAACTCAAGACCAGGCTGGCTTTGAACTCACAAAGATCTGCCTGCCTCTGCTTCCCAAGTGCTAGGATTAACGGTGTACACCACTACACCCGGCTACTCGATCTGAGTTCTCTTTTTTTTTTTAACATTTTTTAAAATTTTATTTATTTTTGTATATGTATGAATGTACTGTCTGCATGCAGGTTTGTGCACCCATGTCGTGCAATGCTGCGGAGGTCAGAAGAGGGTGTTGGATTCCCCTGAACTGGAGTCCTCCTGGAAATGGAGTTTCAGATGGTTCTCGGCCACCATGTGGGTGCTGGGGATCGAACCCAGGTCCTCTGCAAGAGCAGTCAGCGCTCCTAACCACTGGGCCATCTCTCCAGCCCCTCGATCTGAGTTCTTAATCCTTCCCAGATTTCCAGTCACCCTCCACTTCCTGTGCCTGCTCTAAGACCTGGGCTCTCGGTTTTTCTGCTCCAACCTCCTCTGCCACAGTGCTTCTCCAGCCATTATGGACTCTTACCAGCTGGAACCTAAGCCAAATATATTTTTCCCTTTATAAGTTGCCTTGGTCATTGTGTTATATCACAGTAACAGAAAAGTAACTAATACACCCATCTATCATTTTCTTGAATTATACCCTGTTATAATTTAAAAGGATTCTTCAAGGACAAAACTCAAATCCTTTTGTGTTCATGTGAATGCACACATTTGTGCCTGTTCATGTGGAGACTAGAGGACAATCCCATGGGTGTCAGGCACTGTATTTAATTAATGTACTAGCAAGTGTATTAGTCACTTTTCTGTTGCTGTGATAAAACCACCGTGACCAAGGGAACTTATAAAGGGAAGAGTTTATTTGAGCTTACAATTGACAGATCCAGGGAATTAGAGTCCATCTTGGCAGGGAAGAATGGCGGAAGTAGCTGGAGCAGAAAGCCCAAGGTTCTCATCTTCCAGAGAATATAGGAAGTAGAGAGGGAACAACTGGAGACTGGCAAGGCTTGTTGAACTCTCTAAGCAGGCCCCCAGTGACGTACTTCCTCCATCATAGCCACACCTTCTAAGACCTCCCAAAACAGTGAAACCAACTGGGAACAAAATGTCTAAATACTTGAAGCCTATGGGGGATATTCCCATTCAAACCACCACAGCAGGTAAGATGATAAATCTGCAATGATGACAGAAAGACATTAGACTTCTTGAAGGAATATTCAAGATTATTTGTAATGTGTTTGGTTACTGAATGAAGCTAAATGCAGTAATATTCTAAAAGGAAAGGGGAGGAGGTGTTCATTTGCATTCACCATAGGTATTGGTTTTTATGGGCTCTGATGTCCTGAAATAGGTTCTGATTGATTCATTTAAGCATTTAAATAGCAATGTTTCCCTCTTTCTTTGTTACTATGACTAAGTACTAATACTAATACAAATAAGTACATATGACACAAGTTTTAAGTGTCATATTAAAAGTTTAGATACTTTTGACCAAGAAAGACATTTTATCCTTAACAAAGAAAACAAGATAGTTTAGAGCACATTTGCTTTTTGTTTCAGTTGTAAGAATAGGCAGTGTTCTTTAAATGACTAAGGAATGTAATCATAAATGCCTCGTCACTTAATTGACTATTTTTTTTTAATTAGGGTGGAAAGAAAGGAGCGTGCCCGATTGAAGACAGTGAAGTTCAATGCAAAGCCTGGAGTGATTGATTCAAAAGGGGTAGGTACAAATTTATAGACACACCAAGTTCTCTCTGTTGCTGAAGATTTAATAGTAATGATAATTAGTATTCAGCCTTTTAATAACAAAGAAATAATAGAGCCACTACATAGTAGAGCATTGTTACAGATGTACTGCAAGCAATAGTCATGTCATTTCTGGTGAAGTGGGTCTTTAATAAATATAGTAAATACTGGGAATAAAGCTAGTGAGAAATATGATGTGTTAATGAAGATGATGTGTTGGCTATAATGAAGAGGACAATATAATATAGATGTTTTCATTCCTTATTTTACCATTTAAATTAATGTTCTCAAAGATCACATCTCATAGACAGTATCTGTTCATCTAAAAAAATATGTCTAGTTTGACACACATTATAAAGTAAAGACTGTAGTCATGGAAATGTAGACATGGTTCACTTAAGTGAATATGTAGATTGTTGTGACAGACATAGAGGAGAATTAACAAAATTAGCCCTCACCTATATGTCTTTTCTTAAGAGTTTTAATGTCATAGATTTCAAATATCATAGAATTTACTCACTTAAATTTAGAATTGCACAGTCATCACTACCATCAGTTTTGGAGAATTTTATCGCTTCATAAAGAAATCCCATAGAGATCAGCAGTCATTTTCCTTTCCTCCAGCTTGTACATCTACCCAATCACAGTCACTAACCTACTTTGTACTTTTATAGATTTGCCTGTAAATGTTTCATATAAATGGGGTATTGTCTTCATGGCTTCTATTTCCATGCTGCATTGTTTTTTTTTTTTCAAGTTGCATTTATGTTGTCAAATATATAAATAAGTACTTCCTTTATTTTTATTGTCATAAAATTCCATTGTATGGACATTCCACATTTAGTATATCTATTCATCCACTGGCCAACATTTGTGTTGTTTCCAATTATTGGCAATTATGAGTAATGATACTGTGAACTTCTGTGTAAAAATTTTAATGTGGACATTACTTTCACTGAGTAGATACCTTGTTAAATCCCTTACTATATCATGACTCTATTTTTAACACTTTGAGGAGGTTTGTTGTTGTTGTTGTTGTTCTCCTTAATTGTTGCCACATTTTGCTTTTCCGCCACCAGTAAACATATGCTCCAATTTCTCTACATGCTCACCAACATTTGTTATGTGTTTTTTTAGTTATTGCTAACTCTGCTGATAGGAAGTAGTATGTTATTGTGGTTTGATTTATATTTCCTTTATCAATGCAGATGTTGAGCATCTTTTCATATGCTATTGGTATATCTTCTCTGAGAAGTGTTTCTCAGATTCTTTGCTCATATTTAAATTGAAATCTTCATGCTATCATTGTTTGATCTTGGAAGCTCTTCATCCTCTCTTTTTGTTTCTTCATGTGGTATGTGTAAGGTTATATATATGGAGTTCCCAGGTTAATGTTGGAAATCTTCCATTACTCTTCTATGTTATTCTTCAAGGCAGAATCTCTCAAACACCAACTTGTTCTGGGGAATCTCCTGTCCCTGACTTCTAAGGCTGGAATGATAGGCAAGTCCCCACATCTCCCCAGCATTTACTTGGGTCCTCCCTATCCCTCTCCTTGCCTTGCAACCACTTTAACCACTAAGCCATCTCCCAAGTGCTACACTATTTTTTAATGGAATTTTTGTACATTTCATACATGATTCTCAATCAGTCTTAATTCCCTTTATACCCCCTTCTCCACTGGCACCTTCCCATAGTCCCCCGCCCCAGAGTTCATACATTCTGTCATTTGTGTTATGCCGTATTGTGCCAAATTACTCTCCCCAGCCATTGCTAGGTGCCAGTTCATCCTCTGAGCTCTAGTCAGCCTATCCGGAGTCCCTCTCTTAAAGAAGGCCAGTTCTTCCTCATCCAACCATAATCAACTGCCAATATTTCTTAAGCTAAGATTGGGTTCTGCTACCCATTTCTGCAATTCCATGCTGTGGTTTTGTCTAGTTGAGCTTGCATGGGTCCTGTGCACTCTGTTACCAATGCTGTAGATTCATATAACCAGGGTCCCTTGTATGGTATCAATTTCTGTTCTAGTCTGTGTTCTATTGATGTGGTTCTTTTCCATATGGTCTTGTACCACCTTCCTGGCTCTTACAATCTTTATGCCTCCTCTTCTGCAATGTTTCCTGAGCCCTCGGTGAGTGAAACTGGATCCATGGACAGGTTGCCTCTATTCAGCTATACTGCGGCTATACTGGTTTTAAAATTATTCATCGAAAAATGCTTCACAAGCCTTTTTCCATTTTCTGTGTTTTCTTTACACTATCTTGACAGTGTTCTTTGAGGTATAAAAGTTTTTCATTTTGAATGATTCCAATTTATCTATTTTTTTAACTTCTTTTTTATATAGTATCCAAGAAACCATTTCTGAATCTAAGGTCATAAAGGTTTATGTTGTATTTTCTTCTTAGAGTTTTATACTTGTATCTCTTATGTTTAGGTATTTAACCCATTAGTTTTAGTATATTTTTCTTACCTAACAATTGTGGCTTGTGAGTGCCACAAGTCACAGTCAGTAGGTGTCATGCTTGGCTTGAGTTGTCCAGCTGACACACCTAGGAAGAGAGAACCTCAGTTGTTGAAGTTCTTCTATTGGGCTGGTCTATGGACATGTCTGTGAGGCATTTTGTGGATGGCGATATGGGAGAGCCCAGCCCACTGTGGTTGGTGTCCCCTTGGGGCAGGTGGTTCTGGGTTATATAAGAAAGCATGCTGAGCACAAGCTAGAGGAGCAAAGCCAGTAAGCAGCATTCTTCCATGGCCTGTGCTTCAGTTTCTGCCTCCATGTTCCTGCATTGTGTCCCTGCCCTGAATTCCCTCCATGTTTGATTGTGACCTGGGAGTTGTAAGGTAAAATAAGCCCTTTCCTCACCAAGTTGAGTTTGGTCAGTGTGTTATCACACCAATAGAACACAAACTAGGACAGAAATTTATACTGGAGAGTGGGCTATTGCTGTGAGGGACTCATATCTTACCTGATACATGTTGTTTCTAGTAGGATTGTGGAAACATTTGGAATTAGGGGCTGGAAAAGCCATTGAGTACTCAGAGGTTAATGAGCTATTACTGTGAGCTTAGAACAGTTGTGCTGAAAGAAATGTGGATGATAGAGGCCTAGCTTGAGAAGTTTCAGAAGGAACCAAAGACTCTATCAGATCAGTTTGTGTGATATGTTTTGGACCAAGGATATGTGGAGTGAAAGATTTGTGCTTTACTAGGACAATTGATGCTGGTTAGCTGGAGCTAAAAAATAATGAGCTGTGATTTATAACAGACCAGCATCACTGAGGTGGAATCTTCTAAGAAGTATTTCCTCAAGGTCATCACCCAGAACCTATAGTCCAGAGGGTGCCAAGGCTGGATCTCAAGCTGGAAGCTGAATTTATATGAATATCACATGTGTTACTGGTTTTGGCAGAATTGAATAGGTCATGGAGAGAAGCTGAGGCTTTACATCATGAGACCAATTAATGAAGGTACAGCCTTATTTATAGGGAAGACCCAGATTGAAGGAGATCTGGAGAGAATCTGAGGCTTGGATCATTGGGAGGTCAAGAGGCAATTGGTAAAGATGAAGTCTCAGTTACAGTGAAGACCCAGGGTATAGTACAGATGCTAGGACTAGGGAATGAGAACCAAGGACAGAAGTGGGTGTAGAGTGGAGCCAGCCTGAGCCTGTAGACAGGCTGTGTGTGCTGTGGACAGCAGAGCCGGAAATGGGGCTATCCAAGGCCTTGGAGGGAGAAGATCATGACTGAGTCTCAGACATTTGACTTTAAGCCACACTGCTCAACATTGTTTTTACTTATATGTGCCTGGTTCTTCCCCTTGAAATAATTAGTTTTAAGCTTGTTTTTTTTTTATTTTATAGGAGTCCACAGTTAAGAAACTATGGATTATTTTAATGAGGCATTGGCCTTTTAAGTGGTAGGATTTTTGAAGACTGGGACTTTTAAAATTGTACCGTGTCTTATACTGTGATATTAATGTGGTCTTGGAGACAAATGAAGGAAGGAAAGGTTTGGTTTAGAGTCATGTGTTTGTGCTGGGTGTGATGGTGCACACCTATAATCCCAGCACTTGGGAGGCAGAGGGAGGCAGATCTCTGTGAGTTCAAGGCCAGCCTGGTCTACCTAGTGAGTTCCAGGCCAGCTGGGGCTACAGGAAAACCCTGTCTCCAAAAGACCAAAAATAAATAAATAAATAAATAAATAAATAAATAAGATGTGTTTGTGTGTCAAGGCAGACAAGGGTAGAGTGTCATGGTTGGCTTGGGTTTTCAACTTGACACACCTCAGAAGAAGAAACCTCAATTGGGGAACTTCCTCTATGGAAGTGCCTATGGGCATGTCTATGAGGCATTTTCTTGATTGCTGAGTGATGTATAAGGGCCCCACCCATTGTGGTTGGTGCCATTCCTGCGCATGTGCTCCTGAGTTGTATAAGATAGTGGTCTGGGGCTAGAGAGATGGCCTAGTGGTTAAGAGCATCGACTGCAGAGGACCTGAGTTCGATTCCCAGCGCCCACATGGCAGCCAAGAACCATCTTTAACTCCAGCTCCAGGGGAATCTGACACCCTCTTCTGACCTCCACAGCATTGCATGACATGGGTGCACCTACCTACATGCAGACAGTACACTCATACACATAAAAAATAAAAAAGATAGTGGGCTAAGAGCAGGCCAGTGAGCAGTGTTCCTCCAGGTTCCTATCCTGACTTCCCTCCATGTTGCAGTGTGACGTGGGAATTGTAAACTGACACAGTTTCCTCCCTAAGTTGATGTCATTCTTAAAAATGAAGGTTTGTTGCATCATAGCATAGAGTCCTTTAAAACAAATACCACTTTAGCAAGAGGAAGGAATTTTCATTGACTCCTGATAAGAACTTAAGAATGGATGCCCTATATTTTTTTATCTGTATACCTGTTACATATCAGAATTTATACTGAATATCTACCTTTGTCAGATATAGGCTTTAGATTTGTGCAGTATACAGACTATAATATTGACCTTTCTTCCCCAAAATTATAACATCAGTGAGAGGCCATCTGTCTTTTTGGTAAGGCCAGAACATCTGTAGAACCCGTTTTAATTGCATGTATTAAAGAGACACCAGTAGATGGTCAACAAAATGTCAACTGTAGAACTTGAATGAGCTTCTGAGGAAAGTGGGAGAGGAGGAGGAGGAGGAGGAGGAGGAGGAGGAGGAGGAGTAGGAGAGGGGCGTAAGAGCAAGCCTGAGATTGAAACTCAGGAAAACGGTAACCTACGTTCTGGTTTCAGATAACTACCAAGTCACCAATGTTTTTGGACATTCTTACCAAAATAAGAGCTTTGATCTACATCAAGGATATCTAATTTCATCTCAATTATAGACAGATATTCATAGTTTTTCCTGCATTGTTATGTTGAAAAGGATTTTCTGAAGTCATGTTGATGACTGAGTAGTCATCTCATGCACAACCTTGGGAACTGTCCTGTGTTGGCAGTCTCTAGATTCAATGGCTTTTAAAGAAGCTTTCATTAATAATTCTCCATCAGATTTGCTCATGAATCAATCAGTAATAGCAGCAAAATCTTCCAAATTCCTGTGAGAACAATACTTGAATGGAAAGACTCATCAAAAATGGAAGGCAGAGCCAAGTTAAGGAGTATAAGAATATGCTGGAAAAAGGAGATCATGACCATCTCCAACAGGAGATGCTATGCACTTAGAATGAAGGGCAGAGACTACAGAATAAGTCCTTGAAACAGAGGCATCAGTGAGACCTTGGGATTAATTCAAAATTGCACAGAGGAGGAAAGTTGTTTGGAATAAGAAAGGATGGGATGTCATGACGAACCTCATCATTTCCATTCTGTTGAGACATTTATAGAGCAGCAAAAACATCCTGGGTATCTCAGGGTAAAAGTCCTGGCCACTGCCCTGGAAGAACCTTCGAATCAATTATCAATGGAGCAGCCTCTAAGAAAGCCTTCAGAGTAATATGTGCAAGAGCTGTGAGTCTCAGATTAATGAGCACAAGGGTGTCCACAGAACACTTCATAGAACTCAATCTTTAATTGGCCTGTTGGTACTTGAGTCACTTTTCTCGAATGAAGTATTGATTAAACTAACATTGAGTTCTGTAAAGGCATTGTATAAGTTGCCCTGTGAGACAATAAACAAATTGAAAAGACAAGATCTCCCAGTGAGCTCTTGAAGATAAATAGAAGCAGCAAATAGTAATACAACATCATGGATCACCCCATAAGTTTACCAAATTAATAGTATTTACTTTAAAAATCAGGAGACGGGGCTGGAGAGATAGCCTAGTGGTTGAGAGCACCGACTGCTCTTGCAGAGGACCCAGGTTCGATCCCCAGCACCCACATGGCGGCTAAGAACCGTCTGTAACTCCAATTCCAGGAGAACTCCAGTTCCAGGGGAATCCGAGACCCTCTTCTGACCTCTGTGGCATTGCATGACACGGGTACACAGACCTACATGCGAACAGTACATTCATACACATACAAAAATAAAATAAAATTTAAAAAAAAATAAAATAAATAAAAATCAGGAGACTTAGCCTCAAGAAGATTGACTAACTTGCCTAAGACCACACAGTTGGTAGGTACAAGAGTCATGTTTAAATTCATATCATTTGGAGAATATAACATCTGTCTTCTCCATTGCTTTTCCCCATGACAATTATATGTGGGGTGAATGTATTAGTTTCCTTCCCTGGTACTGTGATAAAATACTCTGAAAGAAACATCATAAAGAAGGAAAGGCACACCTTTAATCCCAGCACTTGGGAGGCAAAGGCAGGAAGATCACTGTGGTTCCAAGGCCATCCTGGTCTATATAGTGAGTTCCAGGCCACCTGGGGCTACAGGAAGACCCTGTCTCAAAAAAACCAAAAAAAAAAAAAAAAAAAAAAAAAGAGGAAAGGCTTCTGTTGACTCACATTTTCAACATACAATGCATCGTGGCAGGGAACACATGGTGGTGGGAATATGAAGCAGCTGGCTAAGCAGTCAAGAAGAAGATGAGATGAGTGACTCCCAGAAGCTAACCCTTAAGTCCCCATGGAACAGGCTTTCTTTCTACTTTGCGCCTTCCAATTCTGTGTCTAAATGTGCAGTTTGACCCTTATGTTGTAAATGGCCATCTGTTAGGATAAGCCTCCTTGACAGCCATCTCAGGGCCCCCAGTAGCAGTAAGTCAACTGGAAATGTCTGTGAAGTTCCTTTTGAGTTTCCTTCAAATATTCCTTCATGTAAACTCAATGACCTTTAACTTTTCTCATTGTCATAACTTTTCCCCTTACTTTCCTAGCCTGTTATTCTGTTATTCGTTGAGAGATCTAAAAGAAAAAAACCAACTGCATAATCTTCAGAGGCAAGCTTTAAGAAAAAATAAATAAATAAAATATGCCTGGTGTGGTGGTACACGCCTTTAATCCTAGCACTTGGGAGGCAAAGGCAGGTGGATCTCTGTGAGTTCAAGGCCAGCCTGGTCTACATAGCTACATAGCAAGCTCCAGGCTAGCTGGGATTAACGGGAGACTCTGTATCAAAAAGACCCCCCCCAAAAAAAGTATTAGTTATTATTAAATGCTAAATTTTATGATTGCTAAACTTTAAATTCCTATAATTAAAGAAGGGGCATAACCCCTGTCACCACTCCTCTTCAATATAGTGCTTGAAACACTTGCTAGGGCAATAAGACAAGAAAAGAAATTAAAGGAGTACTAATTGGAAAAGGAAGTCAAGCTATCCCTTTTTGCTGATGATATGATTGTTTACTTAAGGGATGCTAAAAACTCCACCAGAAAACTCCTAGAAACGATCAAGAGCTTCAGTAAAGTGGCAGGATACAAAATTAACCTAGAAAAATCAGTAGCCTTTCTTTACAACAACAACAACAAACTGAAGAAGGAATTCAAGGAGAGCTTCCCACTCACAGTAGCCTCAAAAACAATACAATACCTAGGAACAAACCTAACCAAAGACACCAAAGATCTCTACAACAAAAATTTTAAACCCTTGAAGAAAGAAATTGAAGAAGACATCAGAAGATGGAAAAACCTCCCATGCTCATGTATTGGGAAAATTAATATAGTAAAAATGTCCATTCTACATAAATAAATAAATAATAAATGTAAGAGAGAATATAGGGGCCTACCAGTGTCCTTACTATATGTGTGTTAGCAATGTGTAGAAATTGTCCAGGGCTGGAGAGATGGCCTAGCAGTTAAGAGCACCGACCACTCTTACAGAGGACCCGGGTTCGATCCCAAGCACCCACATGGCGGCCGAGAACTGTCTGAAACTCCAGTTCCAGGAGAACTCCAGTTCCAGGGGAATCCAACGCCCTCTTCTGACCTCTGCGGCATTGCACGACATGGGTGCACAAACTTGCATGCAGACAGTACATTCATACCCATACAGAAATAAATAAAATTAATAAAAAAAGTTTTTTTTTAAAAGCTATTTTGAAAAAAAAAAAAAAAAAGAAATTGTCCAAATAGAACTGACCTTTTGCATCATAAATGTTGTCTAAGGTATAAGAGAAATAATAGCTAATCCTCTTTATTTTCTGTCTGGGACATAATAGCTATGATAGATGTTATGAAAAGTAGTAGGAGGGCTGGAGAGATGGCCTGGTGGTTAAGAGCACCGACTGCTCTTGCAGAGGACCTGGGTTCGATCCCCAGCACTCACATGGCGGCTGAGAACCGTCTGGAATCCGACGCCCTCTTCTGACCTCCGCAGCATTGCACGACATGGGTGCACAGACCTGCATGCAGACAGTACATTCATATACATGAAAAATAATAAATAAATAAATAAATAATTAATTAAAAAAAAAAGTAGTAGGGAGCTGGGGAAACAGTCTCCATGTTTATCCAGCAAAGACTTTACTAACTGAGCCCATATAACAGGCTGGACATGATAGCAAGTGCTTGTTATCCCAGCCCTGGAGAGGTAGAGAGTGGCAGATCCCAGGTACTTAATAGCCAGCTTGGCCTACACAACAAGCTCCAAGTCAGTATGAGCTCCAGCATGCAATATGGCTTAACCAGTCTTCCACCATTTTACCATTTTACTTAAGAACATAGAGGAAGCTCTAAAAAAAAAACCAAAACACCAAGGTGGCAGCTGAGTGTGACCTGTGGCTGTAAGGTATGCACAACGCACTGACAGCACACACACACACACACACACACACACACACACAGAGAGAGAGAGAGAGAAAGTATTAAGAATAGAAAATCTAAAAACCCGGCTTACATGCATTTCTTAATCCCCAACAAAACTCCAAAGGAAATAATTTTACCTATATATAGATTTAAATTGAAGTTCAGAAAAGTAAATCCAACTCAGACCCAACTGACTCTAAAGCACATTATCTATTGACTACAGTGCTTTCTCTCTTCTATTGAGACATGTTACACTTGTGCAGTAAGAAAAATGAAGGAGGCCGGGTATGGTAGCACACACCTTTAATCCCAGCACTCAGGAAGCAGAGGCAGGCTGATCTCTGTGAGTTCAAGGCCAGCTTGGTCTACATAGTGAGCTCCAGGCCAGCTGGGACTAAAGGGAGATCCTGTCTCAAAAAAAAAGAAAAGAAAAGTGAAGGAGTAAATTAAGTTCAGTTTAGCTTTGTCAAAAACTAACTGGAGCAGAATTTTCAATCCAGAAAGGGCGAGCCTGTTTTTCCTCCTTGCCCTCTTTATGAATGAGAATGTTTCTGAAGTGAACTATGGGCTGCATACCTCACTTGAGGGGCCTGGAAGAACAAAATGAAGGGACAAGTCTTCGTAAACCTGTTAAGTTGGTCAGTAGATGCACAGACAGTGTGGAATTGTAAAGAGGACTAAGTCTAAGTCATAACTATTGGCAGGGAGAAGCAGATATTCTGGGGGAGAAAATCAGTCCCTGTAGGAAGGAAGTCATAATACCATTATACAGAAGGGTCAGAGACCTTGCTGTTAAGAGCAAAGAAAAAGGAGATTCTGGATTGTAAACTGAAAGAATTTGAATTGGCTGCTTGAAAGGATTAGTCAAATTTCGACATGGGAGACAGATTACAAAATAGGCAAGAAATCAATGTTTCCTTTTACTGAAGACAGGTTTATTAAGGGGAATGAAAGGGCCCAAAACTAGCAAGACAGTTCTGGTGCCTTAAATCTTCTGGAAAGCGTGTACTTTATCCTGTAGAGAGGATTGTAAAGGTCATGACCAAAGCAGAGCTAGTTATTTTCTCTGAGCTTGTACCCTGAGTATACGTGGAATCACTGTGCGTGCCTGTACTGTGAGGTCATCCTAGGTAAAGATCTGCCCCTGTGCATGTTTTTACCATCAGCGTCTAGCCTGTTGCTCTCGTGATCCATACTGACTACTCTGAGTACCGTGCTTGCAGCAAATGGAGGGATTTGGAGGGATCCACTCGAACCATGAGGACAGGTTGGAGGAGACTGACAGTTAGTTGGAAGGAGCCTGAGAAAGCTACTGCAGTATTCTGGGTGTGGGATTCTGAAAATGTGAACTCCAAACAATGGCAGTAGGAAAGGAAAAACAGCAGCGTTGCTTACAGACTCAGGGAGGATCGTTGCCCTCGAATGCCTGTCGCAGTAACTCCTAATAATAATGGGTTAATGTTTGGAAAGCTTTGTACTCCTAAGAGCAGATATTGACTAGGAGAGAGGGAGTAGGCAGAGCAGAGCTGCCGCTCAGGGTGACAGTAATCTCTCCGAAGCAAACTGGAATTGGCATTGAGAAACGCTGTTCTACCAGATTGATTCTTGGACCTACACGCGTGGCCACTGACTCCCACTATGTCATTTACAGATGAAGATAGAGAGAGTCATTTCTCAGGGATGCTGAGATTGCTGGTAGCAGAGCCTCTCGTTGTAGCATTTATCAAAAAGGCAATTTGATGGTATGTATTTTGTTAGCCAGATGGGACTCATATTTGCTTCACCAGGGTGAGTTATGGGAATTAATTAGTCACAGTGACATTTTGGGAGAATTATTAATACCCTACAAACAAACAAAAACAAAACAAAAAGCACCTCAAACCCACAGAATTCCTTCATACTTTATAGATGGGAGAACCAGGTGAAAAGCTTAAATGTCACTTAGATGGACTAAAAATCCAGGCAGGGGGTGAAAAGAGACTCATAGCTGCATATTATACTGGCTACCTGTAGGCAATCCAGAAAGGCAAGTTTCTTCAAAGTTCAAACATTCGTGTTCAAAACAGACCTTTCTTCAGTTCATTATTATCATTTTCCCAGTCTGAACCTTCTAGCAACTTCCTCACTTGTCTTCCTGACTCGTCTTCTCTCCTGTTCTTTCCTAGCATACAACATGGATTAACAAGGTGTATTAGTCACTTTTGTATTCAACTATGTTGTTATAATGTGAATCTCTCAACAGGCTCTAGAATCCACTCACCAATTATTTTCAGACTCTGTAATTACTGTATATGGGTAGAGAGTATGTATCCATATTTTAGAGTAATATAAAATTAATGGAGGAAAATGTGAATTCCTAAACATAAAAAAAAGACTGAGAGAAAGATGCAGGACAGTTATGGCAGAATGCATGATCTGGGATGGGGTGGGGTGGGGTTGGGGGAAAGGAAAGGGGAATATGCCTGAACTGAAATGAAAAATGATGTATGAAATACACAAAACATCAATTAAAAAAAAACCACCATGTCCAAGGGAACTTATAAAAGGAAGAGTTTATTTGAGCTTACGATTGACGGTTTTAGGAAATTAGAGTCCATTGTGACGGGGAGGCATGGTGGCAGGAGCTGGAGCAGAAAGCTAAGGTTCACATCTTCCAATGAGCACAGGAAGCCAAGAGAGAGAGACAGTCTGGAGAATATCAAAGCTTGTTAAACTCTCTAAGCCCGCCCCCAGTGACATACTTCCTCTAGCATGGCCACACCTTCTAAGATCTCCTAAAACAGTCCCACCAACTGGGGATAAAATGTCTGAATACTTGAAGCCTATGGGGGACCACCACATTCAAACAACCACACAAGGCTTACACCATCTTACACAAAAGAAAGAGGGAGTTTTCCAGCATCCCTTGCCCTGCCGGGGAGAATGCTAAATCATGTGTTTTTAGAGCATGATAATTAAATTTGTCTAAACCTTGAGTTCCTCTGTCTACTCAGAACTGCCCAAGTAGCACACGGATAATTATCTGGTAAAGAATTGGTAATCACTTCCCTAGATGGTTCCAAGAGAGGGCCACAACAAAGTTCTCTGATATATGTAAGAAGTGTCCTATCTAAACCTTGATGGCCAGTGGAAAACATGCTGTTTCATTCCTCGTAGTGGATTTTCTTATCTAGCTATTGATGAGGAAACAGCTGGCCTGCAGCATGTCATAAAGAACAATTCCTATATTCTTGGTGTATTTTTCTGCATATGCATAGGTCTGTAGACCTCCCCTGGGTCCAAAAAGTGCTGCTGTTGAAAATACAAATTAATCTGCAACCTTGTGTACCAAATATAGTATAACAAATATATTTAAAAAATCTCATGCCAGGCATGATGGCACATGCCTTTAACCCCAGCACTTGGGAGGCAGAGGCAGGTAGATCTCTGTGAGTTCAGGCCAGCCTGGTCTACAGAGTGATTTCAAGGCCAGCCTGGTCTACCTAGCAGCTCCAGGTCAGCTGGGACTAAAGGGAAACCCTGTCTCAAAAAGGCAAAAGTTTCTCTACTACTTGTACATGTTGCATGCATGCACATACTCATGCATATAAATACATAATCCATGTTTATAATATATTTTAGTCTTTATATCTGTCTTCCCTTCTCAAATTTGACTACATTTTCCAGGCATCTTTGGTAATTATATACAGTTTTTGACACATGAATGTGCTCGCTCAACTTCATCCCCAAGAGAAAATTTTTTTAATTCAAAAATTTGTAAATCAAAAACAAACATTCAAATTTGTTGTTCCTTCCGTTGTCTGATTAAAGCTGATGGCTTTCATGTTGGAAAGAATCTGCATCATTGAGATACAGTCAATTTACCTGCTCGTCTTACTCTCTTCTTCTATTGTCAGTTCTTGGGATTTTTCTAAACTCTTCGGTTTCTAGCCTTTGGGAATCATAAAATGCCCTTCAGAGACCCAAATGTGTGTGAGCAACAAATAGAATCTTGTAAGCACAGGCTGAAAGGTGAGCACGGGATACCATCTGAGATCAGACTGCACGTTAGCCATCTTGCCTTCCCACTCCTACGAGAATGCCCAAAATGAGCCTTGAAAGATCAGTAAAATGTAGCCAGGTCCAAACTGACAGAACAAATGTAGGTGGAAGTGACAAGTGTATAAGACAGAACACAGCTTTGTGTGACTGTGGAAGCCAAGGACATTTAATGTTATTTCAGGACAAAAACATAAGCTCAAAGCCTGGAGGGTCAGGAAAGAAGGCAGAGGAGATGTCAGGAACCAGGCCATGAAGGACTTAGTGTTGAGGGCCATGCAAAGCCTCTGGAGGATTTTAGTAGAAGTTAGAGGTTTAGCAGATGTCTGCGCCTGCGTGGAACAAACTTCTGAAAGGAGATAAGCTGAGGGGCCAGGAGTCTATTTCAGTGATGCAAATGAGACATGGAGAAGGCCTGACCTAGGACTGCAGAGAGCATGTGGAGAGGAGAAAAGTAACCATAAACTATTGCTGGGGGAGCAAAGTGGTTTGCAAAGAACACTTCAAAGTCAGCTGGGTGTTTATTAAAAAATGGAGTTGACTAGGTTCAGCTCCGCGCCTGTGGAATCAGATTCTCTGGGTCTGGGGGTTGAAATGCCATGTTTTAACAAGCTTCTCAGAGATTCCATTAGGCGTGCCAACACATGAGGCACTTGTGTGGGGTGGAAAGGCTTGATATCAGAGAGACTGACCAATTTCTTTCACTACATATGTAAAAAAATGATTATTAAAATAGGAAATATATAAAATTCCTAGAAGTATCACTCTATCCCTACCTATAGGCACACATTTCACACTCCTCCTAAATAAGTCTAGAATGAACAACTACTTAGCAGTACTAAGTCCTCTTGTACACAAAGGAGAGGAGGGTTAGGTTCCCAAATTTTACCCTGCACTCCCTTGTATAGTTGCAACCATGTTCTTACTGACTTTATAGCTAGGCAAAGAACTTTCCCCAGGCTAATGTTTTCTTTTGTATAAGTGTCTTGATATGTACAGTGCCTATGGGGACCAGAAGAGGTTGAACCCTTAGAACCAGAGTTATGGAGGATGGTTGTGAGCCACCATGTGGATGCTAGGAACTGAACCCTGATCCTTTGCAGGGCCAGGAAGTGCTCTTAACCACAGATCCATCTCTCCAGCCCCTATACAGGGTAACTCTTAATAGCAAGAAGGTAGATCGAGGGAACAAAATGAGCTCAGTTCCCCCTCGGCTGTCTGTCATTGGCTGCAAATCTGAAATGTTCCTGACTTCTCTGCCATACTATCAACTAAATTCTAAAAGACTCTTGATCTGTGCTTAATCTGCTGGAAAAGCACTGCATTCCAGCCAGTATGCAAACTTACAATACTTTGAATATTTACTATAATTAGTATAGCCATTTCACAGATGAGAAAACTGAACTGTAGAAATAGGAAAGAACTCAAGCTCATAAAGGTAGCAAATAGCATAGTAGCGCCCTACATAGTAACATGATTCTTGTGTGTGCAAAGTAGAATGATTGATTATTCAAACCATTCTTATGTTTGAACTGATTCTAAAAGTTATTAGCTAATTCTACTCATTTAACTAGTGATGCTAAAACTAAAGTAATATAAATAGAACCCTAACGTGTGGTTACATAAATAACAAGTATAGTTTTATCAGACGAGAACATGAGTCTTTGTTACATTTTCTTCCTGCTATTAATTCACAATGTTAAGTATTATTCAGAAAACTTGGCTCAAACTCTTCTACTTAGGGAGTTATCATGCATAAATTCTGATTCACTGTGGGGCTTCATTTAACGTGCCTCGTGGCAAAAGGTTCAAAGTAATAATCTTGCATTTTATTACAATTTATTTAATGTGTGCATTTATGTATTTGTACGTGGGGGCTGTGTATTTGTGGAGGTCAATGGACAACAAGCGGGGTCCATTCCTCCTTCTACCACATGGGTCCCAGGAATCACACTCAGGTGGTCAAGCTTGGCAACAATCACTTTTAACCACTGAGCCATCTCATCATTCGCCAAATTGCCTTTTATACTGATGCACTATGTTTTTAAGTGATATGAAGTCTATATATATATATATATATATAATTAAAGTAATATATATATATATATATATTACAGATCATGTAATGTCTAAAAAGAGTTTCAGGAGTAGTTTCCAGTATGTTCCTAATAGGGGGAAAACCCTGTTGACCCTGTGTATTGGGGGGAGTGGGATGGAGGAGGGGAGTAGGCAAAGAGAGGAGAGTTCTGATATTATTAGCCTATTTTAGGTCACAGTAGTGTATCAATTATTTTTTGTCTTTTTGAGACAGGGTCTCCCTGTAGCCCAGCTGTCCTGGAACTCAACTCTGTAGACCAGGCTGGCCTTGAACTCACAAAGATCTGCCTCTGCCTCCCAAGTGCTAGGATTAAAGGTGTGCACCACCATGCCCAGCTCAAATTTTATTAAATTATATAATGTTAGGGATGGGGAGATGGCTCATTTGGTCAAAATGTTTATTCCTCAAGCATAAGAACCTGAGCTCGAATCCCCAGTACCCATACAAAAATGCCTGCATGCCCAGAATTGAGGGGGTGAGACAGGTTGATCCCAATAGCTCTCTAGCCAGCCTGGCCCAAATCCAACTTCAAGTTCAGTGGAAAACCCCATCTCAAAGCAGTAATGTGAAGAGCAATAGAGGAAGACATGGGGCATCCTGCTCTAATCTCTGCACGTATGCACCCACACACTCGCATGCATGCATCACAAACACACATACACACAGAAAAAGAGAGAGTGAAGAAGCTTGTTCTAGTTAACTTCTCTATTGCAGTGAAAAAAACCACCTGACCAATACCAAGTTGGGGAGGAGAGAGTTTATTTGGCTTACAAAGGGTCGCAGCTCATCATCAAAAGAAGCCAAGGCAGGAACCTGAAGTACAGGCCATGGAGGAACGCTGCTTACTGGCTTGGTCCTCTGGCCTATGCTCAGCCTGCTTTCTTAAACAATACAGGACAACCTGCCCAGGAGTGGCACCACCCACAGTATGCTGGGCCCTTGCACAGCACTCGACAATCAAGAAAATGCCTCATAGACATGGGCATAGGCCAGTCCAATGGAGGAAATTCCCCAACTGTGTCAATTTGACAACTAAAGCTATCCAGTAGAAAGGGACAGTGGAAGACAGTACTGCCATGAGCATGAACTGGCATGGGCCAAGTCCAAATATTGTAATACAATCTAATTGTATTAATAACCATGCAGCTCAATTCTAGAATTCTAATTCTGTCCTGTCCTAGCCTATCTCCCCGAGGCTACAATGGAGGGGGTCCATGCCAGGGAGCTGAAGTGGATCTCTCTCGGACCAGGGGCTGTGGAAGCTCAGGCAGGCGGATTGGGCAGCAGTAGTGGCCAGCAGGGTCAGCATGCACTTCAGGCAAACCAGTGTCTTGGGGGCAGCATGTCCATGTCCGGTGTTCTCAGCTGAGAGGTTCCAGGCATCTCACAGCAGGTCCCCTGAGAGGGAGTGAGAGCAAAATCATTCTGCACTTCCCAGCTAGCTAGTAGCCAGGCAGGAGGAGTGAACTTGGTCTCAGGCTTGTGCCTCTGGTCCCCGTTCATGGCCAGGTTGTTATCTGCTATCTGAGTTCATGCCCAGCTCCTGGACAGGCAGGATCTGGCTTCTGGACCTTCTCTGGCCGACTAATCAGCTGTGCCGTCAGCTTTGGGCTCTCCTGGGGCCCCTTCCCTTGCTGGCTTCAGTGCCCCTGCTGTGCTCTGGGCTGGTTATCTGAACAGCCTTGGGTTAATGCAGTTTCTGACTAAGCTAAATTAACTTTCCTATTCTCTAAAGTCACAGCATTTCAAATCCACACATTTACTAATGTTATTTTGCTCCTTATAAGTACACATTGGGGGGTGGGGGGAATTAATGGAAAATTGAACAACTTATTGTTGCCTTTAGAGGGATGTTCTGTTAATCTGATTGTAACTGCCTTTTATTTCAATAAAGAGCTTTTGAGTTTCCTCTATGGATAAGACACTTCTCTGGCCATTGGGTAAGGCCCATTCATCTCTGCTGTCCCATGGACACCACTATAGTAGGAAGGAAACTATGTGTCCTAAAACATGAAGAATCTTAGTGGAGAGGCTTCCTTTGAAAGAAATTACGAAAAGTTTCAACAGGAGGTAGCATTTTAGCTAAGTCTGTGTCGATTGAGTACAACCTCAACAACTATAGAGTAAGCATTTCACACCCAGAAACAGTAGAAGCTAAAAGGGGAGGATCTGATAGACAAAAGGGTGGGTACAGGGTACAGGGAACAACTTGAGACAGGCACCAGAGGAGGGCTTTGGAATAAATCAGTGAGAAGTCACAGCAGCCACATCAGGGGATTGAAGGGAAGCCACGGGTAGCAATGCCACTAATCAGACAGTGTTAAACATATCATCTGTGGACAACTGAAGGTAAAGAAAAGGACAAAAGTGAACAATGCTAAGTAAGTATGCCCACGAACACAACAATGAAGAGAGAGTGACTCAGCAGAACCCACAACAGAATTCAAGTTGTGTGTGTACTTTAAGGCCTACCTGCAGACAGGTTTCTCCCCAACAGCCCACCCCACACTTGCCTCACTTGCCAATTCAGGTTCCGGGCATCAGGTATTGCTATATGCTATTAGACACCAACATCAACATATGCATGGTACTGAAATGACCACCAAGTAAAACTGAATGGCAAACCAAAGTAAAACAAGTGAAGATGTCACCAAATATGCTTTTATAGAATTGAAATTATAAGGTTTCAGTGACACATAGAGAGGCCAGATCAAACCAAATTAAAGTCCAACAGAGGCAGATTTTTACTGGCAACTGCATTCCTGGGATCCTCCACGGTCCCAAGCGAGGTGCACGGGCTGTGGAAGTCACAGCCTGGAGCCAGGGTCGGGGCTTTTTAAATGGGAAGGGAGGGAAAAGGGTGACCTGTTGGCAATGAACAGAGATATTACCGTATTTAGTGGTTTTAGGGTCCCGTAGGTGGGTCTTAGGTCTGGTGGTCACTTTGGAATCTGGAGCTAGGGGTCAGCTTTTGTCCAATGTCTTGCGTGGCCTTTTGCAAACATGGGCTCCTGACAGGAAAAGGAGGGCGGGGGAACTCCCTGTCCACGCCATCTTTGGACTTTGTCCTAATCCTCCAGCCCAACAGAAATCAGCATTGGATTAGCAAAGTGACCATGGTAAATCTACTCTTCTTCTAGAGTTAAGAAATTCTTCATGGATACTAGAAAATAACCCTCAAATTGGCAGAAAACTTTGGCGCCCCATCCATTTCACAGATGAGGAGGCAGGGTCAGAGAAATAAGTGATCTGTCTGCAGTCATACAACTTGGTGCTGTTGTTTGGAAGGCCATGAATATTTATTTTGATTAGCATTTCATTTACATAATAGTAATTTACAAGGTCTGGCACTATCCTAGACAAGCCTTTGCCCTTACTCTGAGCAAACATTAAATGGTCCAGGAAAGGTTTATGTTTCCTTTGAACTTGACACTCACACTGTATGATCAGTTGCTTCTTAGACAGTCAGCAAACCTAGCAATGGATCGTGAGCTATGCCATCAGCCATGTCATCTAAAGATAAGCCAGGTACTGTTCCGTAAAATGGAACATGTAAAGGGTAAACTTGCTTCATCGAATGTAAGGAATACTAGCCTATAAAGTCATAATATAGAGACAAATCAAACACCCCCCATATATGGCTTATTCTAGTCTATGTATCTACCAATTGTAAGCTAATAAGCTTCACAGAGCTACTGCTCAAGGCTAAAATGTAAAACAATAAGAAGCATACATTGATTCAGGATTGTGATTATCTTGCTCTGAGTTCTTGAGATCCCTTTAGGGGAAAAAGGGTAGAAATCACTGTTTCTGTTCTCTGGTAGCAGTTGGTGACACAGGTAGCTGTGGGGAGTATCCCTGTTGTTAGTTGTGGGAACCGCACAATGCATTCTCCATCATTATGGAGCTGGGAACTTAGGATGACAAACACAGGTAAGAGCTGCCTGCTGGTTTTCCAGTTCATCGCCAGCCTTGTCAACGTTAAGTTACAGCAAATAGCGTGCCGAGGCACCGCCCGCCTTTCATGTTTTGACAATCTCATGAATATTTTGTAAAGATTTTTCTCTCCCATTTTTGAAACTGATATTGAACATTTTGGATGTGAATGACTGTTATTCTTGGAAGGCCCCCAAAGAGCTCCGTTCTTCTCTGTCATTAGCTTGTGCTTATTTGCCTTGAAGAATTAAAATTTTAATGAATGTGGAACATTAGTTCAATGTGTATGACAAACCTAGCCGAGATATTCCTGGTGAAAACCTCCAACTGGCAGGCTCTAATGGAGGGAAGATAAGCACAAGCCCAGGTGCAACTGGAAAAAAGATTCATACAAGATTATAATCACGACCAGTGGGATAATTGCTTTGTTAAATGTAAAGCACTCCCTACCCCAGGGACCACAAAAAAAAAAAAAAAAGTTAACTATTTTTCCCTTCTTAGTAATAGGCAAAGTCCACAAACAAAGGATTCTACCAGGGCTTATGTAATAAAAATATAATAGGGATTCAACTGATAGTTCTCAAAGGTTACTTATAAAGCCAAGCATTTTACAAAGTATAAAGATTTTTCTCATTAAATTCTCATGACAACCACCTCATGGTGGACATCAGGGCCTCTCTTAAAGAAAACCATATTTCTGGACAGCCCCCTCCCAACAGTGATAACTGTATTTTGTGATGATGTCATTTAAATGCCTGAAACAGGAAATTAGGTATAAATACCATGTGCTTATAGCTCTTATATGTAAATTTAAATAAACTCACATTATATATAACATATTATAACAAAATTCAAAATCACTGATTTGTTACATTTAGCAAAACATCTGTTGAGATTCATTCTCTATCTAGCACTGTGTCCTGGGTGAGGTAAGTGGTAGGGAAAGCTTAGTGCTCTCATCAGAGCAATTAATGTGAGCCAATATTGTGGGCTCATCACTCTGCTTTCCCAATGTTTACTATATATTATGGAGTATGTATTAATTGTACAGAGCAATGGGTTTCATCATAATATTTCAATTATATTTACCTCTATTATCTTTTCTTGTTCCCTTCCATCTTTCCACCTTGTGAATCCTAAAAATCTCCCTTTGACATTCATCCTTCATTTTTTCCCTAAATTCAACATATCAGAGAAAATATATCCCCCATCCCATTCACTAAGAGCCAGCCTACATTTTTCCCTCCTCTTTTTAATTCTCACTATGCACTCACTATATTTACCTCTTGAAGCCTAACTATAATATTTGGTAAATCAATGGATGATTATTGAATAATGATAAAAGTTATCATTTATTGGGTGCATACAATAGCAGAGCTGGCTTGACTCCATTTACCACTACAATAATCTAGTGAGATATTATTAGCCTATGTCTCTAGAACCTTTAGGTAATGGATGCTGCTGTGAAGCTGGCTATTTTGCTTAGCGTCATGATCTCCAGTTCCATCCTTTTTCCTTCAAGTAACATTACATTCTTCTTTACTGCTGAATAAAAGCCCATGGTATATGAACACCAATTTTCTTTATTCCCTCAAATGAACTATTTTCTACTGGGATGTGTATTCTTCAGTTCCTGGTGTGATGCTTGAGAATAAATCAGAGAATAATAATGTCATTTCTGAGGTACTGCTTCCCAGTCATGGGTGCCAAGTACTTCAGGGATACTTTCCCATAGGTGGAAAGCAATTGTTCTGTGAATAGTATATCCAAACAGGATACAAAACTCTCTTCCCAGACACAAGCAGCATTTGAGGAAAGCAATATCATGTTCTGCCTTTAAAGTGGCATTTGGTTAACGATGACATACTCACTCAGTGATCATTAGTTCAGAGCAGAAAGAACAAGCGTGTCAGGCTGTGAGGTCACTGTGAACAGGAAAGCTCTCAAAATACCGTTTAAGGGTGTTTTTACTCTTGTGACTTATACGTACATTTTCCTCTCTTTTATCCTAACAGTCTGAAATGTGAAATTCAAATCTGTTCTTTTTATCCGCTATTCTTCAAAGTTTAGCGAGCAAATTTTTTGTTTTTAAAAAAAAAAAATTACTAAAGTGTTGTGAAACCCTTTTATGCTCCCATATTATAAATGCAATCCAGTTCTTCTGACTGGCCATCTGCCTGAGAAAATGCATTCCACTTGGATATAGAATATGATGTGCCTTAAAGGAAATGTTCAGATGAAAGACATGGTGTGGACTAGATCAAAGAGCCCATGCCAGAAAGCAAAGTTCTATGTCTTCCTCCTACCTCTTAGCTCACTGGGCAATCTAACTGAACTCCTAGTCAGAATTCTAATTCCTGTGACTGGTTCTGGCCCAGGGCCAGAAGGCTCAGCTGTAGAATAAATTTGCCTCTGTTCAAGCAGGAAACAAGAATTATTTGAATTGGAATTATTCAATCAGGCTCTGCACTGTAGGAAATATTTTAATTATTGTGCATGACTTACTGGTTTGCTCTCTCCCTCCTCCCACCCCGCCCCATCATTCTTGGGTCACAAATGTTGTAGAGTGGCCTCCTGTGCTCTGAGATCTGGAGGTGAAATGAGATGGTGGGAGACAAAAAGCAACAGGCAGCTCCTGTCCAAAGAGTGAAGCAGAGTACCTGTCTCCTCCCCGACCTGCAGGCAGGAGGGAGAGGGACAGTAAGAGGAAACAGTGGCCATGGGAAGGGGGCAGTGGAGAGGCAGGAAGCAACATGTTCACAGCACACATTCTAAATGCTGTGAAGGACTTTCAAGGTCATCTCACTAATTTCCTGGTAGACAGAGAAGGAAGCTGAAGCTCAGGAAGAGGAAATCATTTTCCTAAGCTCTTATAATTAGGCCGGACCAGGGCCAGGAATGTTTCCTCTGAGTATCCATGGTGTTGATGACATGAGTATCTTGCCTGTTGCCTCCTCCTAGATGGTAAACCCTACAAGCACAGCATCCTGTCTGAGTTGGTTCATGTTGCAGTTCAGTACCTGATATGAGCCTCTGCTTATAAGTGCTGAGGAAATCATTGCTGACTGAAAAGATAAAGCAAAACTGACACCCAGGTCTCAAATCCCCCTGACATAGCTAAGACTCCTAGATGTGCCAACCCCAGGACACATGGCTCAGGCCTTCCCTATGTTAGTTTCCTTAGTTTCACATTTTGAGACTTCGGTATAAAATGTGAACACAATTTGTAGCCACATAATAGGAGTTGGTGGGTGCAAACTACTTAGAATGGTTAATTTGTAAAAGACATTTAGAGAAGTTCCTGCCATATGAGTAAGCATCTAACAAAAGCTATTGCTGACTGCTGTAACCACTGCTCGATACTTACATGCTTTGTTTCATATATTTCAGGGGGACATGCTCAGAGAGTTTAAAAGAAAAAGGTTGAGACAAGATCCTAGTTCTTACAGAGTTGAGCTAAAGGTGAACTCTGAAAGTAGTATCAATGGAGGATTAGAGAACTAGATGACTCTGGGAGATGAGGACAGAGATAACCGGAGAGTCAAAGAAGAGATCTAATCTGGACATGTACTAGTGGGTACTCAAATTAAAATAAAGCTTTATGAGCCATGAGATAGCTCGATGGGTAAAGGTACCTGCCACCAAACCTGACAACCTGATTTGGATCCCTAGAACCCGTATGGAAGAAGAGAATGGATTCTTATTCCTGCAAGTTGTATCTCTCTCTCTCTCTCTCTCTCTCTCTCTCTCTCTCACACACACACACACACACACACACACACACAATGTAAAATAAATTTAAATATATAAAAATGCATTTCTTAAATAAAGCTTTCTGTTTTTAATACTTTTAGTGATGAATCATGTATTTCATTCATTATCTTTCAGTCCAATTTAGACACATTCTCCTGTCCCTGTCCCTATCCCACCTCTGTTCATGCCTTCTGCCATATATGTCTTGCATCTTTCTTTCAGTCTTTCTAAAGTTTTTCCCTGCAGAGGCTTGCTGTTTTGGGCAGAGTTTAACTGTATCATTCAGTTCTTTAACCCAGTCTTTATGTTGATGTTTTTCCCTCCCCTTTGTATTGCTCCAACATATATCTATATAATCGTCTCATATGCATCAAAATTATGACCTCTGAGAATAAACTGTATGTTAATTCCAAAATATGTTTAGGAATTCACATTTTCCTCCTTTAATTTTATATTACTCTAAAATATGAATACATACCTTCCGCCCATTTACAGTAATTACAGAGTCTGAAAATAAGTGGTAGGTTGATTCTAGAGCCAGTTAAGAGATTTACATTATAACAACACTGTTGCTTTCAGATAAAAAGAAATATAACAATAATGTTGTTCAGCTTGCCTTTCAACTGGGGATCTAGGGTTAGCATCCACAAATGGGGAGAACCATTCGCCATTTGTTTTTCTGTGACTGTGTTACTTCACTTAGCATAATGGCTTCGAGTTCCATCCATTTACCTGCAAAGTTCATGATGTCATCTTTCTTTACCACTGAATAGAACTCCATTGTGTACCACATTTTTGTCAACCACTCATTTGTTGATGGGAAATAAAGCTTTCTTAACTGTTTTCTCAGATTCCAGATCATTAGAATAAAGAACTCTCTCAATTCCCAGTGCATTTGGGGAAAGCTAAAATAAAAAGGAATCCAAATGAGTTTCCAGAAATGGACACTGATGAGAGAGGTCAGTGACCCCTGGCCACTGCACATCCTTTTAAAATAGCCTAAAGAGCCGGGTGATGCTGTCCCAAACTCAGTATGTCTCTGGACTTGATACTTTGAATTATATTAGTTTCATGTGCTTTATTGTTTTATATCCTTAGATTTTAAAGGTAATAGAAGTTGATACTTTTGTGGCAAATAATTGATTTGGGCAAAAGCTTTCAGGGGCTGGAGAGATAGCTCAGTGGTTAAGAGCACTGGCTGTTCTTTCGGAAATCCTGGGTTCAGATCCCAGCACCCACATGGTAGATGACAACCATCCATAACTCCAGTTCCTCTTCTGTCCTCCATAGGTACTGTACACAATAGGTGTACTTAAATACATGCAGGCATAACACTCATACACATAAAATAAAAATAAAATTAAGGAGGCTAGAGAGATGCCTCAGCAGTTAAGAGCACCAGCTTTTCATGAGAAGACTGGGGTTTGAATCCCAGCACTAACTGGCACTGCACAGCACATGTGCACTTACACACACAGGCAATATGCTCATACACAGACAATAAAATTAATTAATTTTTAAAAATGTTTGGTCTTTTTGAGACAGGGTCTCCCTGTAGCTCCAGCCATCCTGGAACTCACTATGTAGACCAGGCTGGCCTTAAACTCACAAAGATCCACCTGCCTCTGCCTCCCGAGTGCTGGGATTAAAGGTGTGTGCCACCACTCCTGGCTTAATTAAAAATTTTAAAGTTAGCCTTCAGACAAGGAATCTGATAGTGAGAAGCAAGAACTTGACCACCCCTCTATAAGACGTTTGAGTATTTATTTATTATGTGCCACAATAAATCTTGCCCCTCACTCATGGACTCGATGTTCTCTTTCATAACTACCTTACATCATAATGAGGCAATTAGGAAAAGGAAACGGGGGTGTTGAAAAGGGAAAAAAGCAATTGGGATACATCATTAGACCAGTAATGAATTAAGAATAAGTAGTTTCTGGGGAAAATGTTAATTAGTCCAGATCACTTGAAAGCAATCTAGGTATATACATATGTTAAATTTTTAAGGTATAATAAATGCTATGCTTATTATAGCACAGAGCACCTAGAAGTGGAAAACAACCCAAGTGTCTGACAGTATATGAATGTCTAATCTAGCTGTGGTAAATTCACTGGGTGAAATAAAATGTCAGCGTGCCGGCTTGTGGCAACCTTGCTTTGTGACATTTTTATCTGCCTTTGGCATCTGGGTAATACTAGACTCAGAATATATTTGGAAATGTTTTTAAACTTTTGGAAATTTTTTAAATTAATATACATTAAAAGTATATTTAGTAGAATTAAAGCTTTTGATATGGATAATTTTTAAATTGCTATCAATATCTTGATTTTGACTGGTTTATTTTTTTAATTTTTTTATTAATTTTATTTATTTATGTATGTGTATGAATGTACTGTCTGCATGCAAGTTTGTGCACCCGTGTCATGCAATGCTGTGGAGGTCAGAAGAGAGTATCGGATTCCCCTGGAACTGGAGTTCTCCTGGAATTGGAGTTTCAGACCATTCTTGGCCGCCATGTGGGTGCTGGGGATCGAACCTGGGTCCTCTCCAAGAGCGGTTGGCACTCTTAACTGCTAGGCCATCTCTCCAGCCCTTGACTGGTTTATTTAAAACTTCTAGGGAGTTTTGTTTTCCTGAATGAGCTTTTTGAGTTCATATCTTTCTAAGAATTTGGCTAGTTTATCTAAGTTACCTAAGTGGTATACAGTTATTTTTATTTCTATAAGGTCAGTAAAAAAAAAAAAAGTGTTTTAAGCTGGTTTTATCGTGTAGCCCAGGCTGAGGCCTTTAACTCAATCTGACTTCACCAGCCTTTCAAGTGTTGGGATTACAGGCACTCAATCCAGTTAATGGTTTATAGCTCTTGTTAATTATTTCAAAGAACCATTTTTTTGGGGGGGGGGTTGCCTCTATTTTCTATTCTCTATTTAGTTAACTTAGACCCGAATCTTTATTATTACCTTTTTCTACTTGCTTTAGTTTGATCATTGTTTTCAGGGTCTTGATAGAAGGCTAAATTATTGATTGGAGAGCATTTTCGCTCTAGATGTTTTCAGCTGTTTCCTTCTGAATACTACTCTAGCTCCATCTCAAACATTTTGGTAACTCGTAACTTCATTCTCATTCATTGAGAAGTATTTTCTTTACCTGGTGATTTCTTCTTTGACTCATTGATGAGTTTTTTTATTTGTATACATTTGATAATTCCTGAAATATCCCTATTTTTAATTCTAATTTCATCCTATGAATTCATTAAAATATATGTTTATAAAAACTAAAGATGTGGGAAAGAATTTCTGTTACCATCAATATTATTGGATCTGGCTTATTGAACTTTACTGAATGTCATGCTTTTTATACATAACTGCATTTAAGTAGCCACAGAAATTAAATAACATTCCTAAGGTCATACAACAAAATTCCAAATTCCTCACCCACGTATGTTACAGTAGTAAGTAAAACCAAAATTAAAAATTACCTTGGCACTATAATTTTAAACAACAGATGGATTTTAGAAAACAAATGCTAAAAGAGATTTTTGCTTTTCACCCATAACACAAGAGATTTTTTTTCTACTTTTTCTTTGGAAATTTCCTTTAAGATGACATTTCCATTTGTGGCAGAAAATGTGTTTTGGGGTGTTGTGTGTGTGTGTAGGAATGTGTGTGTGTGTATGTGTGTGTGTGTGGACATCAGGAAACAATACTGGGTGTGGTTCCTTGGATGCCATCCACCTTGTTTTTTGAGACAGGATGTGTCACTGGCCTAGAACTGACCAGGTAGGCTAGGCTAGCTGGCCAGTGTACCCACCAATCTGCCTGCTCCAGCTCCCCAGCACTCCAATTAAAAGCACAAGGAAAGCACTGTACCAACTCTGCCATCTCCCCAGCCCAACAGAAAAGGTATTTTTAACAAACCATTTTAATTAAGAAAGAGAATAAAATTTAAGGTACCAGATAGAAAAATTAAATGGTAGATTTTATTGACATTGTGAATGTAATTAAAATCATTATACCTTTTCCAAAATTGCATCATGGGCAACAGATACAGCTTAAATGTGGCACATACGATCAAATTGTTAAGCCAGCTCGCTTTTATTAACAGTAACCAAAACCATCCAAGAATAAATCCAATCATTAACCATAAGAATTATGAGACAACATATATGGGAAAAGCAAAAATAAAGACATAATCACTGAAGAAAAAAAGCATCAAGTAGAGGACCATTATGCATTTGGCTGTTTCTCATTTTTCTATCACTTCCTCTTTTCTAAGGATGCTCTACTGTGTTGCTTTGCCTTGCACAAAATCTTTCCTCATACTTCTGACAGAGCCCACCCATCCACACTGGTTTATGTACTTATTCATTACACAGTAAGTGTCTATCCTGCTCTATACCTCAGGGATGCAGAAATAAAAGTGAGATGAATCCTGCTTTTTAAATCATTTTCGAAGGACAGCTCTGCCAGACATGGTACTCTGGGTAGTTACTGTCTTCATCATTTGGAATGCATCATTCTATCCCTTCCTAGACTAGATGGTGTCGCTTGACAAATCTGATGTGTGGCTGAGCACTTTTGCAGACTTCAGCTATTCTGTGTATGTGCATCCATGTGTGTTTTAATGTGCTATGGCTAGAACTGAGGGCCTCATGAATGTTAGGCAACACCCTCCCGTTAGCTACATCCCCAATCCTCTCTCTTGTACTTTTGAAAGTTTAGTGGGTGTAATAAACTATGGTAAAGAACTTTTCTGCTTATGTCTATTTGGATTATTAAGTCTGCTATATGAGAATATCTATTTATTGTCCAAGATTTGTGAACTTTCGTATTATTTGTTTCCTACCTTAAAGGAAAACTTAGTTTTTCTTATTTGAGTATTCAAAAATTACAGGTATTTGTTCCTTTACTGACACCCCCAAAGGTCTTAGATGTGTGTGAGTAGAACATTTCCAGATGTTTTTGTGTCTATTATTTATTCTTCTACTTTATCTACCTTTTATTTATGCTGTCAACACTATTTTTGACTTACTGAAATTTTCATTTCCAAGACCTATTCAGTCTTTTAAAAAGAAAATCCCCCCCCAAAAAATCCCCACTGTTTTGTGGAATTTTTCATCTATATGCTACCCACTCCTACTGTAAGAATGATGACCCTAATTGTGTACTAGAGGTTTCCTTGAACATTGCTGACGTTAGTTCTGTGGTTAACAAGGGCCTCTGGCTGTATTAGCCCCTGTAGTGGTGAGGGGCCTGAAGTACTTCTCCCCAAACCAAACACAGTGCATGGGGAAAAGTAATGGTGGGACTCTCGTCAACCACTCCAGTGCTCACAGCCAGTCCAGAGAGCAGTACTAGTCAGTCACAGCAAATGTAGACTGAGGGTAGAAAGAACATTAATTGGGGTAAAGAACAGTGCTCTACAGTTCTAATGGAAATGCTCAGCTAGAACTTGACTGGACTAAGCAGTTTCTCTTGGCTCTCACTAGCCATAGGTACTCGGGCACAGGGTAAATGTTCTAGCCTGGTTTGTTCTTCATGGCTCCCAGTTTCATTAGCTCTAACCATTTGGTCAAGGGGAGGATCATATCTAGAGCTGAAGGGCTGCTGAGGGCCCTTTAATACCCTGATGTGGACAAGCAGCAGTGAGTGCCATGGTGTAATCTCACCTTTGTCAATAATGAACACGTAAGCTGCTCTGGGGTCAGAAGTGTCGGGAAATAAGTGGGTACCTGTCTTCAGCTCTGACCCTCATATGAGTTCACACCTCCTGGCTAGCAACACTTTTGGCCTTAGGGCAAGCACTCCAATTTCCTGTTTCATGAGGTGAACACCCTCCATCCACCGAAATGCAGGACAGCCAACAGGTTTAGCCCAGTCTTCTGGACCCAGTTGTGTTTGCGAGAGAGCTCAGGCAGTGAAGTGGGATGCCTGTAGAGTTCCAGGGAAGGGGATGGAATGCATAGGGTTTTTCTGGCCTGTAGACAGTTCAAACTCAGAAAGCAGCTCACTTCTCTAGGTGGTCTTTGCTACAAGACCCTAGGTATTCTCTGGAAGATGGCATGACATAGTTTTCCAAAGAGAAGATTGTTGAGCAGAGTTTGGAGTACTTATCTAAGCAGGCTACAAGCCCATGAGGAGTGTAGAACGACTTAATAGTTAGGGTTGTCATCTGCATGACACTGTCTTTCATCCTTACCCCCGAGAAAGGGGGAGACATCCCTGTCCCCCAGCCGTGGAAACAGAGGGCAGCTTGCCAGATGCTTCATTCTCTTTCTTCTTCCCTCTTTGTCTCAGTTCTCTTCAAAAGAGTCTCTTTCTTGGTGATTTCTAGTGTTCTTCCATTAGTCATTATGCTCAAAGTGCAGTTACATGCCTGTTATTTATTTTTATTGTTATTCTTTGTGGTGAATGAGTTGAATACTAGGCACCTCTGTCATCTTTGGTCACTCATACATACCAGAGATCACCCAACAAAACTACAAACCTCCAACAAAGAGATCATCCAAAAATTGATGCTTTGGAATCAGCAGTAAGCTCACCCCCCAGGGAAGTAGAAATTGTCATGGTGTTAAGGTCTAAGCGACACTGATCCACTGCCCAGGAAGTGACACATGAGGAAACTTCAAGCAGACAGGCAAAATCTCAGCTTCCCTAGTTACCTATAGATCTTTAAAATTAAGACCATATAGCTATTTTGTTTGCCTCAGCTCTGAGTTCCAGTAATACCTGTCAGGACCAGCCTGTTGTGACAGGTCTTCCCTCTGTGGCCATCTTGCCATAGCCAGAAAGGGATGCAGACTCTTAACAGAGCAAGAGGAAGTAAGGTAATCAAGGTTTTAATGGCATGAAGTCAAATAGTTATCAGAAACGTTGGTGTTTCTCCACACACCTAGAATCACTTGACGGTTGCCTACTGCTGGAAGATAGCTGGTTTGTCCATATTCCCCCTTCTCCAAGTCCTACTTAATATTCTTTTGTCTTATCAAGTGTGGATAGAATTCTGCCAGTTTATGGAGCATCTTGGAGGCCATATTAGAAATACTGGATATTATTTTGAAACCATTGGAAGCTTTTGAACAGAGTGACATGATCTAAATGTTTATGTTGAAAGATCCATTTTTCCCGGGAGTGGTGGCGCATGCCTTTAATCCCAGCACTCGGGAGGCAGAGGCAGGCGGATCTCTGTGAGTTCAAGGTCAGCCTGGTCTACAGAACGAGCTCCAGGCCAGCTGGGACTAAAAGGGAGACCCTGTCTCAAAAATACAAAAAGAAAGAAAAAGAAAGAAAGAAAGAAAGAAAGAAAGAAAGAAAGAAGGAAGGAAGGAAGGAAGGAAGGAAGGAAGGAAGGAAGGAAGGAAGGAAGGAAAGAGAGAAAGAGAGAGAGAGACAGAGAGAGAGAGAGAGAAAGATCCATTTGTGAGCAGAATGGAATGTAGCAGAAATAGGTAGAAGGAGGGATTCTAGGTAGGTGGGTGGAGGAGGCAGATAGAAGAGTAGCAGTCCTGGGGGCTGGAGAGATGGCTCAGTGGTTAAGAGTGCCGACTGCTCTTGCAGAGGACCCGGGTTTGATCCCCAGCACCCATATGGCGGCTGAGAACCGTCTTTAACTCCAGTTCCAGGGGGCTCCAACGCCCTCTTCTGACCTCCATGGCATTGCACGACACGGGTGCACCAACCTACATGCAGACAGTACATTCATACACATAAAAAATAAATAAAATTTTATTAAAAAGAGTAGCAGGGCTGGAGAGATGGCCTAGCAGTTAAGAGCGTCAACAGCTCTTGCAGAGGACTCGGGTTTGATCCCCAGCACCCACATGTCTTTGACTCCAGTTCCAGGGGAATCTGACACCCTCTTCTGACCTCCACAGCATTGCACTATATGGGTGCAAAGACCAGCATGCAGACACTACATTCATACACATAAAGAATAAATTTAAAAAATTTTTAAAAGTAGCAGTCCTAGAGACAGTAGACGAGGTCCGACTCTCTTGTACTTTGAGAACACAGCATTTACCAACATAGTAAATATAGGGTGCTCAAAATGACTACAAGTTTTCAGACTGATTGAAAGAGCTAAAGTTTTTTTATTATTGCTTTTTATTATTATCATTTGTGGGGTGTGGGAAGAATTTGATCAAGTGGTTTGACGGCTATAGATGAAACAGCCAAGTAGAGATGGCAAATAGGCAAATCCATATAGATCTTGAGTTCAGTGAAGAATTCCAGCTGGAAATAAATTTGGGTGTAGTCACTTATCAGTAAGAAAAACCTAATAAAGTAAACTACAAAAGAATGGTTTGATGAGGTAGAAAGATAATGAAAATACAGATATATACCAGCAATCAATACGGCAAGTGTCTCAGGAAAAAAATAGGATGAACCATGTCTAATAGATAAATGAGACCTGAGTTCAGTTGGACTTCCTAGAGTTCATTGGTGGAGTAGAGCAGTTTAGATTGTAAGTGTGCTGGGTAGCTTCAGTTGTCAGCTTGACACACCTGGAAAGAAGGAACCTCACTTGGGGAATGTCCTCCATCAGATTAGCCTGTGGACATGTCCATGAAGCATTTTCCTCCTTGTTCAGTAAGCAGGAGCATTCAGGCCACTGTATGAGGTACCACCCCCAAGGAGGTGATCCTGAGGTATATATAAAAAAATAAAAAGCAGGCTGGGCACAGACAGGCCAGAGGAGCAAGCAGTGTTTCCCCATGGTCTGTGCTTCAGCTCCTACCTCCAGGTTCCCAGTCTGCCTAAGGTCCTGCCTTGGCTTCCCTTAGTGCTGCGCTTGTCACTTAGAAGAATAAGATGAAATAAAACTCTTCCTCTACTTGGTCAGTGTTTTATCACTGCAAGGGAAACAAAACCAGAACAAAATGGATTTTTTTCCCATAAGGGACTAGCTATATTATATCTGTCCATAGAGTTTCTGTTGAAAAAAAAAAAAAACTTATAAATCCCTTGTATTCAAGAATTACCTCTTTATATAGCATACCCTAAGCTAGCTTAGAGTGGAAACAGCTGGCATTTTTTATCCAGGCCTACACATTGTGTTTCTCTTGTCTTCCTTCCTTAATTTTGTATGCTTTTCATGACAGTGACATCTTTTAAGAGGGATATCTTGGTTTGCCCACCAAGCTTTGCGGTCAGTGTGAACTGTTGCCTTTGCAGCAGGAATACTGCATGATGACATACACTCCTCAGTATTTTCTGCCAGGCTTTGCACAATTTAGTGATGCTAAATTGGATCGCTGGGTTAAGGTGATATTGTCAAATTGCTCCACCATCTAGACATCTTTTCCTACTTTTTAAATAATTAAAGAATATGTGAATGAATAAATGCCCTGTTCCACAACCGTGTGAGCAACCACTGATAATTCTTGAGTTAATTCTTTCATATTATGGTAGTTACAAAGCAGTGATTTCCAACTTTATCATTCTTTCTTCATTCTCCTGTTTAAAAAAGACTTTCCTTTTTTTTTTTTTTTTTTTAGTTAGGTAGTTTTATCATCTTCATGGTATAAAAATTGCTTCACTGTGTCCATTAATATCATTAATCATTTTAATACTCATGCTGTCTGGGTTTGGCTTTAGTATCCTTTTCACAGGTCACAGTGAGTTGTAGGTTTTGTTTGAGTATTGTTTCCAGCCTAACAAAATGTTTCAGATACACTTTCCTTGACCTTGCCTTAGAATCAGCCATTTCGATTAAATTTTTTTCTAAAAAAACCACATGATCCTTGATTTGCAGGATGGGTGCTGGGTATACTTTTGTCTATGGGGTTACCATTATACCAGTTTTAAGTTAGAGAGATACCTACCTCCTTTCCTTTCAACCATCTAGGGTTTGTAGTTTACATTTGATAGTGACAATCCTTATCTCCAATATCCCTGTTTGTTCATTTTTCAGTCCTACAGAAAATATCAACTGGTTTCAGAATTGTTATACTCATACCATAATAAACCTGTCTGTTAAGATCAAGAGTTCTTTACAATTCTACCTTTAGAATGTACTGAGTGCTATGTTCATCCACATGATTTTGAGGCAGTCCAATGTATTGAATCATTTCACATTTCAATATAGTATGACCACATGCCATTACCACACATAAAATTATCAACAGCCAGAACATGTGTTCAGGCTTTTGTTTAATTTTATTTGTGTGTATGTAGAGGTCAAAGAATAACTGTATGAATTCAGGGTCTTCTACCCTGTAGGTGGCATCTGGGGATCGAACTCATGTCATCAGGCTTGAATCATTTGGTAGCAAGTGTCTTTACTCACTGAGCTATATCTGCCTGGCCCTTCCTTGTCTTTTCATCACAAATGTCATAAACAAACTTTTGTTGCTTTGTTTTATAATTCGTTTGAACCAGAATGCAGATGTGACTTCTCTGCACTAATTTGCAGATTTCTCTTCCTTTGGGGGCGGGGGTGGGGGCAGAGAAGAGTTAATTGGTGCAGAATTTCCTAAAGCTCAGATTTTGAGGACTTCATTTTTATAAAGAAATTAAGGAAAACATGGCAGATCATATTGCATCTGTATGCTGTTCATGTTTGACTCAGACCTATAGGTTTAATCTATAGGTTTAATCAGCCTTGGGTTCATCTGGAGCCTGAATTTGGCAAGGCTACTCTCTAGTCCTGCTTTCTTCTTCATCAGGAGGCTTTGGACATCGGAATGATACTTTTTGTGCTCCTCATTCTCAGTGTTTGATTCAGCTTTTGTCTTTACCTTAAGCCTTCTTTGTGTTCTTACTTGTTCTTTAATATTTTTTGTTTCATGCATGAAAACAAGCTTATCTATAATAAAAATTGTACCCCATTTATTGTAACAGCTTTCCTAAAGGAACACAGTTATAAGGAAACAACTATTTATAAAAATGAATAAAGGCCACAAAACAAATAATTTGAGTTCAGTAAAAATGTAATTTCCACCCAGAGGACCTTCTTATGCACAAAGGAGATAGTTCAGAGTTATAAAATGCTTGAAGCTTGAAGAGGAGGCAGATGAGGAGGAAAACCTGAATTATGTCGCTACTTTTAAAGTTTTCTGGATATGAGGGGTAAAATACATGCCATGTGTAGAACATGGAACGGGAGAAGAAATGATTTGAGCTTTTTGTTTTCTTCCTTATGAAGAATGCATTGTATCTTATGCCAGCTTATGAAAGCATTATATGCTGGAGTCAAACCAGGCAGTTTCATGCCACTTGACCAACAGTCAGCAAGCTTCTCACAGTGACCCAGTGCTGAATCCTGATATAAATATTCTAATGTCTGTCACAACATGAAAGGTATTCACTTAACTGACCCAAGATAGCATGTAATCAACGAAAAGATATATCTAAATGTATGCATATATGATAGGTTGCAAGGGCTGCAGAGCATCTATGTAGATATATTTACACCAAGCAAATGAGAAACACACTGTAATTGCTTCTTTTTAACTTGTGGTATGGGAGTTGTAGGTGGGTTTCTTTTTAATAATTGCCTTATTGAGATATAATTTACATAGACTATGATTCACCCCCTTAAAGTACACAGTTCGGTGTTTCCTAGTGTATTTATAGGATTATATAACCATCGCTACAATCTAATTTTCATCTAGCTTAAAATAAGGCCCATAGCCAATAACTGTCACTTCCTACTCTCTGTGCCTCGTTCCCTACGCAACCACTAACCCAAACTTCTTTCTGTACATTTCCCAATTATAGGCTATTTCCTGTAGATTGTCATGTATAACCACTCAGACTCCTTTAAATTTTTTTCATGTCATAAGAAGCATGGATTCAAGCCCTCAAATGCATAAATTGACTACCCAAGCTCAGAACCATAATAACCAAAAGAGACATTATTGAAATAGAGCGCGGTGGCCTAAGTAATCACCTGACCCTGTGGTTCAGGAAACACAGACTCCGGTGTCACACACGAGAGTCAAATGCTTATAATTTTTTTTTTTTTTTTGGTCTTTTTCGAGACAGGGTCTCCCTGTAGCCCCAGCTGTCCTGGAACTCACACTGTAGACCAGGCTGTCTTTGAACTCACAAAGATCCACCTGCCTCTGCCTCCCAAGTGCTAGGATTAAAGGCATGCGCCACCATGCCCAGCTGGAAAATGCTTATAATTTTAATTTTACACTTGAAGCAGGCATGGCTTGCAGAAATTTGAGTTCAGAAGAACAATAACATTTGCAGCCAACTCAATTCCTAATTGCAATGCTGACCACCTCCTCAGTGACTGAACAGGAATCATGGAGAGAGTATGATTTGTAAACAGGATACTTTTAGATCTAAGCTTGGCCCAATAAATGTCAGTTGTCGCTGTATCAAATATATTCACAGGAATTCGATAATTGAGGTCAAATTCCAAACTGGAATTTTTACATATGCCAACTTACCCTATGCCATATTTGAATGATGTTTTCCGAATCTCTATTCAAAGAAGTTTTCTGCCATGAAAGCAATAGGTGGGGGCTGAGGATGCTGTAATATAGAAGAAAAGCAGCATTGATCAAGTGCGAGGAAGGCTAGACCTATAAACCAGCCGTGTGTCCTAGAAATAACAAAAGTGCTAATTTATTCTTTTCACCTTGAACTCATGTATCAGACTTTTCTTTTCTATATTAAAAGGAAAAAGTACAGTAGTAATAAAGCTTATATTATGGTTTTAAAATGTCTAGACAAAGAAGAGCATTATAAACTACATATAGTCCTTTATAGTCAAAATGTTGAACCCTAAACGTAAGACATTGAAATCTGTGTGAGCTGAAATTGTGATTTGGTTTTATCTATGCCTGTAAGAAAGTGCAACCATAAAGGATTCCTATACCTTCAGTTTTCTACTGGAAGGAATCAAAGACCCTTTGCTCATAATACTATGTTATGTAATTGTACTTCTGAGGGACTGTGTATTTTCTGTCCTTTTAAAAAACTGTGTTGTTTGGTAGTACTATGTCCAATCAGATAACTCATGGTACACAGCATTTCATACTTGGGAAATGTTAACACATTACATTCCTTGCTTTGAAACATGAAAGAATTAATCAAAGGCAACATCTTTTCATTTTCCTTTGACCTGTGAGACAGTGTAACTGATGTGGTTTGCATGCATCTCCACTTGGGGCCCCAGAAACCTCTGCTTTATCCCTCCGTGTGGGTGTTTCCACCCAGCCTTTCCTCCTCTTGGCCTCATTTTGTATTTGCATGAGAAGTCATAATTGTTTTTGCATGAAAAGTCATCTGTAATGTTGAAGATAAATGTCTAACATACCTTACCATGCTACATGCCATTAATTCTTACATGATATTTTTCTTTTATTTTCAGTTACTGGAGTTTAAATATGCTTGAAATGTAAAAGTAGCATGAAACTGGAGTGATGCAAGAACATTTCATGTTCCTTAACAATTATCATTTTTAACTGGCCTGGTCTTTGAATGCTAATTCTTGATTATGAATTATGATAAAACTCTATTGAACACAGATGCTGTCTGAAGTTAGTCTTAAGTAATACTCTTTTCCTAGGAAATTACTTTTAGTGCTTTTAATATGATAAAATTTGTTATGATGTCATTAGTTGTTATTTGTATAAAGCCTCCTTAATGTGGCATAAAATTAAGCTTGGCTGACTTTGATCAAAGACCCTTATCCCTGAAAGAGTAATGGATGACAGCACTAACATTAGTACTTAGTTTTTTTTTAAATGAAAAAATCACAGAAATTGGCATTTATCAAAAGAGTGCATAATAACAAAAGATTTAACTTATATGCATCTTTTTTTTTTGTTAAGCTTTAAATCAATACAGGCACATGAGTAAGTCCCACAAGAGTTAAAATGTACACCTCCCCAAAAGCACTCTCTCCTTCCAAGTAATCACTGTTAGATTTTATTTCCTCCTGCCAGCTGCCACCAAACCCTGGTTTATGTAGAATGCCCCTTTTCATATTACCATTCGCAATTCATTTTGAAACCTGTATCAGAAAGAAACCTTGCTCCCTGGGAATTATTTTAAAGTCAAATCAGTCAGGTATGGATGATAATCAAGCTGGTAAGACATTTTTTTAAATAATAGAGAATATGAAATGAATAAGACTTGGATGGCCATGTTTCCCAAAGAATGGCCCCACAAAGCACTGACATAATAACAGCAATAGTGGAATAAATGGAATTTTCTTTAACAGTCTTCTGAACAAGCACATGATGATCAGTTCAGTAACTTTTGATTACTAGAGTTGGCATATATTATTTTAAATTCAGGCTTTTTAAGCTAATAGAGTGGTTTAAAAGCACTCATTCTTACCAACGTACAGATAAGTATCTGTCATTTTTTTCCCTGCTTGGGTGATTACCAAGTAAATACTACTTCAGCAGCTTTTGGTTGACAATCTCCCGGCTGTCACCAGCTAGCTCTGTGATGTTGGCATGAGTTCAGCCTTTCTGTGCTTCCAGATCTCCAGCTAGAAAATGAGGGCTTGAGACTACATTATCTTTTGAATTAAAATGTTACACTAAAATTGACATATCATAAAAGCCTTCCTCCTTATGGAGTTTTAATTAAATCCAAGCTAAGATAACAAATTCAAGTTATTTTAAGATACCTAGACAATGAGGTTAAAAAAAGAAAAAGCTCATTTCTTTAATAGTCTTTTTGTGCTGAAATGACAAAATGAGCATTATATAGCACTTTATGTGGTTATGTCTTATGGGGGTCTCACCACCTAAGACCCGCAACTATTATTACTATCCTCATTTTGTGACGAAGATACTGAGGTCCAGAGGGGACCAGTTACTTGTCCTATAGAACCAGGACAGAGATTCAGAGTCTCCCACCCCAAGACATACCCTCGGTCACCATTTGTCAGTAAGAAGCATTTTGACTATAAAGCCATTTTTCCAAGATAACACCATCAGAGTTTTCTCTCCTTGAAGATCACGTCTTCCTTTAGAACCCGCAGGCCCTTCTCGAGTACCCCTTGCATCACTACAGCTCTCTGTGCTTTTACAAACTAGTTGTTTTGTCAGCATGAGTGTGACAACAATTAGACGTCCCCTGTTTTTGCCCCGTGCCTTTTCTCCTTCACAGTCATTCAATGACAAGCGTAAAAAGAGCTTCATCTTTTCACGAAAATTCCCCTTCTACAAGAACAAGGAGCAGAGTGAGCAGGAAACCAGTGACCCTGAACGTAAGTAGATTCTCGAAGATAACGTCACACGCAACACAAGAGAAAACACTTCCTTCAGGAGCAACACTCATGACAGGCTGTCCCATGCCACACGCCTAGGCAAACAACATGGCAGGCAGGCAGGTCAGGTTCTACTACTGTGACCAGTGTTTGACTGCAGTCTGGATCCTTCTCTTCCTGTGGCTGTGCTTTGTGGAAAGCACTAGAAAGGGCCTTGACCAAGCTGGAGCTTGGCTTCCAATCAGCTCTTCTTAGAGAGCAGGAACGAGTCTGGTTTGATATCATGAAACTCCCTAGAGCTTGAAACAAATTTCTTTTCTGGGCAGACCTGTTGGATTACAATGACATGGATGCATTTTCTTTTCAAGGCTAGCTTCTTGGAAGCCAATTAAATTATTTTTATTTGGCACATTTGCTAACTCTTACCCTCCTAGAAAACATTTAAATACTTGCTAAGAAGTGAGCTTCTATTTGTGGATACAGACACAAAAATTCATGCTCCAAATTTCAGGTTAAATTCTCAGTGACAACACTTGACAGTGATCAAACTGTCATTCATCGAACCTTTTTCTCAAGTTGATTTTCATATCGGAAATTTCCTTCTAACTCTGCTCAGGGAGTTTGGGGTCAATGTTATTTCAACAGGAAAGAGTGTGGGATCCAGACTGCGTGGGCAGCACGGTCTGTCATGGTAGTATCCGTTGTAACTCCACTGACTTCTTCCTTCCTCTTCCGTGGCTGTTCTTCCTCTCTCATTGCTCTCTCTGGGGACTTCCATGCAGGACATCCCCGGATTAGGTGACGACGGTTATGGAACAAAGACTCTGAGTAAGTTTCCAGGAATGATCACTGTTAACTTTTCTTTTCCTTTTCTTTTGAGTTTGGCTTTTGTTACTTTTCTTGAGGGCCTTTCATTCCTAGCATGCACAAGATACGAGTTTTATTTGTTACCTAGCTGTGAATGCTCCTACAAAATAATTTTCAATCGTTTTGTTCTGCATGTCAGCATTTAAAAGCAAAGTGTGTCAGGCACTCTAACCTCTGCTGCGGTTAACACCTTCCCTTTCTGACCGTGTGGCCTGGCCAACATGGTCCCCATGATGCCCATCATAGCATCGCTTGCTCAGCCACCTAATTCTCCCAGAGAGCAAGAGACCATGTTGAAAGAAAGGGTGAGCTAAATGTTTTAGAATGGCAAAATAGACATCTACTTCATGTTCTTTCTTCTGCCTTTTCTCAACATAGAAATAATGACCTTGCCCACTTCTATAATGCCGCTGTACTTTGCTATTAATAAAGGAGCTGTTAATAGTCAAAAGAAACATGCATCCTGCAAATATTAAGCTATCTGATAATTCTTTGTTACTAACTTTGACTGGTTTTTTCCTCTGACTTGCAGTGATCCTGCTTGAACCGTTTGTATGAAAGTTTTAGAGATATATTAATACCTTTTCATATCAGTGAGTTATTAGCTGCATTATGCTATAAGGTCTTCTACTGTACTATAGAATCAAATAAGATATATTAGACCTTTACATTTTCCAGCTAGTCATGTCTTTGGTCTATGTCTCATTGCACTTAGCAATTAAAAATATCCTATGTCTCAAAATCTTCGATCATGATTTTGCTTTCTTTAATGCTAATCCCCTTGTGCAAGCACCAGTGAATAAGAAAATACTGTGTCTTTTGCAACTTCATCACATATTCAAGTCTGTTTTATGTGCTTTAATTTAATAGTTATGGGCACTATTTCTAGAAGGTGCTCATTTCATTTTATAAAACAAAATACCATTGATTTGGACTTCATTTTCAAGGGCTGTGTGATGATGCCTGCTTTTAGGATTCCAGTTTGATTTGGAGTGGCCTTTTTTAGATATATAGACAGAAAACAAAAAATCTAATCAAGACTATTACTCTCCTTAAAGATGAAAACTTTATATAGAATACAATATAAGATTTAAGCATCAATTTTAGCATCAAGCACCACCAGAGAAAATTTGCACATTTTCCATTTGAAAGGGAAAAGGATTATTTTAGCATATTGTTAATAATGAATATCATTTAAAACTATTTGCTATTACAATGTCAAAAAATTAGTGGTGCCTAGTGAAATTCAAAATGTACAGATATTTGCTTAATCTTTAAACAATGAATAGGGGGGAAAAAAAAAAACCTACATCGCCATTTCAAAGTATTCCTGACGCCCTTGAAGGTGCTCTGTTGTACTGGGTATGTGTCTTCTCTCTCTGCTCACTGACAGAAATCAGCTTTGCATGGATTCATCCACACCCCTTTCCTCTTGAGCCCTTTGGAGTTGTTAAATGTGTACCCAAATTAACAGTGTGGTTCTGGCCACAAGGCCACACAGAAAGAAATTATCTATGCGAATTTAGCAGTTGCTTTTGCTTTCACTACTTTTATGCTATAAAGTGAATCCACTCCGGAGGCAAGATTATATAGCTCAGAGCACTGTCAGGTGCTTTTTTAAACTGTTAAGAGAATTATATTGTATCTTTTTCTCTTTCTAAAAATGTCAAAGAGCCAGGTGTAGTAGTATATCCCTTTAATCCCAGCACTCAGGAGGTAGAGGCAGACAGATCTCTGTGAGCTCTGGACTAGTCTGGGATGGTCTATATTACCAGTTCATTTCAGCCCTGGTGACATAGTGATGCCCTGTCTAAAAAATAAATAAATAGGGGCTGGAGAGATGTCTCATCAGTTAAGAGTACCGACTGCTCTTGCAGAGGACCCAGCACCTACATGGCGGCTAAGAACCAACTTTAACTCCAGTTCCAGAGGAATCCAACACCCTCTTCTGACCTCCTCGGCATTGCATGGTGCACAAACCTACATGCAGACAGTACACTCATACAGATAAAATAAATAAATAAAAATAAATAAAAGAGTTGTCAGTGTTTTAAAAACTAAGTACTGTCAAATGGGTGATAACCAAATAGCCACATATGCGTCTTCTTAGTATATATGAAGTTGGTAAGTTAATAGAATTGACTGATCAGTTTAAATAGAAGAGATGAACGAAAATAATTTAGGTGGGGAATAGTTCTAGCTCTGTCATATAACCAATACACACATCTTTCTTTTGTTAGCCACACTTTGTATAAAGAAATGATCTGAACAGCCAAGTCATTCAGTGTGCATGAAACAAAATACATGCCAGGACCTGCACTAGATATCACGCCATTATTGCCCGCCTGTTCCGTTCCCCCAGTATCCAACAGATATCCAAACACCAATCCTAATATAAAAACAAGGAGATAATGAACGGATTCATGAAATATTCTCAGTGACTCACTGAAGCAGGAATGATCTTCAAAATCTCTTTCATCCTGAGAATTAGTTTACATTGTATTTAATTAGAAATAAAATTCGGGGCTGGAGAGATGGCCTAGCGGTTAAGAGCGCCGACCGCTCTTACAGAGGACCCGGGTTCGATCCCCAGCACCCACATGGCGGCCGAGAACCGTTTGAGACTCCAATTCCAGGAGAACTCCAGTTCCAGGGGAATCTGAGACCCTCTTCTGACCTCCGCGGCATTGCACGACACGGGTGCACAGACCTGCATGCAGACAGTACATTCATACACATACGGAAATAAATATAATTAATAAAAAAAAAAATTAAAAAAAAAAAAAAAGAAAGAAAATTCAAGGGATTCCAGGATCGGTTAACAAGTCTAGTGTTCCTTCAAAATAATTAGGGGCTAAAATAGAGCTACAGAAAAATGCCTTCCCAACAGAGGCTCGTGAAATTAAGTCAGTGGAGAGACACCAATGAGAAAAGTCAGATCTCCATGAATGTGTCATTGTATTTATAAAAAGGAAATCACCTGGGTTACACTGTTTGATAATTAAAGGCACTTTTCTTATTTGCTAAAAGGCAGAAACAGCAGTGGAGAAGCAGTTTCCCGTAAAATGGAAATAAAGTTTTCATCTTTATCTCTTCTGAGTTTTCTCGGCGCAGTCTCTCCTTCGGCCTTTTACCTGCCTTTCGCTCCCATTCCTAGTAGCTTTGCATGGGTTTCCCTTTCGGTTCTGGCTGCTCTCTGATGCTTGATATTTCTTTAATTTGCTGTGCTGTTCTTGCAGAACATGTTTCCTCTAATGCAAGCGATAGTGAAAGTAGCTACCGTAAGTTACTGCTTTGGTTTCCTCTTCTTTTCTTTGCGATTGCCCCTTTGCCTGTGGTGGACATTTCAGATTTGTGTTCTCTTTCAATTGCTGCCTTTTGTCATCCTTATCCAAAGCAAATGGCTTGAAATGAAATCAGCATTTGATGTGGAAACATAAAAATGACACGGGGGCCATCAGTGGTGGCTTATGTGATTTGTGTAAGCTGCAGCAACCTAGCATCAATTTGAACCTCAACTGACTGTGAACCAACGATGAACGATTTTAGCATTCTGTCTCCCAAACAATTTAACCTCCCTGAAGAAGGGTCGAAAAGCCATGGTTTTATTCTCCTTCTCATTTTGGCCTTTCCTTTCTGTTCCTGGAACAGAAATATATATAAATTACAGCATTCCTTTTAAATCAGGTGTGACTCAGTCTTTTGAATCACTTTCTCCTTGATTAGTATTTTAAGATACACAACACATCTATATGTGGAACCTTATTTGGGAAATAGTTGGGAAAATGATGAAAAAGTTTATCTCCTAAAATCAGAAGAACTTTCAAAACTCCTTGTGTCCCAAAATATGACTGAAAAGGTTAACTTTGTAGGATCTCTGGTCTTTCTTAGGTCACCTCAAGCCATTTGCTTAGTGTGTGAAAATGTTCACCAAACAACAAGCACATTCTTTTGATCAGCTCTCATGGTTTTGTGCCACCTACTTACTGGAATTTGGTGATTAATATAAGTATGTTACCACTGAGGTCCTTTTAGGTTTTCAATAATAACTCCTTAGTGAAACGGGTTACCCAAAACTCAATTGTCAAGGCCATGAGAAAACTGCAGGCCCAATATATAACGTACAGGAAGAAAGACCAAGGCAGAAATTGGTATTGTCTTTTGCTTGAATACTAATTGAAAAGTAAAATCATTTGCGGCATTGTCCTCCATTATAGTATGATGCTTTATAAAACCACACCTTTAGATAGAATGCCATGGAATGCAGTAAATGCAATCTGGATTTTGAGAGAGGCCTCAAAGAATCAAATTGGTGACAAGTAGGGAATGCACACAGAAAGGTGAGGAAGGATGTCAGGTAAGGATAGGGATCAGGAGAGGAAGATGATATAGACCAAAGACTGGAATGACAGAACTGTGATAAGCTGTCCAGTCGTAATATTAAAATTGTATAATCAGGGGCTGTAGAGATGGCGCAGCTGTTTAGAGTACTTTACTCTTCAAGAGGACCCAGATTCGGTTCCCAGCACCCACATGGCAGCTAGTAACTGTCTGTAACTCCAGTTCCATGGGATCTGGTGCCCTCTTTGGGCTCCACAGGCATTGCACACATTGGTACACTTACATACATGCAGGCAAAACACTCATACACATAAAAACAAAATTTTAAATTGTCTCATTACCTTGTTGTTGACAGAATTATTTATTAATGGAAAGAAACTTCCATCAAGTCTTACTGATGGAAGAAGTCAACGAGTTCTCACTCTCAACACAGTTCTTAGTATGGTTGCATTCTTCGTACTCTTATTATTTTATGATTAACCCAACACTGGAGGAAAAACTTGCCTCTCACATTTCTCATATGGTTTTAAACTCAGAAAGAGGGACCAGTGCTTAGCTTTCTGACTCCAGAGCCACCCTCAAAGTATCATGAGGAAAAAGATAACTTGTTTGGTTTCCTGAAGACTAGTGACACTCATTTCTTTAGTGTTTGGTGTCCAAGGCTTTTGCTTCCCTATGGTAGGCAGAACTACATAGAAGGAAAATGTCCTGGCTTGCTCTTCCTTTTAATGGAATGTATCTACAGTAACTACCTTTTCCTTTGGAGAGTACATTTTTAGAATCTTTTTTCCAGAGCCACCAAGTTCTAGAATTCAGGCCACAGGTTTGAGCTGCCTTATGAGCTATCGGAGTGATGCCATGATGACACCAACTATTCTCCCACCACCCACACACACTTCTAAGATTAAAACACAAGGAATTTCAGAGGAATATTCATTTATTCATTTGGCATCTTTTACAAGCCAGGTCCCCTCCCTAGGCACCAGGACACCCAATGCGAGTATAAATTACCCTGGACCTCAACACACATACAGTGGAAGAGAGAGCCAGCCCCATATTAACAGGAACTAAAGGAATCAGGATAAAAGTCGGCTGCAAAACAGCAGATGTATTGGTGGTTATTTCAGACAGGGAGTGCCCACTGAGCTAGGCTTTGACAAGAAGAGCAATCATTATCTTGACAAAAATGAACAACTTTCTACAAAGTGTTATGTCATGCCAGAAGACACAGGCATGGCATAGACATGGGTTCCAGGAAGACACAACTGTGAAATCAAAATAAGCTTTACTTTTCTAGTGGATTCTTGTCTTTTGCTATAGTTATGACTAACTTTATGACTTCTGAACAGCTGTACAAGCAAATACAAAACGACTCTTCCCCAGTATTGCCTGCTCAGTCTGGAGGAAACTTTAAAAAAATGTGAGGGGTGCAAAATAGTCCAAGGCCACCACACTCCACCACCATATTCCACATGGTACCATTCCCACTGTATCCTGGAGACACACCCACAGGCGTACATGCACACAAGCCTTAATTTCTAATAGACAGACAGTTCAGCTATCTGCTGTACCATATGAAGAATTATGGAGAGATTATCTTCTCCAAGTCCAACTATAATGACTAGCACTTAGAATGTAAGTAATTAATACATACATTGCCTAAGTATGCAAAATACCACCCCAAAACCTTAACTATTGGGTAGTTCCATATTTCTGGCTGCCAATAAATTAATAGAGTAAGGGCTTCTATTTTTAGCTGTTGTGTATACTACCTGTCAAGTGTACTTGGATTGGCAGGCAATAAATACCTGGGAATCGGGCAAACTTCCACACCTGCCTTCTCAAAGCACAGCGAAGCTCTGTATACATAACAAACATGTGGGAGCTGATGACTGATAATCCTTCTCACCCACTAGTGTTCATGAGTTAAGTAAGGATTTTCCACACAAGGATCTTGAAGAAATGATCAGAATGCAGTCTCCAAGATGAAGTAACTCGAGCCCTCTGTAACACAGTTGATAAACATGTTCCTGTATTCTCAAGCCCTATTCCACTTTCTCAAGCATTGACCCTGACTCCCTTTAGTTCTCTCATCTTCATGAAGCATAGGCTGTTTCACTACATCTGTTATCTCATTTAATTTCTGCAATGATACTACTGTTTGGGGAGACCTTACATTGATAGCCCACTTTTTATAGGAGGAAGCCAAAGCTCCAAGAGGCTACATGCTTCACCAATAAGTGGTTGCACTACAAATCCAACAGAACCTTTTAATTCTGAGTCCCATACTCTACCCACAATACCCTGTGGCTTACAAAATAAGTTTCTTCATGTTTTATCCAATATTTCATAACCATTCTGTGCCACTCATCAAATATTAAAATCAAAAATACTTACTGTGTTAACTATATACTAAGCTTGATTTTGAGAGGTTTTTGTCCACTGAGTAGTTTCATCTTCTGAATCCTGTGGTGATACTCAGCTGTTCATTCATTGTGTGATCTTGAAAAGGTCACTTGGTATCTCCGTTCTGTCTTACATAAGTATAAGAAGCTTGGACTAGAACTGAGCTGGCAAACAAATTTAAATCAAAGTTTCAACTGTAATGAATTGGAAATAGCTGTTTGAAGAGTTTACAGAAAAGTTTTTGAGTCCACATTGAAGCTCAGCAGCAATTCAGACAAAGACTATTGTATGATTCCTGTCAAGGAGGCTGAAGGGGGGAGTCACGACACGTGCTGTGTATGAACTTGCAATCTATGAAACATATGAATGCTAACCTTTCCTAGAGCTAACATTCCAGGACTCCAGGAACCAAGTACATTCCTAGTAGCCATCATCTGTAAACACAGAAAGCTAACTTTTGAACATTAAATGTACTATAAATACACCCGGCTCCACTCTCTTCCTCTCTTTGCTTCCAAGAATTCCTAAAGAACAGTAGCTTGCTTTCTCATTTCCTTAGAAACGCATTAGGGCCTTGTCCTGGGTATGTCTCACTGGGATGTGCTTCTGGTTTACACACTCAGCGTTCACAGAGGCTGTTACAAAACACTCTGCCAAAGTCTCTGACAGCCGCAAACATCCACACACCCTTGTGCTCATGCTACTTACCGACTGCCAGCCATGATGTTGCCAAAACCAGACTCAGAAATTGTTTTTACTATTTGCTAGCTGTTATTTCTCAATGCCAAACTCTTGTGAAGAAGAACGAACTTTAAGGGAAAAAAAAAAAACCTACTAAGGATGATTATTTCGTGGAGATGATACAGCAAAAAGGAGCAAAAGTGCTGCTGCTTAGACATGGAGCGCCTGTGGCTGCGGTGACTTTGACCTCATGTCTGCCCCACATCCTTTGTTTATTTGCAAGCTCTGCTGTGACCCTACAGAGAAATCGACAGCTCTTACCCTCTTCATCTGTAAAATGGGGGTTACCAGAGTACCTGCTACCCAAGAAAGGCTGTGAAAAAAAAACGGAAGCTAGAGGATGAGATAGGGACAGGGACGCACAGACGTGGAGTTTTCTTTCTTCGTTGCTACGAGTTTTTCCCCTTCCACTGGTTTCTTTCCATTCTTGAGCCTAAAAGTAAAAAAACTGGCATACAGTGCTGAATCCAAAGCTCTTATATAATTCCAACCTCCAGAGCTCCCCTGCAGGCTTCCCATACAGTGCACAGCACTTGCTTACACAGGGCTTTGAAGATTGGGGTGGCCCTTATATAAAGGATGTCACCATTGCTACTAGAGCTGAACATTGCTCTTTCTCTGAACCGGTGCCTTCTGTGAGAAACATGTCAAAAGCAATAGATAATCGAACTGTGGAACTCTCTCATAAAAGAAAATTTCTTTGCCCTGGTTTTCTGAATCACAAATTATTCATACTGACATCAAATATCTTATTTAAGATTTACATTCAGAACATCCCATCAAGAGGGTCTGCAAGATGACTGGAAAGAGATTCAAATAGAAGCATGATGTGTTATATTTATTTAGAGGAAACCATATCCCCAAAGTGAAGTGATCATATTCACAGAAACACAGACTAAAACCTTTCTTCAGCCTCATTACTCATCTTATTTGTCACAACAGAAATCACAGTGTGGATTCTCTGATATCTTTATATTGAACACTGCACTGGGTACTGGGGGCACAACAATGGACAGAGCTGCCCATGTCTTTATTGGAGCCCCGAGTATAATGGGAAAACTCCTGTATCCCCTGATGCTTGAAGCCTTTGTCTCACAATCAGGTTCCCCTTTAATATGAATTATGTTATGAAGACTTCTTATTAAGTTGCAGTCTAGCATCGCAGCATCAGCCACCCATGCCTCTATCCCTAAAACCTTTCCTCGTGACCTCTGTATGTCTCTAGTTTACATAACTTGAGATACATAGTTTTTAACACCAATCACATTTTTTCTTTTGGCCTAAACTCTGAATTCAGAGTTTATTCAACTCTGAATTTCAGAGTTGAGTTTATTCACAGAGTCATTCTTTTCCTGAATACATAAAATTCTGAACCATCCCCACTCAAACATGGAAAAGGCCCCTGAATACTTCTAAGGTAGGTGTAGACAGGTGCCACTTAGGAAGGGCATAAAGGCCCATTGATTGTGCCTTTAGAATAGAGTAGGACAAAGCCATGCCAATCCTGACAACAAGCCATGACTGAAGTTTGCAGCCATTTCTTACACTTAAAATGTAAAAAAAACCTCATCTGCCCTGTCCTACATCCAAGGTTCCATACAAGACACCTGAGGTTTATAACTCCATATTATCACATAAATTCCCCAGATCAATTGTCATTACCAAAACCACCTGTAAAGTTACTTCTTCTGAAACCTCTCCTGGCCTAGTGTTGGGACTGTTGAAGTAAGACTTGATATTGCCAGACTAAATGTGTTTCAGGATACTAAACCTATAAAAATAGGCTTTACTGTCCTTCAGCTTTGGGAAAGCTGCCTTGTGTTCCATTCCCTCTACACCGTCTCCTCTTTCTGTTTCCAACAGCCCTAAGCTATTTCCATGAAGGTTAGTCAATAAGAAACAGAACTTTAGGGCTTTGCAGCAGAACTAGGAAAATCTCATCACCCATGGTTTACTGCATAAAACAGATGATTTAAAATTAATTCCTGGGGCTGGAGAGATGGCCCAGCGGTTAAGAGCGCCGACCGCTCTTGCAGAGGACCCGGGTTCGATCCCCAGCACCCACATGGCGGCCGAGAGCCGTCTGAAACTCCAGTTCCAGGGGAATCCGAGACCCTCTTCTGACCTCCGCGGCATTGCACGACACGGGTGCACAAACCTGCATGCAGACAGTACATTGATATACATACCGAAAAAAAAGAAAAAAAAAAAAGAAAAAAAATTAATTCCCAAAGCTAAGCTTAGGTTGACTTGAGGCCCTCCCTGCAGCAGAAGGCATGCAGCAAATGCGGCTGGGCATGCTGGCATTTTTACAGCATTGCCTCTATTAGCTCTGGTTCTGAAGTTCTGAGGCATGACTTAGCAGCAGTTATAGCCGGTAACCTAGTACACATCTCTCAGTTGGGGGTGGGGGGAAGAAGTACTAAGGCATTAACCAGGACCTTACACGTGTTTAGCATATGTTCTGCCACACAGCTGCAACTCCAGTGTCCTCTCAGTTTGAATCTATCTGACCCAGCACATATTCCTGATGACTTAATATTAGACTAACACCCTTAACATCCTATAGTACATTCTGACAGCGTTCTGTGTCATAAACAACTTTAGTTTAGATGGAATGCTTGGTGTAAAGGCATGGCACTCTGCTTCTCATGTCAGACTAAAAGTCTCTCAGATCATTGGCCTACTACTAAGAACTAGTACCAGTTATGACTCAGAGTTATGACTGACTGTGTGATAACCTGACACTAAAGTAGTGCTTCAGAGTTTTATGATGACAAAATAATTTCTGAGTGGCTCAAGGAGAGAGAGAGCAAGGAAAATTAACCCTAAACTGTGTGTCCCCTGTTTTAGAGCATGAACTGTAGCTTTAGGGGAGACTGGTTGTTATTCAGCTGTGCTTTCCTTCTCTTCTCTTCTCAGGAGGACAAGAAGACCTCATTCTTTCCTATGAGCCTGTCACAAGGCAGGAAAGTAAGTTTCCTGGCATGCTTGCATTCCTCATTTCCAGGCTATAACAGGTGACACTATTTAAGAAGGGCTTAAAGGAATAAGGAACACAAATTCAGCTTAGTAGTCGATTGTACCAAGCCCATACCCTGCTGCCTCTTTGGGGCCCTGTCACTATACAAACAACTGCATTGCAAGGATGTGTAGGAACAGCTCCCAGGAGGACCAGGCAGCCCTTCAGAGAAGTGGCCTCAAAGAGAAGGCACATGTCCAAATTACCTAAGGGCCTGAGCTGGAGGGCTGATGGAGAACCTTACAGGGAAGCAGATGTCACCCCAGCCTTGAGGACTGTCTGGCAGGCCACCTGCAGACTGCTCCAGGAGTCTGCCTTTCTCTTTCTGGAGACTTTTATATAGAAGATGATGGCTGCTGACAGATGTTGCAGAGAAAATTCAAGCATCAGAGAGGCAGTTGCATCAAATGAACTAAAACTCTTTCTAATCCCAGACACAAAGCCTTCAAGAAAACCCCAGCAGAGTACATATGGTATTTTGAACTGAAGAAAAGAAATTATAAAGGCAGAAAGTATCACCAATACTAACATTTCCTCTGACCAAAAAGATGGTTTGAGTTTTTTCTCCTACCCAGTTCCCTAAATCCAGATGTTTTGACATAGTGAGACATAGCCTAAGAACAAACCAGACTTTTCCTCCTTTGCACTGACAGCTGCTGCAGATGCTCTGTTCCTTCTTAGCTAGCATTCATTCTGAGTATAAGAATCCATTTCCATCTGCAGGGTTATATGGGCAATTTATCCCGAGTAAGGCCTCCTCAGTTCTTACTTGGCAATTTGCCCTGGGAAACCACCTTTGAAGGCTATAGGGCTGCATTGCAGGTGTTTCCAAGTGTCTCTTCAATTACATCTTCCTTTGTCTGCAGTAAACTACACCCGGCCAGTGATCATCCTGGGCCCCATGAAGGATCGAATCAATGATGACTTGATATCTGAATTTCCTGATAAATTTGGCTCCTGTGTGCCTCGTAAGTATCACTTTTCTTTTCTCTAGGCAAAACCTTGGATCCTTTATGGACGATAAAATGTAATTCCATCCCTCCAGAAGGATCTCTGATGATTCAAGTGCCATTAGTTACCTATTTGGTTTTTCTGCCTACCACTTTCCATCTGTGCTGTGATGTATTGTTTCTTATTGATACATCCACTCTTCCCCAGAATGTAGCAAGATCGTCTATAACCCCCAGCACTTGAGATTTATGTCAAGAGGTCCTCCTATATTGACTGAAGTGCCAGTGTCACAACTTGTTCCATAGAATGGGGGACACCAGAGGCGAAACCACACACTGAAATCCTGTCTGGACTCCTTAGGACAGTGCATCAGTCCAAGCAGCCTTGCCCTTGTGTTTTGACAGTCCTAGGTCATGAGAAAATGAAGACAATGTACATAGATGTTATTCTATCTTGAAGGCCATTACAGACTTTAAACTGGTTTCTTTTCTTTTTCAGTCTTTTTGAGACAGGGTCTCTCTGTTGCCCAGCTGTCCTGGAACTCACTATGTAGACCAGGCTGGCCTTGAACCCACAAAGATACGCCTGCCTCTGCCTCCCAAGTACTGGGATTAAAGGCATGCACCACCACGCCCGGCTAAACTGGTTTCTTTGACATTATTGACAACCATCAAGCTTCCAGGCCCCCCTAAACATAATTTATGATGTTTAGTCTACTGTAGCTCTCTTCAAACTGTCACTAGATCTCTCCACTTCCCTCCATGCACAGAGACCATCTGCACATGGAGACAAGCCTACTAGAAATTTTTCACTCATTAGGTAATGAGGCTCTTCAATCTGGCTCTGACAAATATTTCTTATCGGCCTTTTTTTTAAGCTTTGTGATTTCAAGAATCTCAAATCTTTTAGTACTATGAACTTCACCTAGAGTTTGGTAAGAACAGGAGAAATTACATGTATATTGTACATAAACAAAAGAGGGCTGGTGGTTGCTGTAGCTCAGGGAAAGCTTCCAGCATGGTCTCTAGGAAAAGGTCCTGACAAAGAACAAACTCTAAGAAAGTCTTCAGATAGGATGGAACATGTGGAATTCTGTCTTCATCACAGAGGCCACCTGTCTGGGTCACCACTTCTGAGACAGAGAAGCCAGAAGAAAATGAAGCAGCCTTCCCACTTTCCCACTCTGCCCTTCTTACTTTTCTTATTGTTTTCATTAATATCACTATTTTATGACAGTCAATACATATTGACTACACAGACCTTGGAAAATACTGTTCAAAAAAGTCAAGGAACTGAAAAGTTTGTAGAATACCATGTAATACCCAGAAATAAGATTATTATTCTTCCCAATACATATTTTTATGTGATCAAGTCTTCAGATTTTTATTTAATAATTTAAATAATTAGATTCATTAAGCACTTATAGACATTCATTTTCCCTATTTTTCAATGTTATAGTAAAACATAATCATATTTTATAATTTGTAAATTAGCATAATGAACATACTGAGGGAAGAAAATTATATCTGAATGTTTAATCATTTTTAAAGCAGCCATTTAGAAAGAAAATAACTGAGTCAAAGACTAGACATATGTTAACTTTTTAAAGTCCTATCACTAGATATTTTCCCCTTGTCTTCCTAAAAACCATTAGAGTGAAATGGTTGCTTCTTGGCCTTTTGGCTAAGATCAAGTGTAAACTGAAATGGTTAGATTTGCTGAGTTTTCATCCCATCTCAACTGTGATTCTCTTTTTTTTTATTTTATTTGTTTATTTTTTAAGGTATTCTACAATATAAGAGCACAGTTGTTTTCAAATCACATTGCCATTGCTCAGTTTGCCATACAATTAGGTAATTGGCACTAGCATCCACAGATGAGGGATACCATTCATCCTTTGTTTTTCTGGGACTGTGTTCTCACTCAGCATGATGTCCTCTAGCTCCAGCCATTTACCTGCAAAGCTGATGACACGTCTTTCTTTACCACTGCATAGAACTCCACTGTGTAGATGTACCACATTTTCTCTATCCACTTGTCAGTTGAGGGGCACTCGGGTGGGTTCCAGCTCCTTGCTATTGTGAAGAGAGCTGCAATAAACATGGCTGTGCATGTATCTCTGCGGTAAGATGCGTCTTGTGGGTACATACCTGAGTGGTATGGCTGGGTCGGGTGGCAAGTTCATTCCAAGTCTTCCAAGGGTTCTCCACACTGCTTTCCATAGTGGCTGCACGAGTTTACATTCCCACCAGCAGTGGATGAGTGTTCCCCTTCAACTGTGATTCGCTTATAATGCATATTTAAGTTCCTGAACATATTTATAATTCTATGTCCATTTTCTCATCCTAATTATGTGGCACATTTTCTTGCTTCTTTGATTTTTTTCCCCATAATCTACTTTGTGTTCTGTGTTACATATTTAGGGGCAGCAGTATTGTTTGATTTGGTTTGGTTTTTGAGACAGGATCTCATTGTGTTTACTGTGTTTCCCACACCAGCCTCTGAGTTCTGAGTGGTAGGATTACACGTGTGGTAGGATTACCTGATGCTCAGATATGCTGCTAGGTTGTTGACAGTCTGGATTTAGTTATCATCCTTTATACAGTATTGATGTTCTTGAAAGTGACAATGTACAGAGCACCTTGTTACTTGATTTTAGACCTGTCAAGGTGGATCACGAGGAAGTGTAGAGTAGCCTTCTACAATGTAGCCTTTTCTGGAATCTTAACGTCCAGCCTTAGATGAGCTCCAATGTCTTCTAACATTGGGTGACCTCAGCCTCTCAACTTAGAAATAGCCTGTAGGCAGAGAAGAATAAAGAAATTCCTTCACATGTTTCTGCTCTTAAAATTACAACTATGCCTTGTCAAAGAAATGGTTTCTTATATTTTGTCCGTTTTATCATTGCTTATGTGGGAGGGTAAGACATGGCCCATCATGTTGCATATTACAAATATCATGGATCTGTAGTGAAAGAACAGTGGAGAAAATGGCAGCTGGAAAAGTTTATAAGCATAAATGCAGCTTAATTTCTTTATTGTTTGTTTTATAAAGACACTACAAGGCCAAAACGCGACTACGAAGTGGACGGCAGAGATTATCACTTTGTCATTTCCAGAGAACAAATGGAAAAAGATATCCAAGAGCACAAATTTATAGAAGCCGGCCAGTACAATGACAATTTATATGGAACCAGTGTACAGTCTGTGAGATTTGTAGCAGAAAGGGTACGTTTGCCAATCTTCTTGTAACTGCCCTGAAGGTTTCTTGTTAGCAAACTACATTTATTTTATCCTTGGTCTTTCATGATTTCAGATTAAATATTCTTTTTAATATATCCAGGCAGAGAATCACCTTACAGCAATGTCATTAATATTCATTATCATTCATTATAATAGCCTATAGTTTATGGGGGCTCGTTTCTCCTTCGCTTACTATCTGAGACCCCATTTAATAAAACTGAATTTATTATGGAAGTTTTGCTATTCTTGATTACCTAGGTTCCTCTCCTCATTCTCTCTCTCTCTCTCTCTCTCTCTCTCTCTCTCTCTCTCTCTCTCTTTCTCTGTCTCTGAAAACTCAATATTCTCATGATGGAGGGAAAGATTCATCAAAAGGGCTGTCCAGCCTCTTACTGACTAAAGTTCCCACTTACAAGAGATGTTTCCTTCTTCCCGACAATGTCAGCAGCTTAGAAGAGAGGAGACTATGTAAGGGAGAACAGGATATGACACCACTTTAGTATATGGCTTTAAGGTTTGCCCGTAGATAGAGCCTATCTCCCATGAAGACAAAGGATCAATTCATAGGGGGAAAATTGTCAGGTTGTATTATACCAGGTCAGGATATGGTTCACTGTGATTCCCCCCTTTTGATGTCCTGATAAAAAAAAGTTAAACAAGAAGTCTTGCTAAGAGGAAAAGATGGCCGATTAGAGGCACCCAGCACTCACCTCCAGAAAGAACGAAAGTCGCAAGTATATATATAGCTCCATTTTAAGGTAAGTGAGGTATGAGAAAACTGGAACTCAGCAAGAAAGAGAACCAGGACAGAACATCTAGGCAACAGGACAGAACATCTAGGCAACAGGACAGATCATCTAGGCAACAGGACAGAACATCTAGGCAACAGGACAGAACATCTAGGCAACAGGACAGAACATCTAGGCAACTGTATCACTGAAGCTGGAGGAGGGGCAGGTTCCTCTTGGCAGGGGTAAGGATGAGTGAACTTCTGAACAAACTCTGGCAGTATGGATGCTGGAAATTCTACCTATGGGAAAACTCCATTTAAACAGCCCGAAATCCACACAGCAGCCTTGTTTTACAAAAGGTTTTCACATCATCTCCCAGAAAACACTCAACATGCCAGACCCAGGAACCAGCTAGAGAAGACAGCTACTGTCTGAATTTTGACTCCTGAACGGACCTCTCTTGAATCCCCACAGATATTCTACTGCACTGACTTAGGGGAGGCTTGACTGTGACCTTGCCTATTGGGCAACCTTTGCTGTAAGGAATGGGTATTAAGACATGTAGGGGAAAAAGAACGCATTTCCTGATCTTATCAGGAAATGTGGAATCCCTCCCCTGACACCATGCTCGTGGCTAGCTGTGTGTGGACCCATACTAGTGCCAGGACTGAAGGCAGGCACCAAGTGGTGCTTGAGTAACTGTGGCATAGCTGTCGCCTCTGTGGGCATACAAGGCTGGGGGTGTGGGGCACCAAGAGCAAGTCTCTCCTGCTGCATTTGTGCCCCATATTCCTGCTCGTTCCTAGGCAGACCTGCAGCTGAGGGGTTAGCCTAACAGCAGAGCCCTGGTTATCACCGAAAAACAGTGCTCTCCAACAGAAACTGTCTCCAGCTCTGACTCAGGTCCTGCTTCTGGGCGGGTTCCATCACTCAAGCAAAAAGAGGAGGACCATGATTCTTGCTACCACCCCAACATGTGCTGGGTCCACTGCTATACCACCACGTCTTGTCACTGCTAACAGTGAACACCCCAGAGGAGATGCTATGGGCTCTCCATCACCTCCCCCATGAACTAGCTAAGGTCATACCCCTGGCTGGCCAGAGGAAGAATGCTTTAGAACCCTCATCACTGCAGGGGACACCAGTGCCACAGGTCTTTGATAATGACAGCGTCAACAGTGCCTGAGGAAACATCCATTGCTTACTAGATACACAGTGAGCACCCCCACACCGTCTGCTATTGGTACCACATTTGCCCAACTGCTGAGTGTCCTGTGGAAATAGTGGGTGTCTCCAATTCTGCCATATGTTCAAATTCATTAAGCCCAGGAAAATGACCTGTAGGAATACACTGTGATAGCCAGATGGAATCAAAAGCAGCATTATACCACAAACCAAGACTTTAAGAGAGAACTACAAGTAGGAAGGCCATCTCGAAGAGTGGCAGATCTACCTAACCCACCACATATGCAAACTTCAATTCAGAGTAAAGAACAGTTAAAAATAACAAGTTAATACCATGCCTCCAAAAGAAAAGAATAACTCTTTAGTACAAGATCCCAAAGAAATCAATCCTATGAATGAAATGCCTGGAGAAGAATTTAAATAATGATAAAATTCTCAAAATAGGGTTCAAGAGAATACAGAAGAACAGCTCTGAAATTAGGAAGACAATTCAGGGATTATATAAGAACTTCAGCAAAGTGATGAGTTTGTTTTTTTTTTTTAAGAATCAAATGCAAATCTTAGAAATTAAAAACTCAAAGAAAATAAAAATGCAATTGATAGCCTCAGCAATACATTTGGCCAAATGGATAAAAATTATATGAACTCGAGGACAGTCTCTCTCTCTTTCTCTCTCTCTGTGTGTGTGTGTGTGTGTGTGTGGTCAAAGAATAACAGGAAGAGAGAATATTGAATAATATATATCTACAGGGTCATTATATGAACAAATATCTGAATTTTAAAAACACTGAAGATGAAGAAAAGACAACTTCAGAGCACAAATAAACTACCCAAATCTTGGCAAAGATATAGACATACATAAATAGATGGTTTATAGGACCCCAAATAAATATTTTAGAAAAATAATATCTTTACAACAATATTGTACACAAACTATCAAAAGCACAAAACAAACAAAAAAAATCTACCAGAAAAAAATGTTAAGTGAGTAACCATTAGACTAACCTCAGATTTCTCCACAAAAACCCTGCAGAGTAAGTGGGAATGCAATGAAGTGTCCCAAGTTCTGAAAGAAAATAACCACACTCAGCAAGATTAACTTTAGAAATGAAGGATCAATAGGCACCTGGTAAGACCATCTAAAACCAAGGGAATTCATGACCATCAGACTAGCCTCCCAAAAGATAAATAAGAGACTCTTATAGCCACAAGTAGCAGAAAGGTAACCCTACCATGGAAGCCCAGAGAGATTAAAGCCACTAAAACAGCATGTACATAAAGTAGAAAAAAATGGGAAAAAAATCAATACAGCCAAGATTAACAAGAGATATTCAGCTTAACTAAAAGAGACATGGGCAAAGTGACTGAAGTAAGCCTTAACTTATCAATAATCTTAAGCATAAATGATGTAAATTCTCCTTAAAATATTCAAACTAGGGGCTGGAGAGATGGCTCAGTGGTTAAGAGCACCGACTGCTCTTGCAGAGGACCCGGGTTCGATTCCCAGCACCCATATGGTGGCTAAGAACCATCTTTAACTCCAGTTCCAGGGGAATCCGATGCCCACTTCTGACCTCCACGTCATTGCACAACACGGGTGCACAAACCTACATGCAGACAGTACACTCATACACAAAAATAATAAATAAAAAATGTTAAAAATATTCAAACTAACAATGCATTTTTTAATCCCATAACATGTTGTTAACAAGAAACTAACTTCACCTTTAAAACACACAGACTAAAAGTTAAAGGATAGAAAATAATATTCTAAGCAAATGAAAATATAAAGCAAGCTATATTTATATCTGATAAAGAGTAATGTATTGATTGTATTGTAAGCCCCAAGCCATCCAAAAAAGAAGAAAAGGAACCCCTAGAAGAGACAGGGCCAGATGTGGTGGTGCATGCCTATAACCCCAGCTCTCAAAAGATCAAGGCAGGAGGATTCCAAGACCAAAGGAGGGTTCTAGGACATGGATATGTCCTGGGTATGTAGTAAGACACTATGAGGGGGTGGGAATGAGAGAGAGACCAAGAAGAGACAAAGGCCACCATATGTTGATTAAGGGATTTGTTCAACAAAAAATATAAAGATTGTACATCTATATGCAACTAATGTTGGAGAGCTCACTTTTATAAGACAATTGGTATTCTACCTAAAGAGAAGACAGGCCCCAGTACAATAGTGGTAGACACTTCGACACCCCACTTTCATTGGTGGAAAAATCATCCAGAACTGCCCCCCCACAAACAATCACTAAGCATGAGTTAAACTAATATCAGTTAAATGGATTTCACAGACATTTAGAGAACATCCCAATTCAAATTCAAAACCATGGAAATTGTATCCTGTATGTATTCTGATAACACGTCATATGGAACAAAACTAGAAGCCAACAACAAAAGAAATTGTATAAGTGAACAGTGGATTGTTGAAGAAATCAGAGATTTTTAGATATCCCCAAAACAAATGAAATAAGTTTATATCAGTAGCCACTTTAACAAACCAGATTTCCAATAAACAAACTAATGGTACTTACCATAACCTAGAAAAGCAAGAAAAATCAAATCATAAGTAGAAGGAAACAAAGAACAATGATTGGAGGAGAAATAAATAATATAGAGGCTATAAAACAATACAAAAGATTAATGCAACAGTTGCTGTGATGGTTTGTTTAAGTGGCAACTTCCCACCAATTAGACTCACCTGATTAGGGAGCATCACTTGCACTGTCTTCATGGCCTTAATTGCAGTAGGAAGACCCGCCCCAAATGTGGGCAGCAACTTCTGCTGGCATCCCAGATAAAAGGGAGCGTGGCAAGGAAGATGGTTCATCCTCTGCTTCCTGGCTTTCCCTCTTGCTGATCAGCTCATTTACCCTGCTGCTGCTGCTGCTGCTGCTGACTCCTTTGGTGGTATTAGAAATAGCGTTTCCAGGATTGCTGACTGAGGACCATCAGCTCTCCAGGAACCCTCCAAGTTTTTGGCATCAGATTGAGACTGTTGAGACACCAGCTCAATGGATCGAGAGACTACCAGGTCTCATCCTCTTAGGTGTAATTCAGCTGTTGTTACTATTTTGAAGTAAGCTGATTTAATAAATGCATATTCATCCTCTGGGTTCTAGTCCTCTAGAGAACCTTGCCTATTACAGTTGACTTTTAGAAAAAAAATGATAAAACTTAAACCAGACTAACCAAGAAAAAAGAGAAGACTGAAATAAAGTCAGAGGTGAAAAAAAAGCCCTTTCATCTGATGCCCCACAGCAGTACAAAAGACCAATGCATAGTATAAGGAAAAGCTGTATGCCAACAAATTGCAAACCTGGAAGTTGCAGATAAGTTTCTGCATGCAGATGGCTTATCAGAATTGAACTGTGAAGACATAAAAAGACCTGAGTAGAGCAATGACAAGTAATGATATTAAACTGGTAATAAAAGATCTCCCAAAGGGGCTCATGAGGCCCCACCTCTCCCTGAAGCTCTACAGGCAGCTAATGGTTGATGGTGAGAAGACAGACATTTTCTTCAGGTGTTTCCTATGTTCCTGCAAATATCGCTCACCTGTGATCCTACCATTAACCCTAATTAAATTCATTGGGAGCCTAGTTAGGAAGAGGAAGATCAGTGGGTGTGGCAGTAGGAGAAGACAGGGTAATGGGGGTTGACGACAACCAAATATGAGGTTTTCAAACATGTATATAATGATAATGAAACCCATTACTATGTATATGGTTTTAAAAAAAAAAATGTTTGAGGAGAGAATAAACCATCTGTTACACACTCAGGAAAGAAAAAAAACTCCCAACAAAATAAAATCCAGAATTAATGCCTTCACAAAAATTCTTTAAGAAAAACTAATGAATCTGCGCATGATGTTGCATGCCTATAATCCCAGGGCCTTGAGAGGCCAAAAAGGATAATCAGGAGTTCAAGGCCAGCCTGAGCAAAGTCGCAAGTTTGAGGCCAGCTTGGATGATATATCAGACTCAAAAATCAAAGGGAGAACAGTTACTTCTAATGACAATCCTTTCGAAATTCAGTCATGTAATTGAAAAGGTGGGACCCTTCTAAATTCATTATATCAGTCCAAGAATACAACAATGGCAAAAAAATAATTCTATATACCTGAGGAACATAGGTACAAAAAGTATTTATAGAATAACATTAAATCAAACCAAGGCATAGTGGTACAGCCAGAAGATCCAAACTACTTGAGCATTGAAGGGTTGTAGGCTGCTTAAGTCCACAAGTTTGATCTCAGTATCAGTACCCTGTCTCAAAACAAGAGCCAGTGTCTCAACCTCCTTCACCATAGTCAAGTTGCTGTCATCCCAATGCAATGCAAATGAACAAATATAAAACCAATAAATGAATTTAGTAAAGTTGTATAACATGAGTCAACATATAAAGGTCACCAGCTAGTCTATCTACCAGTAATGAATTTTCTAAGAGCGAAATCATTACAGTAATCCAATTTGTAATAGCTATAAAAAATAATAAAATGTGTGGGAATAAACTTAACCAAGGAAGTGAAATATTTCCACAAGAAAGTCACGAATAAAAGAAATTGAATAATCTTCAGGAAAAAAATAAGACTTATGCTTCTAGATTGGTAGAATTGATATTGCTAAAGTACCCGTATCATCTGTGATGAATATCTTTTTCAGCTTGAAGGAATCCCAAATTGCCATGGAAATAAATCTCTGGCCATGTCTGTGAGGGAGTATCCAGATTAGCTTTACTGGGGCAGGCCACCTTTACGTAGGCAGCACTGGGATAGGGTCCATGGGATGCAGACTGATTTAAAGGGAGACAGTAAGCTGTGCACATGCATCTCTCATTGACTATGACCAGCTGCATGAGACAGAATATCAGATATAGACAATGGAACAGGCTAGTGTTTGCTGAAAGAAACCCACACATGATCAGCCACATGATTCATTTTTTATACTTTCTTTTATTTCATTTTTTTTAACAATAAGTAATAAGTTGTGAGTACGAGCATCCTTCATGTAAAACCAATTTGCAAGCAGTTGTGCCCAAACCCACACAGTCCAAGGCTCCCACCATCCAGCTGGAGGGGCTTGTATGTACATTCAAGTTGATCAAATAAGCATCCAGTCTATATTGCTGTAGTTTTACCATTCACCCCAATCGCAGCCCTTACATTCTACCATGCCCCCTCTTCCACAGATTGTTCCCTAGGCTTAGGAAAGGGGCACAGGTGGATGAGAAGCAAAACAATCTACTTTCTCTGGAGATGTCGTTTTGGACTCTTGATCAGTTCTGGCTGTTTCCTTTCATACAGCCACATGATTCTTAATAAATATCAAAAATACTGAAAGTACAGTCTTCTCCTTTAATACATGGTATGGATTAAACTTGGCACATTCATGTACAATTCTGAACAAAAGTCCTCTCAAAGTATATTATAGACCTAAATGTAAGACCAGAAACTCTAAGTGGGAAAAAAAAAAGGAAAGGAAACATTTCAAAACATTGGATAGAGCCAGGAAACAAGTAAAAATTGACAGATAAGATTACATGAAAATGAGAAGTTCGTACACAGGAAACAACGAAGTAAGGAGACAGCTTACAGCTGTTCATCTGACAGAGGGATAGGATATCCCAAATGTTTAAGAAAGACATCAAACACTTGAACTAAAACTAATCACTCCAATTGTTTTATATAGGCAGGTGATGTGAATAGACCCTTCTCAAAAAAAAAAAAAAAAAGCTATCAATGATCAACAAATGTTAAAATGGTATCATTAGCCATCAGGAAAATAAATCAAAGTGGCAATGCATGACACCAAACCCCAGTTATAAGGTGTGCTGGATAGCTTTAGGGTTGACTTGACACATCTGGGTTGAGGGAGCCTACCATAGAACTCAGGGCAAGAGCCTGGAGGCAAGAGCTGAAGCACAGGCCATGGAGGAACCCTGCTTATTGGTTTGCTCCCCTGGCCCATGTCTTCTTATACTGTACATAACAACCTGCCTGGGGTGACACAACCAGAGTGGGCTGGGCCCTCCCACATCACTCAACAATCCAGACAACACTCCACAGACGTGGCCACAGGCCAATCCAATGGAGCAAATTCCCCAGTTGAGGTTCCCTCAAACCAGGTGTGTCAAGTTAACGCTAAAGCTATCCAGCACAGAAGGGATGTTATGAAAAAACAGTAAATGCTAGAGGATGGGAAGACAAATCATAGGAAGAAATGTAATTAATGTGGATATTATAGAGAACAATATGGAAGTGTTTTAAAACTAAAACTAGGAGCTGTAGAGATGGGTCACCAATTAATAGCATTTCCTACTCTTGCAGAGGACCTGGCCTCTGTTCCCAGCACCGACATCAGGTAGCTCAAAAGCACTTGTAACTCCAACACTTCTGACCTCCACAGGCCCCTGTGCTCACATGGACATACCCACACAGAGACATAACTTAAAATAACAAAAACAAATCCACTAAAAATCCCTAAAACCAGATCTACCATCAACTAACTACCCTGATGCTGGATGTATTTGCAAAAGAATGAAATCAGCTTATCAAAGAGATTTCTGCAGGCTCATGCTGCTTATGGCAAGATTTGTAATAACTATGATAGAGAATCAGCCTAGGAGTCTGTCAGCAAATGAAGAAAACCTAATGGTTAATGAGAGAGAGGCAGAGAGGATGGATAGACAGATGACAGATAGTTGACAGAATAGAATCCTATCTTCGCCTTTAATCCCAGCACTCGGGAGGCAGAAGCAGGTGGATCTCTGTGAGTTCAAAGCCAGTCTGGTCTACATAGCGAGTTCCAGGACAGCTGGGACCACAGGGAGACCCTGTCTTGAAAAGACCAAAAAAAAAAAAAAAAAGAAGAAGAATCCTATTTTATCATCTGCAGCCAAATGACTGGAACTGGGGGATATTAGGTAAGTCAGATAAGACAGACACAGACACGTAGTCTACATTCATTCTCTCTTATATGTGGAAGCTAAACAATGTCACCCTGAAAGAATAATAGTTACTATGGACAGGAAAGATGTTTAGAGGAGGGCATAAAAGGCATAGTTTGATTTGATCCATGAACACTGTATACGTATATGGACATCTACACTGAACCCCATTAATATATAATTGACTTTAGTTAACGTAAATGTTGGGAAGTTTCATGTCTGAGAGCATACTAAAATGGCTGAAGTTTCCTCTCTCCCAGTGGTTAGGGTCTAACAACCTATAGGAATGCTGTTTCTAGTCAGTATCCTGGTAAAAGGTATCTGTTTTCCTCTTTGAAATTATAAATACAACTTCTTAACTGAAAACATTGGCTGGTACATAATAAAACAGCATTTCTACCTTTCATAACCACTGTACTTCACAGAGAGCAAGCTTAGAATTTAGTACTTCTGTGATAAAGGAATGACCCACCTTAGTGTGTTTCCTGGACTCTTCATCTTGTATGGATATTATGTCCTTCCCCCACCACAACTATTGACTTAGGACTGCTATGGACTGTAGAAATGCCTTTTCTGTGTAAACTCTTCTAGCCTCAGAGAAATAAGGTCATTTCTCTCCAGGAGGTAGAATGTGATATGGCAGATGAGTCTACTTTTCCAGAAATATTTTATGAAACAGCTCCTGGCACTGAGCACTCACTGCTCTGGAAGCCAAGTTAAATGAAGTGTGCTATAATGGAATAGAGTTTTTATCTGTTAACAAACAAATTTACATACTCTCTACAAGATTCAGCACTTAACTATATAAAATTGAAGAAAACTCTTTTTGTATCCCTCTTCCACCAGGCTACACATATCAAGGCAGAGTACACATAAGCACTGAGCAAATGTATGAAAGCACTCTAAACTCAACATTCTTCCAGGCTTAATGCCCATTCAGGACAATAACTCTGTCCAGGCTCAAGAGTTGAGCTTGGGTCTTCCCAGTGGTAGATTTGGGGTTGTTAGTCAGTATTCCTAAGCCTTAGTCTTCTCTTCTGTAAAATGCAGTTGGTTACACCTACACAGAGACTGAATTACCTGTTGCAGCAATATTTTTCAGTCTTTAGAAATCCAGCTTTTTCAGGGCTGGAGAGTTGGCTCACGGGTTAAGAACACTGGCCGTTCTTGCGCAAGACCTGGGTCTGGTTCCCAGCACCTACATGGCAGGTAACAACACTCCTTAATTCCTGTTCCAGGGGACCCAACACTGTCTTCTGGCTTCTGTGAGCATTGCACACATGGGTACACTTACAATACGTGCAGGCAAAACACTCATATACCTAAGTCCAAAAATTTTTAAGAAATCCAGCATTTCATACTTTCCTCTGAAACATGCATTATTTTAGATCATTGGATGATGACCATTTATTTCAGATTTAACTTGTCATTTTTCTTTTCTTTCTACCAGGGCAAACACTGTATACTTGATGTATCAGGAAATGCTATCAAGCGGCTACAAGTCGCCCAGCTCTATCCCATTGCCATCTTCATAAAGCCCAAGTCTCTGGAACCTCTGATGTGAGTAGAGGACTGAAATCATCTTCCAGCTCCCTGTGCTGAATTATAACAGCAAGCAGCAGCAGTTTATCACAGAGGCTTATAGAAAGGAAATGCCACTGTTGGTTTTTTAAGCATTTCCCATTATATTATATGATATATATATCATAATATATATATATATATATTTACATAAATCTCCTAGCTAGCCTTTTATTTTATTCTCTATCTGCATTTTTTGTATTTGACCTATTAGACTTCTTTGGCTTTATATATAATTTTTTTTCAGTCAGTAATTATTTTTGTTGTTGTTGTTTTAGTCTTTTAGAGACAGGGTCTCCCTCTAGTCCCAGCTGGCCTGAGCTTGCTATGTAGACCAGGCTGGCCTTGAACTTACAGAGATCCAGCAGCCTTTGCCTCCCGAGTGCTGGAATTAAAGGCGTGCTCCACCACACCCAGCCTAAGATGGTTCTTAGCTGCCATATGGGTGCTGGGAATCAAACCTGGATCCCCTGCAAGAGCAGTCAGTGCTCTTAACTGCTGAGCCATCTCTCCAGCCCTGAGTCAGTAATTCTTTAAAATGTTTTTACTAACATTTCTTGACTCTTTTATAAGTTGTATAAGTTGTTCTAACCTTTATATTTACTGTTGCCTTAAGGTTTCTTTGGGTATTTTGCTTTAATTTTGGGGGTTTTTTGCAAATGATGAGAAACTATCATCTCTGAATTATCTCCTTTGAGAATAGCTTCAATGGTAAGTCTTTAAGTGTGGAAGGTTTCTTTATAGAGGGAGCAAGAACATTTTAGGCTTTCCACTGACATTTTTATCTTGTCCTACAACAAAATTCTGACTCTACATATGTTGATGTATATAAGCCACTGTTCTTAACAGAGCTTTCCTAGTGATACAACTGTAAGACATCCAAACATCTCTTTCTACATCTGTGCATATTTATAAGCAAGGAGAAAATTCATTATTATGATTTTTCTCCAAAAAGACTTGTAGAACCTCTTCCTTCAAAAATCGGTAAACAAACTGGGCAGATATTCATGATCTCACTGTGATATCTGTATAGGCAATTCCTGTATAAAAGTGAAACTACTGTAGGTAAAGGTAGCAGAGCAAAGAAGACACTGGTGGAGACATGACAACTGGTGGCTGGCTCTTTTCTCTGCCAATGAACACTTATATAACCTTGGTACAAACTGCTTGTGCTCCCTAAGGTTTAGATCCTTACCTATAAAGCAGACATTAATAAGTACCTTGTAGAGCTTGAGTTAAATAACGAGGTCACAGATATTCATATATTCCTTGTCATATAGTAAGTACTTAATAAGTAATAGCATTACAAAACATATGAGGTTACTTTTATGGAGCATAAATTCAATCTTATCATTATAAAACACATAAACGGCTTCCAGGATAATGTAAGCGATAACGCCAGTACATCTGTTACAAGAACTTTGTTCAAATACTGCCTGCAGTTGGGCCTCAAGAGAGTGTTGGACTGAACTACAGAGAACACACTGGAAAAAAAATGCTTATGGAAAGATGGTAAAAATGGAAATGATTTATTCCCAGAGATGAAAGCTATTGTTTTCTGGGGATATCAGCTATGTGTTTTGGTGTCCTTTGAGGATGAAACAGTAAAGAAAACCATGGTAGCTAGAATGGCAACTGAGAAAATTGACTTAAATAGTTTTTCTCTGGGGAAATCATTAGTCTTATATCTTAAAAGTAGAATATATCCTCATAGACAATGGTTTTTATCAAAATAAGGAAATAGGAAGTCAGTGTGAAGAACTTTCCACATAGAAAGATGTATACCACTAGTAAAAGAATATTTCTTGTTTTTAGTACCCCTAATAAAATTGCTAAATTTCTCCTTGTATAGGACACTGAATTGGGCATTACATAAAGTGAGTTATGTTACCACAAATTTCATTATGTTAAAGCAATTTATAACCTGTAAAAAGCCACGTAAATATGTATAATGCTAACATTAAGAAAACTGGCACTTCCCTTTTGGGAACAGCATCTTAAAAGCCTATTTCAGAAATTGGAATTCATCCACATCAGACACACAATGGGACCCACGGCTTCCCAGGCAAGTAAGCCTGAGGGAGCAAGGGTACTGGCACATTTGGTCTGGTGTGACTGGGAGTCAGCCCATCTGGCTCTCAGTGGAAGATCTACTTGCTTCCATAACTACTGGGTGACTTATTTAGTTCTGCCCAAGGGCCCTGTCACAGCCACTTATCACCAAGGAGAATTAAACAACTAGAAGGCTGGATGCCACAATGAGGACAGTGAATTTGCGATAATTTGCTGCCGCCATTTCCATGGCTCTCCACTACAGTGGTGATGACACTCAGCCTTGTGCAATCTCATTACTAAAGGCTGGCTGTTTCCAGTTCACTCTTTCTCAAGGCATTTACTTCAAGAGCAGTGCTGGCATGAATTGCCCATTCCCCAGGAAGGAGCAATGCTCAGTTAGATGGAAGAAAAGCATGTCAGCTGTCACAATGTGGCAGTGACGCACCATCACCCACATTACTTCTCAAATGCATCACCTAGACCTGATTAGCACATACACAGACAACTCCTCAAAGGAGCATAAATTCAAGGGCATGTACGAAAAAGATATTTTTATACTGTGCTGCCTCTGGACTTCTATACCTACATCATAGGAGTGAGAAGCTTTGCTGTGTCCCTGCACCCTCCCCCTCCAATGGCCTCTTACCATCTTGCACCCATAATGCTTTGTGTTTCCTTCAGCTTGTATCTATGTCATAATTGTTTCTCTGCCTCCTTGACCACCTATTCATTCACTCACTCTTTCAAAAAGTATTCAGTCTAGCTTCATAGCACAGGACAATGAACAAGTCATAAGCTCGTCCCTCGAAGAACTTGAAGACTAGGCATGCTATGAAAGCAATAACAAATTCATACATTGAAGGACAACAATCCAATCTAAGTCACTGCTACCAAAGTACAAGAAAATTCATTTGGGGGGGGGCAGGGAAGAAAAGCAACAAAACAGACTACCATGGATAGAGCAAGTCAAAGAAGATCAAGAAGACCATCCTTCTCTAGGGTAGTCTTTGATTTGAGCTGGTATCTTGGGCACCCAAAAATGACACCCACTCATAGCTTGTACAGGTAGAACTTTGAGGAGCAACATGCGATTACATAAAGCAACAGAAGTTCAGGACAATCGTGCTTTATAGCTTAGCTAATGTCCAGTATCTTTTTCCTTTTTTCAAATAACCTTTCTTCAAATGACACCAAAGTTTTATTATAATAGGAAATCTGTTAGACTACAGTTGTGGGTTGAGGTGGGCTAAGTTTTTACTCCAGAATTCCATCTTGTTCCATACATGGCCTTAAGGAAGGTCCCTCACTACTACCTGAATCTCTGGCCCCTAAGTGGCATGCAAGGCCATGATGCTTTTAGAAATGCACGTGTTACACATCCTAGCAGACCAATCAAAATGTTTGTTCATTTGTCTGAGCTTTTTTTAATGCCTAGAGGGTGTGGAAGGACACTACTGGTTAGGAATCAGTAAAGTGGTTTTAGACAGAATTAGAGAAATTTACATTTCTTTCCTACCTTATTTTGTCTTTAAGACTAGGTGACATAGAAATAATCTTATGCTGAAACAACATGTATTTATACTTCATAGTAAACCAGATTAATAAGAAAAAAATACTCCTAAGCACAGTTCTTTTACAATCCATTTTCCTTTCTGAACCAAAATCAAATAGGCATCAGAGTTTCTAAAAAAAATAATAATAATAATAATAAAAACATTTTAATCGACACATAGTATAGTACACTCTCACAGGATATATTTTTAAATATTTTTATTGACATTTTGTGCATTTCATATATAATTTCTCAGCCCAATTTAGACTCATTTCCCTTTCCCTGCCCCCCAACCCCACCCAAGTTCATCCATTCTGCCATACCTGCCTTGTATCTTTTCTGAGTCTTTTTAAAGTTTTTCAAAGCAGAGGATTATTGTTTGGGGGAGAACTTTACTGTCTCAGTTGGGGTTTTGACCCAGTTCTTTTGTTATTGTTGTTCCCTCCAATTTGTATTGCTTCATCGTATGTCACACCTATACTAAAATTACATCATCTGAAAATAAACTGTATGTTATTTCCAAATCATATTTCAGGATTCACATTTTTCCCTTTTAAATTTATATTACTCTAAAATATGCCTACATACCCTCTACCCATATACCAAGATTACAAAGCCTGAAAATAAGTGGTACTTTAATTCTAGAGCCTGTTAATGGATTCACATTATAAGAACACAGTTGCTTTCAGAAAAAGATGAATATATAATTAAGGTTGCTCAGTTTGCCTTACAACTAGGTACTTAGTGCTAGCATCCACAAATAAGATACCATTCATTGTTTGTTTTTCTGGGACTGTGTTACTTCACTTAGCCTAATATCTTCTAGTTCCATCCATTTACCTGCAAAGTTCATGATCTGGCAGGATATAGTTTGATACATGGATATAAAACATAATAATCAGGTTGAGCTCCTCCATGTTCAATGCTTTCATTCTTTATCATTCAAAATCCTCTGTATTGTCCACTTTGAAATATCCAGTTCGTTGCTGTCAACCACAGTCACCCTTACGGTGCTCCAAAACATTATTGGCTATCCCTTCTAACCAACTCTAACCTGTACCCACTAACCATGTTAGAGATTCTTTTATATCAAGCTCCTCTGTCCTCACTCACTATTTGACTAGATTTCTTGGTTATAGCCTAGTTGAAAACACTGTGGCCCAGCACTTTTCAGTTATTCCATTCTGTGTCCACTGTAGTCCAAGGCTCTAGCCACTTTAGGCATGCCTCCATATTTATAGAAGTTGAGCAGTTACAAGTGCAGAATACAGTTTTGGCCTGACAGATCTAGCTGCCTAACAGGTCTTCTCTATTTTCCTTAACTCTCTGGAAGCTCTGGGTGTTTTTCCACTCCAAATATTTCCGGATTCATACTGAGGTTGAATAGTCCTTGAGAGGGATGAAGAAGACAAGAAAGCCAACGTTCTGTAAGAGCAGTGGATGAGAGCAGACAGGTCTAGTTCTCAGATACAGTCCCCCTTCCTACTGAATCTCTTTCCGCTGACTACTTCTGAACCATCCTCCAGTTCTACATCCTACATGTGTCTTAGAGATTTGGAGATCTTCTAGAACAAAGCCAAATGAAAAAGCTCAGGTTTAGAAATCACTTCCAGCAAGGAAATACTTGAAGTAGGACAGTATGTTCTGATGAGGTGGAACCCTCAAGGGGCACACAGCACTTCAATTAACTACTCTAGGGTCTAATGGGGGAAAAGGTTAGTCCTACTCTAGGGACTGCAAGAGACAGAACAGAGTCCAGAGACTGCAAATCCTAAGACAGATTCTGCTTCAATCCAACGTGACACTAAGAGCGCATCCTGTGAGAGTGCGTGCTCCCTGGCAAGGTGCGCTTACGTTGAAATTACTCCACCAACCATGAGTCTTAAATGAAGCCTCAGAAGCTGCTGCTGTTGCTGCTACTAGCAAGATTAAACTGTGCATCCTACAGGGTTCTTTCTTGCTGTATAGTTTAAGTTTTCAGGATTCAATGCATTATTCACTTTCTGTTCTAATTCCAAACCCTCATTTTCTCAGGGAGATGAATAAGCGTCTAACAGAAGAACAAGCCAAGAAAACCTATGACCGAGCAATTAAGCTAGAACAAGAATTTGGAGAATATTTTACAGGTAATTTCCTCTTATCCTGGTACTACAAGAAAGGAGATAAATTACCTGGTGTTTGGTTTAGAATGGGCTCCATGCCTAAAAGAGCTAGGCTCTAAAACCTGTTGAGAATCCCTAGTGCTTTTTCATGAATAAGGAGGCGCTGCCTCACCGAACTGAGTCAGAGCTCTGGGCTCTGTCTTCTCCAAGTTAGCTGTAGTCAGCTCCACATTCTCTACTGGTCCTATCTAGAACCATGCATGGCAGATGCCACTGAATTGTCTCCTGCTGTTAAGGAGATCTTAGGCATGATTCCTCTCTAAGCTCTCTCCCTGATCGAATCAGAAAACTTGAAAACAAACATTTTAAGGCAGTGTCCACAGCAGTTACTGCCCTCAGTCTGTGCCCTGATGACCTCTATAAAGTCTGAATGCAAAAATCTTTGTTTTTAAAGTATTTCTTTGGAAACCGTGAAGTTTGGGGAACACAGGAAGAATTTCCCCTGGATAGCTCGAGTCCTCTGCTCTTCTGTGCTTCCGTGACACACTGATTAAACCCAGAGAGAAAGAAGGCTTAGTGCATTTTATCTTATAACTGTTTCTCTATGATTTATAACCAAGATATTGGGTCAGAGATGTAGCTCAGTGGTAGAGTACTTGCCTAGTTTGCAGAAGGCTCTGAGTTTAATGCCTTTCTTCTTGAATTACCAGTATGAAATTAGATAGGGGTTTTTGTAGATTTTTTTTAATCTTATTCAGAAATACGAAAAGCACCAATGGTATGGCAGTTTCCAAATATTTTTAGTAGGATAATATTAAGTAAAGCTTCTCTCAGTAATATGAGTTATACTTCAATTCTAAAGACCATCCAGATGGGAAAATTAAGGGACTGGAGAGATGCCTCAGCTGTTAAAAGTGTTTGCTGTTCTTCTAGAGCACCAGAGTTCAGTTCCCGGGGAAAAGATTAAGTGAAAATGATGAGTATTTGGCTCGTAGTTTGTATTCACAGATAGAATATCATCATTAATCTGAGGATTATTTTTAAAGATGTAAAGATGCAAACCATATTTATTGATATGGATAGGATTATACTGAATGTGGTTTTGGAGACCTAGGTATCCAAAAGGTATCTCTTACTCAATGTATCTTATTTAAAGGAACTAAAACACGCTTAAATCTATACTCAGAACCCAGTGCTGTAGTAATTTACAAGCTTAGCAGTTTATGCTTCCTCTTATTTATGTTTCTTATAAGTTGTAGCTATGAGCTATTTGCAGTATAGATAGTTCTATATGGTAAAAAATTTTAACTTACCAGATAACTTAGAAAATAAATATTTTTTTCTAGCAAAGAACTTTGGAGGGGAAAAGGTTAGCTAAACTTTCCTTCAAGACCCTTATTATTCTCCCCTCTCCCGTCTAAAATGTCTGAATTTCTGCCTGCGCTATAGAGTCTACAACCAAGCAAAGAGCTCACAGTCTGAAACCTGATAGAGGCTTTGCTCCGGTTCCTGGCTCAGAGTGCACACCCATGAAATAAATCGATGGCTCATTGTCAGAACTTTAAAGACATTTAAAAATTGCAAAGACTATGACATTTGATTATTGATCTAGAGTAGGTAATGAATGCCTTCTTTTAAAAATCATTGCTGTGAACTCATGTAAATGGTCATTTTCTCACTAATGAGAGGGGATATTAAGCTTCTTGATGAATTGTCCTTCAATGATTTGAGTGTCTGTTGGGTGAGTGGTTAGTGTTCTTCACTCCCCTCCCCCCAGGGAGTACCTCCTAATTCCTGATATTTTTGCTTTTGCTACAGCTATCGTCCAAGGAGACACCTTAGAAGATATATATAACCAATGCAAGCTTGTTATTGAAGAGCAATCTGGGCCTTTCATCTGGATTCCCTCAAAGGAAAAGTTATAAATTAGCTACTACGCCTCTGACAATGAAAGAAGAGCATTTAGAAGAACAAAATATATATAATATACTACTTGGAGGCTTTTATGTTTTTGTTGCATTTATGTTTTGCAGTCAATGTGAATCCTTATGAATGTACAACACAAACTGTGTGAAGCCATGAAGGAAACAGAGGGGCCAAAGGGTGGGACGGAAAAGACATTGCAGTATGCAGGAAGGCTTGGTTTTCTCAAAGTACCAGGTGTAGAGATGGGCTCTGATGGGCTTTCTGCCCTAGAGATAGGCAGCCTCCTCACCCCAGCAGATGTCCAGAGTGGATGTGGCTGCTGAGCTCTCTGTGTTTTTTGCTTTAAAGAAAAGTTGCCAGCACTCAAACCTCACCTACCTTCCCCTTACCCACATCTGTAATTGGTACACTTTGAATTTCATAACTATGCACACCGTTTGATTTCTTAACAAGCAAAGGAAATGAAAAAAAAAAAAAGAAAGGAGTTCTTTTGGAGAAGACACAATCAGGGGAGGATAATTGCGTAGTTTCCTTGCCTGGCATCTTCAAAGACAAACATGTCGTAAAATTCACAAGTGTATGGAGGACTGGTTGCGAGGAGGGGATTCCACCTGGAGTAGCTTTATGAGTGTTGTCTATTTTGCCATTTATAAACTGAAAGAAGGGACTAAAGATGAGAATTATTTATACAATAAAATATATTAAATGTATAGAAATGAATTTCTATAGGTTAAAAAAGTTTTGTGAAATATTTTGTAAAGACTAAAAATCACTGAAAGACTAAATGTATGCACTCTCGGCAGATGAGCAAATCCAAGACCCGGAAGTTGCAGTCTCCCTTTTGTTGCCAATGATCCATTCCGGAGTATCCCAGTTCCTTCCAAGTCTGATAAAGACACTCCCTCACTCACCTTCCATCATGCCCCATGAACACTAGTGATACACACATATGGAGCACATCCCTTAATGAGTTGCCCTCATGGGTATTTTTGGAAGCAATTTCGTTAACACATTTTTTTGAGCTGACTGCTTTTCAGAGACAAACTCATGCAAAGTATCTAAAGAGAACTTTTGCTTTTCTCTAGTTAAATAACATGAGCCCATTAATGCAGATAGATGAATAACTTTATTCCTAGTTACTCACATACAGTTCTTTGAAGGACCATTTACTATTCTGGCAAACCAAGAGTCATTAGGATTACCTTCCCCCACCCCACCCCCTCTTTGGTTTCACAGAGCAATTGAGTGTTTTATAACAGCTGGAGTTGGTATTCTATGGGGAGATCTGTCCAAGCACTATTTTCTCTGAGGAAGAGTTGGGAGGGGTGAGGGCTGCACTTTTTGTTTCAGTATATAAGGAAAAGAGAAACACAAGGAAAGACAATTTATGACTTTGAGCTCAACCAATTGAATTGCCTTCCTTGGCACTGCACCTGGACCAAGTTTATTTTTTTAACAATTATAATAATGATGATTTAAAAAAAGAAACCTCCCAAAGCCTATAAGCTGAAACAGAAGAGTTAGCTTCCCACTTTAGAGCTGATGGTGACGTCAGCATTGGTTCTGCCCAAGGTGTTCAGAGACAGACTTTTCAGTGATATTAATAACCACTCAACTCTGGGCTCTGTTCGTGCCCAGATAAGCCCCATCGCCTTATTTCTGGGGTACATCAAGACCTGGCAGGGATTCTGCCACACTGTGCAGCCAACCAGCATGTAGGCTGGAGTGGGAGAACAAAAGACAGAGCCATCAGAGTGATGGGGCTTCTTCGTAGTTAGAACATCAGAGCTCAAAAATTAGTCTCTTTCCAAACACAAGGGTCGGTCGTTCATCTTATCCTAACAAACAAAACTGCAAAATTGAGCATCTACCTATAGTCTTAAGGCTGCCTTCACCAATGGAAGGGCTAGCAATGATGCATTTTTCCCTCAATGAAAGTTCACTTTTCCCTAGACAGCCTTAGAGGGCTCAAATGTTAACGATATGTCCATGTCTGCAACTCACCAGTTTCGGGACAAGGCCAACTTCCACCATATTGCTCTCAGAAGTGTTCTGCCACTAGAATGCCATTCCTGATCCCAGCTCTCTTTTTAGGCCGCCATGATAACTTCTTTGGTTTCTCCACTGAGCATGCAACCATTTATTTAGAAGACTGTCATTAGTGAGTAGATGTTTTCTCCAGTCCTGTGATGTGCTTTCCATTTAATAGTATTGCTGTGGCTGAGTACAATCAAACTGAACCACCAACCCTTGGTTTTGTAGTAATATATTTATTTTTCCAGTGTAGATGCTTCCAGATTAGAAGTGGCATTTGCACTGATTTTTTATGTAGATTTATATAAATATATATACATATATATATTTGCTTGAAGAATCACCAAGCACATTGGTGAGAGGGTCTTTTTCCTATAGAATTTACACCTCCATTTTGTTGTGTTGTCTTGCGCTTCCCAATGTTGAGGTCTCTATGGCTCCAAAGAACTGGTGTATTTTGCAGTAAATCAGAGGATGTCGTTGAAATGGCATGAAAGTCACACAGATCACATCTGGTGCAAATGCACCTGGAGCCTTGGGCCAGACTGGTGCTAACACTGCGAAATTTGTCCGGAGCTCTCTCCAATCTGAAGGCTTGCTGGGGGCGCAGTGTCACCTTCACATGCTGGGCCCTTTCAGAAAAGTGCCAGACCGTGTCACTGGTGCTATTTTTCATGCTCTGGTACAATGTGTAGCACCATGGGGGTCTCAGCTTTACCAAATTCGAAATCCCATCTGTCAGCCAATTGCTGGGGCATTTGTTTTTTGCTCTCCCACGGGATTTGGTGGCCTATTCTTTGAAGGCCTTTTCTCCCAAGCCCAAATTTTGGGGATGGCTCTATCCGCTTAGCAAGCCCACCTAGATGACGCTGCACTGGGGTGCCTCTGTGAGCTGTCTTAGATCCTACGGCTAGCCCTTCAGGACGGAGCTAGGGGAACCCTCTCCATGCACCTGACTCTCGCCCGTTTCTTTCCCTCCCTTTTTTGCTGCCCTCCTTCTCTCACGCCATCTTTTTACGACCCCTGAGTTGCTGACCATGCCCCTCCTTACTTCTTGGTCCGTCTCTCCTTTTACTTCAGCCTCTTGTTGCCCCTTCTCTTCCTTTCTCCCGCCCTGGCTGCCCTCTGCCCTCCTCACATCTCTGACCACCCCCACACCCGCTCCCTAGTTCTCACGTCCTAGAAAGGGTTGTGGCTGATTCAGACAGCAAGTCCACACAATGGACTGACACAAAAATACTTGGGGTCACCGTTTTACCCACTCAGCCCAGAAAGCGGAGCTGAGTGTGAGGCCCTGACCTAGAGCCTGCCTGCACCGCTGCCTTGGCAGCGACGATGCAAGTGCTGTGGGGGCCGCGGCCCGGCCGCCGCCGGACCTGCCTTTCAGGAGCTCGCTCCCAGCACCACCCAGGCTGAGGACACTTTTCCACAGAGGCAGACTCTGGCCCCAACAACTACTCTAATGAACCTCTTCATTTTTCATTGAAGCCATGACACTGCCCTGGTTTGGAGAGAGTTCCCCGCCCCCTCCTACTTCTTCCTATTTTCATGTGAAGCCCCCCACTCTGCTTTTCAGCTGGTGATTGCTCTGGTGAGATTGAACGGACTCGCTAGTGAAATGACATCTCCTTTTTTTTTTTTTTTCCTGTCTTGGTCCTATCTAAAATTCTCACAAAAACATTTAAGCCAAGGACTGAGGCTACTTCCTAAATTTATCATTCTAACATGTCACTCCTGGGAAGGGGGAGACATCGGTTCCCTTAACGCATGTGGAGTGCTTCCTGTGACAGCTGATTTTCCAGGAAACTCCCTAGAGAATTCTGTGGATATGCATTAATTATTTAAGTGTAAGGTATATATGGTATACATACCATGTATACACACATTAGATATGAATTAGTGTGGTTGGAAACACATACACACTTCAGTCTGTAAATATCCTTCCTCACTGAAACCTGTGCTTCAGAAACCATTTCTTGTACAGCTGTGCAGTTTCTTGTAGCAGCTGAAGACGAGCTAAGACAGGTAGCGAATGTAGACAAAGATCAGCTGAAAGAGTACAGTATCTCCCTAGCAGCTTGTGAAGACAGGCGACCAAGTGGCAAGGCTGATTCCCAATGGGACGGCAACGTTTCTTCTCGAATTTGTGTTTCCTAAGTGTATCTTAACTCCTGAGTGCACCAGGTTGTACCCATTAGATCCTTTTACTAAGACAATTCTGTGCTTCTCTCTAACAGGATGTTTCTCTGTGGAGCTGTAATGCACAATGGGAGGAGGGGAGGGGAATTACTCCTTGCCTAGCTGGAGTTTACAGAGACACTGCACAGCTTACACTCCTGTTAAGTGTAAATATTCAACACTTCCATTCCATTTGTGTAAAAAAAAAAATAAAGCACACACGATTATAAAATCAAGATGTATATTTCATACTCAGTGTGTCTCTGAATATTTATTGCGTTTCATGATGTCATTGGTGGCCCCAGCATAAAAATGCTTGACAGAGTGTTTATAAACATGTCATGGTTTATTATAATATATAAATATTAAAACATTTTATACTTTATAGCAAATTATATTTGCCCAAAGCATAATTTGTGGTACTTCATAAAGAAGACAATCACTCATTCCTATTTTTTTCAAATGTGTTTGATTTCAGAGGGAGCTAAAGTGCAGTTAGAGAACATTTGCTCTGAGAAACATTGGCGCTGAGAGGAAGTAAAGCTTTTGCATGTTTTCAAATATTTGGTGATTATCTTGCCTGCTTTTAATCAGGATTTTTGCCAAGAGTGAATAATATATTAAAAGACAGGCTTTCAAAGACACATCTATGTGATGAAAAATTTCTCACTGTCAGAATATGCTAACAATACAAGTTCCTTCTCTCTCTGATACTGATGGTACTAATTGGAAGAAGCACTGTCATTATGTGCATTTGGGCCCACAAAATATACTAGCTCCAAACACCTAGCATGTCGAAAATGCCAGGTGCATGTATTTAGAGCTGCGAGCTGTAAAGTCTTCAGTTTGAACACACTCTGTCATCTAGGCATTTAGGTAACACAACTGTAATGGCTGAAGGGACAAAACAAGTTCCTCCCATGGAAGAGGTGAAATACCTCCATGTAACCAATCACTTTGACGACACAGGATGCATTATCGTATCGTGTGAGCAGCCATTTGGGAATCCAGCCTAGTTGATGACATCACTGTGGCCATCACTGAGCCAACAAGAATGATGATTGATACTGTCTGAGGTGCTTAGATAGAAGTAGACCCTATCTTAAGACCCTGAGGCAGCAAAACTAATGCAGACCTCCAATTTCAACAATTCTACCATTATTAATATTCATACAGCCTCATTTGCTTTAATATTCATTTTTGTGATTCATCACAAAAGCCAGATTCATCTCAGTAATAAGTATTTATTCAGAAGAAAAAGGCTGGAAGAGGTTCTGACTTTTAGGTTCTATTTCATTTTTACAGAACCTTTAAAATCACAATCACTCTAGAAGCTCAGAAGCTAAAAATGACTTTTCTATCTCTGAACCTAAACAGGCCTAGCTAGGTAGCTGTGAATCTGTGGCCTCTGTGTGGTAACAGATTCTGTGAAACCAAGTATCTAGAGACAGAACTTAAAGGCATAAAACTAAGGAAAAAGTTATGGAGACAGACAGCTGCTTTCTTGACACATACTGTAGTTCCAAAGATGGAAGACATGCAGTCTTCAAGATTGCCCAGAAGAATGTCTTCCATGGAGCAGAAGAGATGGAGCTCACAGCCCTGATTCCTATTGTGAGACTCCCCTCTCTCAGGGACAATTCAGAATCCTCCATTGCTCTCACCAAACTGACCTCTCTCCAATATTAAAGACAAGGTGTCGCTGGGCGTGGTGGTGCACGTCTTTAATCCTAGCACTTGGGAGGCAGAGGCAGGCAGATCTCTGTGAGTTCAAGACCAGCCTGGTCTACAGAGTGAGTTCCAGAACAGCTGGGGCTACAAGGAGACCCTGCCTCAAAAAGACACACACACACACACACACACACACACACACACACACAAAAGGTGCCAAATACAGGCTCTATACCTAACCTCCCCTTAGCACACCTGAGACAAAGCAAGACTGCTTCAGTGAACTTTGATAAATCCTGGGGCAAAAAGAGATATTCTGATTTATGATGTGGGCTTAGTGCTCCTGGCAGCTGCCACTGGAGAAAGGCCATCTTTCCCCCACCTCCCAGGGGTCCTCCCAACACAGGTACAGCAGAAGCCAGAACCTTCACGCTGCTTCCATAGCTGACTCAGCAGCTATGGTAAGGGGTCTGCTGTCTCCATCCCCTTTGCTCCCACATACTCAGCGCAAATGGAAGCAACACTTTGTGAGTAACTCTAATTGTTCTTGCACCGTAACTTTCCAAAGGACAAGTGATTTGTGGCATACTTCACTGGTGATAACTGACACATCAGTAAAACATCTTTGGTCTGAACTGTTCAAGACCAAAATTTCCTAGGCCAAGCAGGAGGTAGGGACACCAAATCTCTCCTGTCCCTCTTTCAAAGGCCTATCTATCTTCCTGGTTCTGGTTGTATGCTTAAGTAGTTGACCAAGTAAACTTCTGCTCTTTAAGGCCTGAAGAAGAATGGACCATATGAATACTGCACAGCAGAAAGCTAATCTTCTGACCAGGAAATAAACATATACTACACCCTTAATTCCAGCACTTGGGAGGCAGAGGCAGGCGGATCTTTGTGAGTTCAAGTCCAGCCTGGTCTACAGAGTGAGTTCCAGGCCAGCTGGGGCTACAGGGAGACCCTGTCTCAAAAAGATAAATAAAATAAAATAAAAAATGTTTAAATATGGTTTAGAAGCAACCTCTGTGACTCTTTGCAATGAGTCAGAGTAACAAAGATTTCATTCCGAGAGGAGAAGGAGGGAGAGCATCAGGAATTACAGAAGAGAAGATAGGGCAGCTGAAGAGCGTGGGGAAGGCTCAGAGAGGAGGAGAAAACAGCCCACAGCTCCAGCCAGGGCTCCCCGGGGAAGTGGAAGCTACAACCACAGGTCAGCCCTAGTGAAAGCAGACTAGCAACACCGGACAGTGGATTGGCCCACAGTAGAGGGGTTTAGTGTGACGGCGGTGCCTCCTGCAGACCAGGTAGGCAACTGGAGAAGAAATCCGTTTTGTCATTCCCCTCCCCAAATCTCCTGTGCTGTAGGCATTGTCATTGAAGTGGGGTCTATGGTTTGAGACTGAGATACTCTTGAAACCTGAAAACAGTGAGCCTAGAGATAGCCTGCAGCAGTATCTGGGTAGGAGATCGCCACAGCACAAGAAGCAGTTGTGGAGAGGGAAAGGACTGGTGCTCGGAAGTCTGGGAGGTTTAGATCACAGCTGGGCTAGGGCTATGAAGTGACAGTAGTCAGTGGACCACCCTCTGTAGCAAGGAACAAGCCTGTCACCTGACTGGCAACCCCAAGCTAAGGACTAGACTGCTGAGCCTCTGGAGCTGCTTCCCCGCCACAGGCAGTCTCCCGCCAAGCAGGCCTGAGAGTTCTGAGCACAGACATGGCAGATTGCTATTCCACAGGCTTCTCCTTCCTGCAGGGTGTTGTAAGCTGGACAAGGTAGGAAAGCACAGAGACTGGCAAGCAGAGCACTGGGCTCCCACAGACCTCCACTTGCAGGGCAGATCAATCTTCTGTTTGTTTCCCCCATCCTCTTGTACTTGAGCAAAACCCTTTGGATTGGATGTTTGCTGCCATTGGTTTTAATAAAAAAGGGCCTTCTCTGGACAAGTGAAAGCCTGCCTAGGGCATAGGCTACAAAACTCAATGTTCAAAGAAGGAAAGCTGATTGAGTGAATGCAGACTTGAATTTGACAACCAGTGTTTGATTCGCCAGGCTCCTAACCCACATCCAACACCAGCCTGAACAGTGTTATTGATGTTAAAGTAGTCTGTTACCTTCTCTGAATGATATGATGATTCTGGGAAAGGCTGCTAATAAGATCTTACATTAAAACATAGACACCCATCCTGACAAACGTACAAATTACAGCTTAGAACCATAAAAACAAGCTGGGTGTGGTGGCGCATGCCTTTAATTCCAGCACTCAGAAGGCAGAGGCAGGTGGATCTAGGTGAGTTCAAGACCAGCCTGGTCTACATAGAGAGCTTCTCCTAAGGATTACCACTCCTCAATAATCAAATCCAAAGATACTTTCATTTGAAATGCCAAATACTCCAAAGGTCTACTTTGAGAAATGAGTAGTGGCCTCAAAGATGATTCAGACAGGTGAAGGAAGTTAAGGAAGTCAATTCAGGACATGGACAAGAAAGTAAACCACATAGAAGAAGAAACAATCGCATTCAAAACTGCCGCCACCACCACCCAAACCTGTAGGAATAAATGTAATCTAGGCGGTGACGGCCTCCTTCAAACATGGAGAAAGAGAAATTGAGGAGACAGTAAAGGATATAAAAACCTCTTATGTTGATGCATCAACAAAATAATATTATAAAAGTGGTTATATTATACGGGCAGTCTACAGATTCGATGGTTCCCATCCAATTTCCAATGGCATTCTTCACAGACATAGAAAACACAATCCCAAAATTTACGTAGGAATACAAAAGACCCCAAAGTAATCAAAGCATCCCCAAAGCAAAAGAGCAATACTGGAGGTATTGTACCTCCAAATCAGACTAGAGAGTTATAGTAGCATAACAGCGTGGTACTGACAAAAAAAGACATGTGATGTGGACCATTTTTTATTTTTTTTAATTTATTATTGTTATTAAACTATTTCCATACATCATACATCATTTCTCAATCGAATTTAGAGTCACTTCCCTTTCCATGCCCTGCCACTCCACCTGAGTTCCTGCACTCTGCCATACATGTCTTGCATCTTTTTCCAAGTCTTTCCAGAGTTTTGTTGTTGTTATTGTTTTGTTTTGTTTTGTTTTCAAAGCAGAGGCTTATTGTTTTGGGGAGAACTTCATTATTTCAGTCTTTTTTTTTTTTTACCCTGTTCTTTTGTTGTTGTTCTCTCTAACTTGTATTGCTTCGATAGATAGATAGATAGATAGATAGATAGATAGATAGATAGATATATCTCCTGAGTTGGAGGATTTTCTTTTCTTTTTTTTTTTTTTTTTTTTTGCTAAAAGATGTCATGTTTTCCCCAAGGAGTGTTTGAAGTTTCCTCCTTGGCAAGCCAAACAACCATCAAATCCTGCCTTTGTGCTCCACAGTGGGGGTCTGTTCCCTCCATAGTCACCCAAATAAGGTCCAGTAAGCACGTGTCCTGTCTTGATCTTCCTGCACTGGCCTCCATGATGCAGCCTGGATAGTCCAACAAGGATAGTCTATACTCTGACGAGGCTGAAATCCCAGTAGCTGCTCAGTCTACAAGCTGAATATCTCAGTAGTCCCCATCTGGCACTGAAGGTTTGGGGGATTTTTAGAGAGACACGAGTTTTTGGCCAATAGTAGAGGGTTAAAAAGCTGTGTCTCACTAGGCAAGGTGGCACACGCCTTTAATCCCAGCGCTCGGGAGGCAGAGGCAGGTGGATCTCTGTGAGTTCAAGGCCAGCCTGGTCTACATAGTGAGTTCCAGGACAGCTGGGGCTACAGGGAGACCCTGTCTCAAAAAGACAAAAAAAAAAAAAAAAAATGCTGTGTCTCATGTCTTCGAAGAATGGCAAAAGCAGTAGCAGCCACAGACAGAGTAGATGCACTTGCCAGTAAGAATTTGAGACAGGCAAAACAACAGTGCTGTCTCTTTTTTTTTTTTCTTTTTGTCTATTTACTAAGATCTCAAGTTTTATATCTGAAGTACAATTTCTCAGGCCTTACTGATTATTTATTTCTGGTTATACTTTCCTTTTGGATGCTTAAGGCCACACAGTTAGCTTAGATTAACCAAGGTTTTTGTTTTCTCAAGGTCAGTTGAGGATCTGGTCCTCAGGGGTCACTCGGGTTTTTCAGTCTTCCTGTTCAGGGAGGTCTTGAAGATCCACTAATGGAACTTCAGCCAGTGTCCAGTCTATAAAGAGGAAAGTCTGCTCATGCTTCAAAAAGGGAAGCCTGGTCTAGCAAGACCTAATTTTGTCCTCGAGTGGATGGAACTGGTAAATGAAAAGCCAAAAGGAGCCAGGGGCTCCCACCCTGCCCTCCCCCCCAAAAAGGATCATCTAATTTTTGACAAAGGTGCCAAAAACACACTGGAGGAAAACAAAGCAGCCTCTTCAACGAATACTTCTAGGAAAACTACATGTCCACATACAGAAAAAGAAACTAAATCCCGGTCTCTCACCTTGTCCAAAAGTAATCCGAAACGGATCAAAGACCTTGGTGGGTGATCTGAGACTTTGGAACTGCTAAAAGAAAACACTTCAAGACATATTTCGCTCTTCCATTGCTGTGACAAAACACACTGACCACTACCAACTTGGGGAGGAAAGGGTTTATTCAGCTCACATCTCCCGGATCACAGTTCATCACTCAGGGAACCCAAGGCAGGAACTCAGGGCAGGAACCTGGAGGCAGGAGCTGAAGCACAGGCCATGGAGGAATGTTGCTTACTGGCTTGGTCCCCTGGCCCATGCCCAGCCTGCCCTCTAATACCATACACAACAACCTGCCCAGGGTAACACCACCCATTGTGGGCTGGGCCCTCCCACATTGCCCAACAATCAAGACAATACTCCACAGACGTGGACACAGGGCAGTCCAATGGAGCCAATTCCCCAACTGAGGTTCCTTCAACCCGGGTGTGTCAAGTTGACACTAAAGCTATCCAGCACAAGAACTGTCTGAATAGAACTTCAGCTCAAGTACAATCCCAGTATTCAAAGAAATAATAACAAAAGTTAACACATGGGATTGTGTAAAACTCAATGCTTCTGCACAGCAAAGGGTACAATTAACAGAGTAAAGAAACAGCCTATATAATTATGGAAAAGTCTTAGCCAACTGATAGATTAATAGCTAGAATATACGAAACACTCCAAAACATTCAACACCAAACCACTACTGTATTAATTCCTTTTCTGTTGCTGTGACAAAAACACTGACCAAAGCAACGTATAGAAGGAGGTTTATTTGAGCTTAGAGTTTGAGGGACTATAGTCCATCATGAAGGGGAGGCATGGTGTGGTGGCCAGCACAGAAGGGAAGCTAAGCACTCACATCTTCAAGCAGGCCCAAGAATCAGGGCACTAGTGGAAATCCAGCGTGGTTTACCAGCTCTCTAAGCCCACCCCAGTGACATGCTTCCTCCAACAAAGCCATGCCTCCCAAAGCCTCCCAAAACAGCATCACCAACTGGGGACAAAAATATCCAAACACTTGGAGCCTATGGGGGACATTCTTATTCAAATCATCACACCTACCAAATAATCAAATTTAAAAGTGAGTAAATAAGTTAAACATAAATTTCTCCTAAAATATAAATGTACAGTAAATGTATGGAAAAATCATCAATATTTTCAGTCATCGTGAGAAATGCAAATTAAACTATCTTGAGATTCCATGCTGAGTTAGATTGTCTAGAAAAAGACAATAGGCCGGGCGTGGTGGCGCACACCTTTAATCCTAGCACTTGGGAGGCAGAGGCAGGCGGATCTTTGTGAGTTCAAGGCCAGCCTGGTCTACAGAGTGAGTTCCAGGACAGCTGGGGCTACAGGGAGACCCTGTCCTCAAAAAGACCAAAAAAAAAAAAAAAAAAAAGAAAAGACAATAGAAGCTAGCAAGGGAAACTGAACCTTTTGGGGGGGAAAACATGTTGGTGGGGGATGTAAACATGTCCAGACACTATACGAATTAATAAGAGAGTTCCTCAAACACTAATACTAGAACTATCATACAATCTAGCTATGCCATTCCTGGGTGGATAGCCAAAGAATCTAAGTTAGGATAATTACAGGACATCTGTATAACCATGGCATTATTGCTGGTTAACTGTTAGAAAGCTCGATGCTGGGGTTAAGCTCTAAGTATACCAATCGACTTAACAGTACTGAATAGTAACATAAGTGGTAAATATATGTATAAACACAACTACATTTAACTACAGAAATGCCATTCACAAGCCAACAAAGAGATAATAATCCATCTTCTTTGCAGGAAAAAATGGAAAGGAAACTGGAGTCCCATTCGTGTGAACAAAAAAAGCCAGATCCAGAAAGAACGAAACCAAGCTGTTTCTTATATTCAGAATCCAGAATTTTAAGACATGAAGGTAGAAAGGTACTTGTTTTGAAAACAGAAGAGCTAGGTTGGGGAGGGGTCAAGAGAGACTGAGGTGTTGTAGTTTGTCTGCCATTGCTGTGACAAAACCTCTGACAACACCAACATGGGAGGAAAGGGTTTATTCAGCTTACATCTCCTGGGTCACAGTCATCACTCGAGGGAGCACAAGGCCAGGAACTCAGGGCAGGAACCTGGAGGCAGGAGCTGAAGCACAGGCCATGGAGGAAATGCTTTCACTGGCTTGCTCCTCTGGCTCCCTCCCAGCCTGAGCCTTCTTTTTTGTTTGTTTGTTTTTGTTTCTGTTTTGTTTTCAGAGATTTTTTTTTAATTTTCATTTTTTATTGAGGCTTTATGTATTGCATTGATCATTTTACAATTCAGTTCAGGCTATTTCCTTTCCCTTCCCCCCACCCCACCCACCCCATTCCAGATCATGCATCCTGCCATAATGGTCCTGCATCTTTTTCTCAGTTTTTTTTTCAATTTTTAGCAATAAGTGATAATTTATGAGTAAAAGCATCCTTCATGTAAAACAATTTGCAGGCAAGCAGTGTGCCCAACCCACAAGCCCATGGGTCCCACCATCCAGCAGGGGGGGCTTGTATGTTTCAATCAAGTTGATCAAATGATGTCCAGGCTATATTTCTGTAGGTTCACCATTCATCTCACCAAGTCGCAGCCCTTACATTCTAACCATGCGCCTCTCTTCCACAATTGTTCCCCAGGCTTAGAAAGGGCACAGGTGGATGAGAAGCAAACAGTCTACTTTCTCCTGGAGCGGTGTTATGTCTTGGACTCTGGTCAATTCTGGCTGTTTTCCTTTCATGGGCTGACAGTTTTTTCCAGGAATAACCTTTCAATACTACTAATGAAGCACAAGCAAATTAGATATATAGGTATTAAACTTACTAATTGGTATGGTAAGGTTACGTTTGAGTATAGACACAGATGTTTGGATGGTATGTTAATCCATGAATTACCTTTTTTTCTGCTAAATATTGACAAGGGTCTTACTTGGCTTTATAAATCCCCAAACTGTAGGGGATGTAGGCTTGTGGAATCAGCCATGGGTTATTCCTTCAGGAGAGAGCTAATAGCCAATTAGATTGGGATACTACAGGGCATTATGGCCTCTGCTGCACAGTATTGGTTCCAGGCAGGTAGGTGGTAGCTGAGTTGATGGAGGAGTCTTGTTGACTCAAGGAATCCTATATTTGTTTATTGGTAGGTGGCCTTTGGTAAAACTCTCTGGTATTCCGAGGCCATCTGTACACTTTAGATGTGTGGGTCCAGCTGCTTCTTATGCAGTACAACAACAACCTGCTCAGGGTGGCACCTACTATTTGTGGGCTGGGCCCTCCCACATCTCCGACATTCAGAAGACAGAACTCCACAGATGTGGCCAAGCCAATCCAATGAAGCCCAATTCCCCAATTGAGGCCCCTCAACCCAGGTGTGTCAAGTTGACACTAAAGCTATCCCAGCACAATTGACCCTCCTCTGTCCACTTGACAACAAATCAAAAAATCACTATAAACCATCACCTTTCCACAGTTCGTTATCCACCAAAGTGATGATGTTAACATTAATAACATAGCCTAAGACAGTACAACCTAAAAGCCACCACAGTCTATAAAATGTCAAACTGCTTAAAGTTCAGTCTATAAAAAGTCTCTTAACTGTGGGTGCTGTAAAATCCAAAACAAGTACTGTCTTATTTCAAAGGGAAGAATCAGGCACTCTCAACAAAACTCCCATAGTCCAGCAAGTAGCTCAAGGCTGACACCTGGATTCACTCACGATCTTCTGGGCTCCAAAGGGATTTTGGCAGTTCCCCCTTACCTGACTCTGCCGTCCGTGCAACAACATCCAGCTCATCTCGCAGGCCCCAGGCTGACTCCAAGTTCACACCTGCATGCTGCTCTTGGTGGTCGGTCCCATGTCCTGTATCTCCAAAAAGCTGGGGTCCACTTGAAACTGAGGCAGACCTTCACCAATGGTCTCTTCTGAACCTCATAACTGGTGCAAAAGCTTCAGTTCTCTCCATGACCCCTGCAATCCTGGGGTCTTCTCTGCAACTGAGGTGCACTCCACCAAATGGTCTTGTCCTACGCTCACAGTGCAAGCTCGGCTGCTTTCTGTGACACCCTCAAATTCAACCGGAACCATACCAAGTCCTGCCTCTGGCTTGACTATGGAGGCTTCCAGGCCCCCTCTGGAACACAAGATTTCTGTGTGCTGACCCTGAAATTATTCCCAGAAGATTCACCACATGATGCTGGTCTCTTGTTTAAATTACAGACCTGATTTTTTCTCCCCAGCTAACCACCATCAATCTGTCCCAGTAAACATAAAATTCCACGGTCAGGTTCATGGTCTACGTGTTATTACAGCTGATTTCTCAGCCCCGAGCTGACCAGAACCCACCAGATTAAAAACAGTCCTGATGATCTCTGTTCCCTTTGAACTAGAAACTTCAACAAGCCATGCCTCCATCTTCTACAATCCTTCAGCAAAAACTGCGCCAAGCACCACATCTATTTTTTAGGCATTCAATGAGCTTCCCAGGCCAAAGTTCCAATGACACCTTCGCACAATCCCTCCCCAAGAAATAACCAAGGTCAGAGTCTGTCACAAGCAATACCCCACTCCTGTCTGGTACCAATTCTGTTCTAGTTTTGCTCTCCAGTGCTGTGAACAAAACACTCTGACGACACCCAACTTGGGGAAGAAAAGGTTTATTCAGCTTTACATCTCCTGGGTCAACAGTTCATCACTCAGGGAGCCCAAGGCCAGAAATCAGGGCAGGAACGCTGGAGGCGGAGCCTGAAGCGCAAGGCCATGGTGGAATGGCCTGCTAACATGCTTGCTCTCTGGCTCATGCCAAGCCTGCCATTCTTATACGGCTACAAACAACCTGCCCAGGGTGGCACCACTCATTGTGGGTGGCCCTCCCACATACTTGACCATCAAGACAATCTCCACGATGTGAGCCACAGGCCAATCCAATGGACGCCAATTCCCCAATTGGAGGCTCCCTCAACCCAGTGGTTGCTCAGGTTTGACCTAAGCTATCCGAGCACATGAGTGGATACAATGCAAAGAACGATGATCTAACATCCATGAATATGCCCATAATAAATGCATTGGGTTATACAATAAGTAATGTGCTAATAATAAATATATTCAAAAAAAGAAAAACCATATGAGTATTAGCTCACCCTACCTTAGAATGACTATCAAAAAGCAAAGCTGACAAAAAATAACAAATGCTGGCAGGGTACAGAGAAAATAGGAAAGCCCATTACACTCTTGCTGGAAAAATAAATTAGAACAGAATTATGGGAAAAGGTATAGATATCACTAAACAGATTAAAGATACAACTACCATGTAATCCAACAATTCTACCTATTTTTATATTTGCCCAAAAAAGATTAAAGTGATAAATACAAAAAGACACTTTGTGGGCTAGAAAGATGGCTACATTAAAAGCGTGTATGCTCTTCCAGAAGACCCGAAATTCCATTCCCACACCACAATGAGTGGCTACATGGGCTATAACTCACTTCCAGGGGATCCAACAACCTCTTCTGGCTTAGCAGGCTCCTGCACACCTGATGCATATAAACTTGCACAGGTGCAACACTCAATGATATATTACACATGGCACACACAACACAACACACATCTACACACCACAACTGTGCCATGCAGACACACACACACAAATGAATGGAGGCTTTTCCAGAATTGAGTTGTTTTTTTTTCACCCCCCTTTCCTTTTTTGTGTAGTGTGTGTATCTGCTTGCCTCATGCACCAAGAGGCAGAAGAGTTGATAATCCCTGGAATGAGTGATGGTTGTTAGCTATCGATAGTGTTTTGTGGAAACCAAATCCAGGTCCCTGCAAAAGAATAGCCATGGCTCTAACACTATGAGCCATCCCTCCACCCCCAATTGATATTTTTTAAAAAGAACATATTTCACTTTATGGGAGTGCTATTCAGAGTCATGGAAAATATAAATCACGTGGATGGCATTTTTTTTCACATGTTGAGTTTCATCGTGAGGATGGCAATTTTTATTTATTTTATTTTTTAATTAATTTTTTTAAGATTGCTTTGTCATTTCGTACATGATTATTCAAATTCAGATATCTGGCATATTTCCCTTTCCCTTCCCCCCCCATGATCATCCCCCACCCCATCCCAGACAGTATTCTGTCTTAACTGTGGTCCTTCGGTTTTTGTTTTTTTTTTTTCATTTTTTAGTATAGTGATAATCCATGAGTGCAGACATCCTTCGTGCAAAACCACGTGCAGGCTGTTGTGCCCAAACCCACAGCCCCCCATCAGAGGATGGATTTTTAAATGTGAAATAATAATATAGTACATGTGTACATATATATATATGTACAAATGGAATTTAAATGTCTCAGATATAAAACCTGAAATCTTGTCAGTGTTGAAGAAACATGAATGGAACCTGGAGAACAACTGATGTTAAGGAAAATAATGCAGAGGCAGAAAACAAATGCTTCATGTTCTCACCCATTTATCAAAACTAAAATGTCACACTCTCAGATGATCATAATTGTCATACTGGATTCTGTTATTATGTACAACTAAAAATATTAATAATGTTGTAGAAGTGACTTTTAAAATATAGACATGTTCTGGACAAATGACATTGCCCTAACCTTCCCCAACCAAAAACTTAATCTTATGTGTTTGAGACTTTTTGTTTAACACAATCTCAGCTTGCTCATAATGTAAAACAAGCATAGAAGCTTTGGGATCCTCGTGTAACCTGGGCATATAACTTTAGTCCCTCAAGCCCCTTTCTTGCCCTTTGACCCAGAAATTTAATCATTATGTGTGTGGTGTGTGTGCCATGTGTGTGTGGTGGTGTGTGTGTGTGTGCATGTGTGTGTGTGGGTGTTAGGGTATCAAGCAAACGTTGCAAGCAATGGATATTCATTGGAGCACTTGTCCCATTTGTGTTGCAAACACAGTTTCAGATTGCATTGATAACATTTGTGCACTGTTCTAGAATTAGTTGGGCAAAGGCCTTCTAATAAGGGTCCACTTCTCCTTTTCATGCTGGACATAGTTTCAATAAAAGAGAGAGGGCCTTTGTTGGACAGCACAGTTCAGAAAACATCGATAGAACAAGTTTTGAGAGCAGTTCAGGTTTATTCAAACTTCACCATAACGTGGCATTGCATAGTACCACCACAGACCTTGAAAAAAACTCAGTTTCATGAAGAATACAGTGAGACAGTCTCATGCCAAGCTAAGAAGACATGCAGGAGGGGAGAAAGACACAAATAAGAGGCATCAAAACCTGGGGAGGATTGGATGTGGTTTTCTATGGTAAAGTGGCTATTGCTTAAAACCTATGATACATTTCAAAATGTATGAAATTGCAACAAAAAAACGATTAAGATTTTAAGAAAGTGCAAATTATCCTTCTTTGGTTTACAAACTGCATATGTATATTGAAGTACTACGGTTTGCATGCTTTGTGCCAATATTATTGATCTTCATTAAGAAAAAAATAAAATGGTAGAATGAGACCTATTCTACCATTAAAATTGGAGCATATAGCACATTATTTAAAAAATAAGAATAATACATCCCTCAAGAAGCAGTAGTTGCCTTGGCCTGGTGACAGAAAAAGACTCAACAGGAACTAAGAGGAATTTTAACTGTGTTTAAATAAGAGTGGTTCTGGAGAAATAGCGTCCCCGAATCTGTCACCAACTCGTACTCATGAGACATTTTAAGTTTTATAAAGAATGACTGTTGGAAGAGAAATTACTGTAATATTCCTATAATTGTCTTGGTATTTTGTGGAAATAAACTCTGTTTATTTGATGTTAAGCATGCTTTTGGAATTGAAAACTTGGAAATCCAAGTCCCTTGTACTTAACCCTTCATCCCACTCCCCAAGTTCAGGACAATGCATTATGGTGGATTACAGACTAAAAGAAAAGAGTAATGGTGCGTAGCTGCCTGGGACTCTCACTGCAGGTGTGTGTCTCAGCCAATAACCTGAAGCACATTTACAGGAGAATCCTAATACCACCCCTATAAAGTCAGCCTCCTTATCACACCATAATCTAGTGAACACAGAAAGTGCTGTGTCTACTGGCATGAGAACTTCCATCTCGTCATCATGTTCCACTGGAAAAAGCTCATGCAGAGTAGGACAAAGGCTGAACCTTGGTGCCAGCCCATTAGGAAGCCTGATGAAGCCTGCCCAGGCCCTACCAGTTTACTGCTCACACAGGTTTCTGTGGCACCTGAAGTATTCACCAGTCCCACTCAATGCCCACATTTCAACCGCCTCTAGCATTGTGTTCTAGCACCATAGGCATTAACGTCAGCCAGAGTGTGTTAGAAATGCTGAACCTGAAGCCTCACCTCAGACCTATGGAATCAGTCTTCATCTTGACAATATTCGTAGGTGATTCCTGGTGTGTAACTATTTTTTTATAAAATCATTTATTTGTTTATTTTATTTATTTTTTTTTTGTCTTTTTGAAAAAGGGGCTTCCTATAGCCAGCTCTGGCCTGGAACTCACGTCGTAGAGCCAGGCAGGCGCCTTGATTAAACAGAGATCCCATCTGTGCCTCTGCCTCAGTGACTGCATAGGAGTTAAAAGGCATGCACCACCAGTAAGCCAGGGGGATGGTGATGCATCGACATTTATGTCCACCAACATCGACCACTGCATGTGGGTGTTGGGAATCAACCGGGGTCCCTCTGTAAGAGCAGTCGGCACTCGTAACCAGTGAGGCCATCTGCTCCATGCCCTTGTGGTGACATTATGATACAACACACTGGTTTCGCAAGTGAATGAACTGTGAAGAAAAAAGCATTAGGGAAAATATTTTCTTATAGCTCAAAAACTGAGTTACTGTGGGATGGTGAAGGAAACAACAGAAGAGGAAGAATTTTCAGCACTGTAATTTGATGAATTTCTATCCTCTCCCTAAGCTGCACCTCGTCCCGCTGCTCTTCCCCTCCCTAATTCAATGCATGTCCACTATATACACAAACAGCCGTACAGAGTCTAGACCACAACACCCCTCAGGGTGGGTCCATTCGCTAGGAGCCTAGTTAAACTTACCAAGGTCCATCCTTGAAAGTCAGACCATCCTCTCCCCCTCTCGGCAATATCAGTTGCCTAAAGTTCCTTACATGGGTTGGGATTTCTTACCCACGTCCCATGTCAAGTCGCTGGGATTGTTATTTAATACGCTTGCATTGCGCGACCATCGTGCTGATGCTATGCTGTCACTAGGCAGCTGTCTGGAAAACTATTTCCTTTGGTCGTCCACCTCCCTTGCCTGACTCGTTAAATCTTTCGCCCTCTTTCTCTGCAGTGCTTCTCCCGGAGCCTTGGGAGCAAGAGTATGAAACAGGTTGTAGATCCTCAAAACAGTGACTGGCCCGCAAAACTCCATATTGGTGCAGTAGTGCACTTTTTATCTGGGAGCACAGTGCCTATTTGGAAGATAAGACTGCTCAGTGGGAGAATTTATTGTAGGTACTGTAAGCAGCCAAACCATTGTACACATGACTTATGCAGGATCATAGCATCACTAGCAAAAAAAAAACCTTCACTTTTGCCATATCCCCTACACCACTTAAGTTTCATACTACGTAATTCTAAATGGGCCACCTCAATATATTACCCGAAAGTTGTACCATCTACCACTTTATCAAAGCACTTCTTTTTAAAACAACATATGGAAATTAATAGAGAGTTTCATAACTGCCAAGTGCAGAGAGTAATCTATGTGAACAATTGCCAGATAAGTGACACATTTTCAAGATGAATACATCTCTCAAGCTCTCAACTAGAGAAGGTTTCCTTATGACAGCAGATGGTAATAACACAGAAAACCACAACTGGGCAATCGCTGCGGGAACAAGTCTCGCTGAGTGCTCTCCCTTTAATAGCACATCTATTTTGAGAAGAGTTTGCCCTTAATATAAACAAATAGTCATACCTACCTCTGTTACTACGGGACTGCAAAAGTCACACTGAGTAGTGAGAGAGAGGGTCTTCACAAGCCACACTGAGCACTGAGAAAGTACTTAGTGACTGCAGTTGAATGGAGTGTAAGCCCAAGGTGGATTATTTCTATTGCACCAACTGAGGAGGCAGTCCTCAGAATGAGCCTCAAAGGATGGTCAAGGGCCAGAGAAACATACGTTATCATGAGCTTGCCCAGCCTGGAAGCCATAGACCTGGGTTTGAATCAGACTGCACTCTATGCTGTACTTTATTTAGTGAGAGGCTTAACATTCCAAAGACAAATGTTCTTAGTGAAACATGGTGCTCATAATCACCACTGCCTCAGCGAGCTAACATGAGTCGATGCAGGAGACCGGTGGCACAAAGTCAGCATTCAGTAGAACTGTGGAATTCATGTTTTATGTATTCATCAGTCCTCACAACAGCTTTGTTAAAGAGAGGAAGCCATTTCCTCCTGCATCCTAGAAACGAAGAAAGCCATCCAGGGCAGCGGTAACTCCCAAGACTGCCCAGCTGGTGGGCGGGTAGAACACTCTGGCGTTGGCTCCTTTGGCTCACTGTCCTTTCGATGCTGTGCCAGGCAGGCTTGGTGAATAGTAACAGTGATCTGATTCGGAAAACAGTGATTACAAGGAAAGGGCCAGAAGGCTGGCCTGATGGAGAAGCAGACAGCCATCTGCCAGCCCCACGCCTCAGGGAAGGCAGTGCTCCGTCACAAATCAAACATGTTAGCTGGAAAGGCCCTCCGGCAAGTGCACATGCAGGAATCAGCTTGTTGAATGCACAGACGAGAGCTGAGGCACCAAGAGAAAGCATATGAGAATGAATGGCTATTCTCAGAGTGCAGCAAAAGAGGAAGTCTTTCTGCTGTTAGACAAGGCACGAGCAGGGGAAAGAGAGAAAGTATAAGTGGAGGAAGTTAGCAAGTACTTTGGGCCAGGCATAGAACTTCAGCAATAGTATCTTATTTTACCCATGCTACAACTTTGTGGTATGGGCATTATCACCTACAACAGTAAATGACACAGGCTTGGGAAACTAAAAATTTATATATATAAATTATAATATATAATGATATATATAATATAACATATATAGTATGCCATGAGAAAGATCAAATCGATCAGTTTATCAGTGACTTTTTTTTCCACCATTCACATGTTAAAAATTTTAATATTGTGGAGCAGTTTGCACCTTGGGATATAAATTAGAAAAACAGTACACACAATTCCCATGTCCTGAGTCCAGATTCTTNAAAAAAAAAAAAAAAAAAGAAAAAGACAATAGAAGCTAGCAAGGGAAACTGAACCTTTTGACATGTTGGTGGGGATGTAAACATGTCCAGACACTATACGAATTAATAAGAGAGTTCCTCAAACACTAATACTAGAACTATCATACAATCTAGCTATGCCATTCCTGGGTGGATAGCCAAAGAATCTAAGTTAGGATAATTACAGAGACATCTGTATAACCATGCTTATTGTGGCACTGTTCATAATTGCTGAGTGCTGGGTTAGCTTAGGTATCCATCAACATATGAATGAGTAAAAATGTGGAATATATGTACACAACATAATTTTATTCAGCCACACAAAAGAACAAAATTATCTTCTTTGCAGGAAAAAATGGAAGGAACTGGAGTCCATCGTGTGAACAAAAATAAGCCAGACTCAGAAAGACGAATACCAGCTGTTTCTTATATTCAGAATCCAGAATTTTAAGACATGAAAGTAGAAAGGTAATTGTTTTGAAAAAAGAAAGAGCTAGGTTGGGGAGGGGGTCAAGAGAGTACTGAGGTGTTGTAGTTTGTCTGCCATTGCTGTGACAAAACACTCTGACCAACACCAACATGGGGAGGAAAGGGTTTATTCAGCTTACATCTCCTGGGTCACAGTTCATCACTCAGGGAGCCCAAGGCAGGAACTCAGGGCAGGAACCTGGAGGCTGGAGCTGAAGCACAGGCCATTGAAGAGTGCTGTTCACTGGCTTGCTCCCATGGCTCATGCCCAGCGCTCCTTATATGGTACAAAACCTTCCCAGGGTGGCACCACTCATTGCAGGCTGGGCCATCCCACACTGCTCGACCATCAAGACAATACTCCACAGATGTGGCCACAGTCCAATCCAATGGAGCCAATTCCCCAATTGAGGCTCCCTCAACCCAGGTGTGTCAAGTTGACACTAAAGCTATCCAGCACAGGAACCAAAAATGGACATGGATAACAGGAAACTCCAAGCCACTGTGCCACGCAAAGGGTCAGTCCCAGAAGCTAACATGAGAACAGCATTCGTATGGCATCCTTGCAAAGACAGAACTGTAGTAAGGAAAGGAAGATGTCTCAAGAGGAGAAAGAGTCTAACCCCATGCAAGAGCCAATCCCATCATGCCTTCAAGACAGGAAGCAAGAGCTGACAATCCCAAGGACCTGAGATTAATCCCCATGACCCACATGGTGGAAGGAAAGAATGAACCCCCACAAGCCATTCTCTGTCCCCCACTTCCCTCCCCCATGGTACATGCCACCCACCCCATACACAGAAATGCACACACATGTAAATATATCAATGTGATTTTTAAAACTGCACTTAATCTATTAATCACCAAGCCCCCCCAAGCCACATAGTCTGTCTACTGCAGAGTGTAACTGCTTTCCTTGTGTTCTAGTTTGTCTTCCACTGCTGTGACAAAACACTCTGACTGACACCAACTTGGGGAGGAAAGGGTTTATTCAGCTTACATCTCCTGGGTCACAGTTCATCACTCAGGGAGCCCAAGGCAAGAACTCAGGGCAGGAACCTGGAGGCAGGAGCTGAAGCACAGGCCATGGAGGAATGCTGTTCACTGGCTTGCTCCCCTGGCTCATGCCCAGCCTGCCTTCTTATACAGTACACAACAACCTGCCCAGGGTGGCACTACTCATTGTGGGCTGGGCCCTCCCACACTGCTCGACCATCAAGACAATACTCCACAGATGTGGCCACAGGCCAATCCAATGGAGCCAATTCCCCAATTGAGGCTCCCTCAACCCAGGTGTGTCAAGTTGACACTAAAGCTATCCAGCACAATTGACCCCTTGTCAACTTGACACACAAAACACATCACTATTAAACCACCACCTTTCCAGTTCTTATCCCCAAAGTATGATGTTAACATTAATCACAACCTAAGACAGTACAACCTTAAAAGCCCCACAGTCCTTAAAATGTCCAAACACTTAAAAGTTCACAGTCTATTAAAAGTCTCTTAACTGTGGGCTGCTGTAAAATCCAAAACAAGTACTGTCTTATTTCAAAGGGAAGAATCAGGCACTCTCAAACAAAACCTAAGTCCAGCAAAGTAGCTCAAGGCTGGACACCTGGGATTCACTCACGATCTTCTGGGCTCCAAAGGGTTTCGGCAGCTCCCCTTCTCTGACTCTGCCATCTGTGGCACACACAGCTCATCTCGCAGGCCCAGGCCAACTCCATTCCACACCTGCCGCTGCTCTTGGTGGTCGTCCCATGGTCCCGGCATCTCCAAAAAGCTGGGGTCGCCACTGAAACTGAGGCAGCACCTTCACCAATGGTCTCTTCTGACCTCTCCTGGTGCAAAGCCTCAGCTTCTCTCCATGACCCCTGCAATCCTGGGGTCTTCACTGCAACCGAGGTGCACTTCCACCAATGGTCTTTCCTGACCTCTCACAGTGCCAAGCCTCGGCTGCTCTCTGTGACCCCCTCAAATTTCAACACCAGAACCATATAGGAGACTCTTACACGTTACCAAGTCCTGCTTCTGGCTTGAGATGGAGGCTCAGGCCCCTTCTGGAACACAGCTTCTGTGTGCTGACCCTGAAGAAATTCTTCCCAGAAGATTTCACCACAGTGATGCTGGTCTCTTGTTACTTACAGCTGATTCTTCAGCCCCAGCTAACCAGCATCAATTGTCCCAGTACAACAAAGATTTCACTTCAGGTTCTGGTCTCTTGTTACTTACAGCTGATTCTTCAGCCCCAGCTGACCAGAACCCACAGATTAAACAGTCCTGATGATCTCTGCTCCCCTTTGAAACTAGAAACTTCACAAGCCAGGCCTCCATCTTCTACAAATCCTTCAGCAAAACTGCTCCACAGCAACAATCTTTAGGCATTCAATTATCTTCCCAGCCCAAAGTTCCAAATGCCTCCACAATCCTTCCCCAAAACACCAAGGTCAGGTCTGTCACAGCAATACCCCACTCTTCTGGTACCAATTTCTGTTCTAGTTTGTCTTCCATTGCTGTAACAAAACACTCTGACCGACACCAACTTGGGGAAGAAAAGGTTTATTCAGCTTACATCTCCTGGGTCACAGTTCATCACTCAGGGAGCCCAAGGCAGGAAATCAGGGCAGGAACCTGGAGGCAGGAGCTGAAGCGCAGGCCATGGAGGAATGCTGCTAACTGGCTTGCTCCTCTGGCTCATGCCCAGCCTGCCTTCTTATACGGTACACAACAACCTGCCCAGGGTGGCACCACTCATTGTGGGCTGGTCCCTCCCACACTACTTGACCATCAGACAATACTCCACAGATGTGGCCACAGGCCAATCCAATGGAGCCAATTCCCCAATTGAGGCTCCCTCAACCCAGGTGTGTCAAGTTGACACTAAAGCTATCCAGCACATGAGGTGAACATGCAAAGAACATGATCTACATCCATGAATATGCCATAATAAAATGCATTGGGTTATACAATAAGTATGTGCTAATAAATAAAATATATCAAAAAAAGAAAAACACAATGAGATATTAGCTCACCCTACTTAGAATGACTATCAACAAAGCTGACAAAAAATAACAAATGCTGGCAAGGGTACAGAGAAATAGGAAAGCCCATACACTCTTGCTGGAAAAATAAATTAGAACAGAATTATGGGAAAAGGTATAGATATCACTAAACAGATTAAAGATACAACTACCATGTAATCCAACAATTCTACTATTTTTATATTGCCAAAAAAGATTAAATGACTATATCAAAAAGACACTTGTGGGCTAGAAAGATGGCTCAGCAATTTTAATGTCTTACTGCTATTGCAAAAGAGCTTGGTTCAGTTCCCAACACCCACATTAAGTGGTACATGGGTGCTTGTAACTCCACTTCTACAGGATCCAACACCTTCTTCTGGTCTTAGCAGGCTCCTGCACACCTGATGCATATAAACTTGCACAGGTGCACACTTACACATGCACACACAAACACACACACACACACACACACACATGTGCATGCAGACACACACACACAAATGAATGGAGCTTTTCCAATTTGAGTTGGTTTTTTTTTCCCCCTTTTGAGTGTGCCTGTATCCAAGTGCATCACATGCATGCAATACACAAAGAGGCCAGAAGAGGTTGATAAATCCCCTGGAACTGGAGGTATAGATGGTTGTTAGCATCTAGGTGCTGGAAACCAAATCCAGGTCCTCTGCAAGAATAGCCAGTGCTCTTAACTACTGAGCCATCCCTCCAGCCCCCAAGTTGATATTTTTTTAAAAAGACACATATTTCCACATTTATGGGAGTGCTATTCAGAGTCATGAAAATATATAATCACGTGGATGGCATTTTTTTTCACTGTTGAGTTTCATGTGAGGATGGCATTTTTATTTATTTTATTTTTTTAATTAATTTTTATTGATGCTTTGTGCATTTCGTACATGATTTTCCAATTCAGATCAGGCATATTTCCCTTTCCCTTCCCCCCCAACCCCACCCCATCCCAGATCATGTATTCTGCCGTAACTGTCTTGCATCTTTCTTTTTTTTTTTTTTTCATTTTTTAGCTATAAGTGATAATCCATGAGTGCAGACATCCTTCGTGCAAAACCAATCTGCAGGCTGTTGTGCCCAAACCCCCACAGCCCCACCATCCAGAGGATGGCATTTTTAAATGTGAAATATATATGTACATGTATATGTATATGTATATCTGCAGGCTGTTGTGCCCAAACCCCCACAGCCCCACCATCCAGAGGATGGCATTTTTAAATGTGAAATATATATGTACATGTGTACATATATATATATGTAAACATGATTTAATATGTTCAGATATAAAAACTGAAATCTTGTCATTTGAAGAAACATGAATGGAACTGGAGAACACTATGTTAAGGAAAATAATGCAGAGGCAGAAAACAAATGCTTCATGTTCTCACCCATTTATCAAAACTAAAATGTCACACTCTCAGATGATCATAATTGTCATACTGGATTCTGTTATTATGTACAACTAAAAATATTAATAATGTTGTAGAAGTGACTTTTAAAATATAGACATGTTCTGGACAAATGACATTGCCCTAACCTTCCCCAACCAAAAACTTAATCTTATGTTTTGAGACCATTTAACACAATCTCAGCTTGCTCATAATGTAAAACAAGCATAGAAGCTTTGGGATCCTCGTGTAACCTGGGCATATAACTTTAGTCCCTCAAGCCCCTTTCTTGCCCTTGACCCAGAACATTGTATCAGTATATGTGTGTGTGTGTGCATGTGTGTGTGTGTGTGTGTGTGTGTGTGCATGTGTGTGTGTGTGTTATGGATATCAAGCAAACGTTGCAAGCAATGGATATTCATTGGAAGCACTTGTCCCATTTGTGTTGCAAACAACAGGTCAGATTGCATTGATAACTTATGTGCACTGTTCTAGATTAGTTGGGCAAAGGCCTTCTAATAAGGGTCCACTTCTCCTTTTCATGCTGGACATAGTTTCAATAAAAGAGAGAGGGCCTTTGTTGGACAGCACAGTTCAGAAAACATCGATAGAACAAGTTTTGAGAGCAGTTCAGGTTTATTCAAACTTCACCATAACGTGGCATTGCATAGTACCACCACAGACCTTGAAAAAAAAACTCAGTTTCATGGAAGAATACAGTGAGACAGTCATCATGCCAAGCTAAGAAAGACATGCAGGAGGGGAGAAAGACACAAATAAGAGGCATCAAAACCTGGGGAGGATTGGATGTGGTTTTCTATGGTAAAGTGGCTATTGCTTAAAACCTATGATACATTTCAAAATGTATGAAATTGCCAACAAATAAAAACGATTAAGATTTTAAGAAAGTGCAAATTATCCTTCTTTGGTTTACAAACTGCATATGTATATTGAAGTACTACGGTTTGCATGCTATTAAGATGCACAAATATTAATTGTATCTTCATTAAGAAAAAAATAAAATGGTAGAATGAGACCTATTCTACCATTACAAATTGGAGCATATAAGCACATTAGTTTAAAAAATAAGAATATATAATCCCTCAGAAGCAGTAGTTGCCTTGGCCTGGTGACAGAAAAAGACTCAACAGGAACTAAGAGGAATTTTAACTGTGTTTAAATAAGAGTGGTTCTGGAGAAATAGGTCCCCGAATCTGTCACCAACTCGTACTCATGAGACATTTTAAGTTTTATAAAGAATGACTGTTGGAAGAGAAATTACTGTAATATTCCTATAATTGTCTTGGTATTTTGTGGAATAAACTCTGTTATTTGATGTCAAGCATGCTTTTGGAATTGAAAACTTGGAATATCCAAGTCCCTTTGTACTTAACCACTTCATACCCACTCCCCAAGTTCAGGACCAATGCATTATGGTGGATTACAGACTAAAAAGAAAAGAGTAATGGTGCAGTAGCTGCCTGGGACCTCACTGCAGGTGTGTGTCTCAGCCAATAACCTGAAGCACATTTACAGGAGAATCCTAATACCACCCCTATAAAGTCAGCCTCCTTATCACACCATAATCTAGTGAACACAGAAAGTGCTGTGTCTACTGGCATGAGAACTTCCATCTCGTCATCATGTTCCACTGGAAAAAGCTCATGCAGAGTAGGACAAAGGCTGAACCTTGGTGCCAGCCCATTAGGAAGCCTGATGAAGCCTGCCCAGGCCCTACCAGTTTACTGCTCACACAGGTTTCTGTGGCACCTGAAGTATTCACCAGTCCCACTCAATGCCCACATTTCAACCGCCTCTAGCATTGTGTTCTAGCACCATAGGCATTAACGTCAGCCAGAGTGTGTTAGAAATGCTGAACCTGAAGCCTCACCTCAGACCTATGGAATCAGTCTTCATCTTGACAATATTCGTAGGTGATTCCTGGTGTGTAACTATTTTTTTATAAAATCATTTTATTTGTTTTATTTTATTTTATTTTTTTTTTGTCTTTTTGAAACAGGGTCTTCCTATAGCCCCAGCTGGCCTGGAACTCACTCTGTAGACCAGGCAGGCCTTGAAATCAGAGATCCATCTGCCTCTGCCTCAGGACTGCTAGGATTAAAGGCATGCACCACCAGTAAGCCAGGAGTGGTGATGCATGCCTTTAATTCCCACCACAACCACTCATGTGGGTGCTGGGAATCAAACCTGGGTCCTCTGTAAGAGCAGTCGGCACTCTTAACCAGTGAGCCATCTCTCCAGCCCCTTGTGTGTGACAATTTATAACACACTGGTTTGCAAGTGAATGAACTGTGAAGAAAAAAGCATTAGGGAAAATATTTTCTTATAGCTCAAAAACTGAGTTACTGTGGTGATGGGAAGGAAACAACAGAAAGGAAGAAATTTTCATGCACTGTAATTTGATGGAATTTCTATCCTCTCCCTAATCTGCACCTCGTCCCGCTGCTCCCCTCCCTATTCAATGCATGTCACTATATACACAACACAGCCTACAGAGTCTGACCACACACCCCTCAGGGTGGGTCCATTCGCTGGAGCCTAGTTAACTTACCAAGAGTCCCATCCTTGAAAGAGACCATCTCTCCCCCTCTCGGCAGATATCAGTTGCCTAAAGTTCCTTACATTGGGTTGGGATTTCTTACCCACGTCCCCATGTCAATGCTGGGATTGTTAGTTTAAGCTTGCATGGGACCATTGCTGAGTTCATATGTGTCACTAGGCAGCTGTCTGGAAAACTATTTCCTTTGGTCGTCCACCTCCCCTGGCTCTTACAATCTTTCTGCCCTCTCTTCTGCAGTGCTCCCTGAGCCTTGGGAGGCAAGAGTATGAAACAGGTTGTAGATCCTCATAAACAGTGACTGGCCCAGCAAACTATCTCTATTGGTGCAGTAGTGGCACTTTTTATCTTGGAGGTCAACAGCTGCCTAATTGGAAGTAAGACCTGCTCAGTGGGAGGAATTTATGTGTAGTACTGTAAGCAGCCAAATCCATTGTACAGCTATAGAGGTCATAGATCCTAGAAAAAAAAACCTTCTTTTGCCATATCCCTAGACCAACTTAATTTCATACTGTATTCTAAATGGGCACCCTCATATTTACCGACAAGTGTACCATCTACCACTTATCAAAGACACTTCTTTTACAACATATGGAAATTAATAGAGAGTTCCAGAACTGGCCAAGTGCAGAGAGTAAGTCTATGTGACAATTAGCCCTAAGTGACACATTTTCAAGATGAATACATCTCTCAACTCTCAACTAGAGAGGTTTCCTTATGCAGCAGATGGGGATTAACACAGAAACCCACAACTGGGCAATGTGCGGGAACAAGTCTGCTGAGTGCTCCTCCCTTAATAGCACATCTATTTTGAGAAGAGTTTGCCCTTAATATAAACAAATAGTCATACCTACCTCTGTTACTACGGGACTGCAAAAGTCACACTGAGTAGTGAGAGAGAGGGTCTTCACAAGCCACACTGAGCACTGAGAAAGTACTTAGTGACTGCAGTTGAATGGAGTGTAAGCCCAAGGTGGATTATTTCTATTGCACCAACTGAGGAGGCAGTCCTCAGAATGAGCCTCAAAGGATGGTCAAGGGCCAGAGAAACATACGTTATCATGAGCTTGCCCAGCCTGGAAGCCATAGACCTGGGTTTGAATCAGACTGCACTCTATGCTGTACTTTATTTAGTGAGAGGCTTAACATTCCAAAGACAAATGTTCTTAGTGAAACATGGTGCTCATATCACCACCTGCCTCAGCGAGCTAACATGAGCGATGCAGGAGACCGTGTGGCACAAAGTCAGCATTCAGTAGAACTGTGGAATTCATGTTTTATGTATTCATCAGTCCTCACAACAGCTTTGTTAAAGAGAGGAAGCCATTTCCTCCTGCATCCTAGAAACGAAGAAAGCCATCCAGGGCAGCGGTAACTCCCAAGACTGCCCAGCTGGTGGGCGGGTAGAACACTCTGGCGTTGGCTCCTTTGGCTCACTGTCCTTTCGATGCTGTGCCAGGCAGGCTTGGTGAATAGTAACAGTGATCTGATTCGGAAAACAGTGATTACAAGGAAAGGGCCAGAAGGCTGGCCTGATGGAGAAGCAGACAGCCATCTGCCAGCCCCACGCCTCAGGGAAGGCAGTGCTCCGTCACAAATCAAACATGTTAGCTGGAAAGGCCCTCCGGCAAGTGCACATGCAGGAATCAGCTTGTTGAATGCACAGACGAGAGCTGAGGCACCAAGAGAAAGCATATGAGAATGAATGGCTATTCTCAGAGTGCAGCAAAAGAGGAGTCTTTCTGCCTGTTAGACAAGGCACGAGCAGGGGAAAGAGAGAAAGTATAAGTGGAGGAAGTTAGCAAGTACTTTGGGCCAGGCATAGAACTTCAGCAATAGTATCTTATTTTACCCATGCTACAACTTTGTGGTATGGGCATTATCACCTACATACAGTGAATGAACAGGCTTGGAAACTAAAAATTATATATATAGATATATATACTATATATCTAGTATATATATACATATATATATGCCATGAGAAAGACAAAATGATTCCAGTTTATCAGTGACTTTTTTCCACCATTCTACATTTAAAAATTTTAACTATTGTGGAGCAGTTTGCACCTTGGGATATAAATTAGAAAAACAGTACACACAATTCCCATGTCCTGAGTCCAGATTCTTCTACTGCTGACATCTTGCCACGATTAGCAATCCAATACTGATGTGTCTGAATTTTCTTCACAGGTTCTCTGCTTTCACATGCCTCTTTTGCAGCTCCATCTAAGATACCATGGCATTTAGTCAGCATGTCTTCTTAGGCTTCTGCTGGCTGATGCTCCCTTTTTTGATGGCCTTGGGAGGTTTGAGGAACTCTGGTAGGGTGTTTTAAAGAATACCCTTCCGGGATTTGTGTGATGTTTTTCTCATAGTTAAGCAGGGGCTATGAGTTTGGGGAAGAAGACCACGGAGGTAAAGTTCCCCTCTCATCTCATCAAGGGCGCACTGACTAATCACTGCTAGTGTTGGCCTTGATACCAGGCTAAGGTAGTACTTTTCAAATTTTTCCACTACACAGTTACTCTCTTGTCTCGTTTTTCAGAGTCCACTCTTTACAAAGAAGTTATAGTGGGCACCCCACACTTATTAAATACAAAATTATACTTCTCATTTTTAAGGACAAAAGACAAGAATTATTTGGGATTTTTCTATGTGGGAAATGTGTATATTCTCAAATTTACTTATCTTGGATCATTTTTGTATCAGCAGGTACTCAGATGTCTATTTCGTCATTGGAATGGTAACTGACCACCATCATGTTACTCATGTTGTCTGGGCTTTGACCACTGAGAACTACCTCTCACACTCTTCTGATATACCCCCATCATTGTGGGGTTTCTTTTTTAAAGCAGGCTATTTTTCTGACACTACAAAAACCATAGTTGCACATTGAATATTTCCTACTCAATCCTAGCTTTTTCCTCAAAGCACTCAGGTCGCTTTTACTGGGAAATGGTATTAGAAGCTGAAATCTTGGAGCTAGATGTGTTTGTTCTTTGCTATTATGGCATTTCTTCTAGCCTCCCTTGATAGACAGTGTAAGAAAAAAATACTTAAGGGGCTGGAGAGATGGCTTAGTTGTTAAGAGCGCCAACTGCTCTTGCAGAAGACCTGGGTTTGATTCCCAGCACCCACATGGCAGCTAAGAACCATCTTTAACTCCAGTTCCAGGGGAATCCGACACCCTCTTCTGACCTCTGCAGCACTGCACGACATGGGTGCACCATCCTACATGCAAACAGTACACTCATACACATAAAAAATTTAGCCAGGCGTGGTGGCGCACGCCTTTAATCCTAGCATTTGGGAGGCAGAGGCAGGCGGATCTGTGAGTTCAAGGCCGGCCTGGTCTACAGAGTGAGTTCCAGGACATCTGGGGCTACAGAGAGATCCTGTCTCGAAAAGACAAAATATAATAATAATTAATAAATACATAAAAATTAAAAAATAAAGTAAAAAAACACTTACATATTAATGGTAAACACACACGCACAGAGCAATCTGTGTGCAACTTACCACATCTGTATTAAGCTGCACACAACCTCCTTCCATGCTTCCACTCTAACCCTGGCCACATGGACAGTTCCCTCCATCCTTCCCCCCTTGTTTGCCTGCAAGCTGCAGCCAACCAGCAAGAAACCAAATGCCCAGCGTTACTTTCTTTTATCTCTCTCCTTCTTTGGGACTAGCTGATCCAGGATGGGCATCTCTGCTCGAGAAAGTTTAAAAACAATGAATAAAACAAACTAAAAACCTTCAAGACTGGCTTTTTCACATTTCAGCATGTGAAAGCTTACCTCAGACTCGGCTACTTCCTTCCAAGCATCTTCCTCTTGATTCCCCCGGGGTTCCTCCATCTGAATGACAGAAAAGAAAGAAGCAACTGACCTAAATGGCATTTTAAATCATTCTGTTGAACTTTTGAAATTTTCATACAATTAGATGGTATTTAGATCCCCTCCCCTGCCCACACCTCACTGAATTGCCCCCACCCAATTTAATGCACACACACACACATATATACACATACACATACACACACACACACACACACACATATATATATATATATATATAGCCTACAGAGTATATTTTGTGTCCCCAAATGTCCTTCAGTGTAGATCCATTCACTGGAGTGTGGTTAATCTATAAAAATCCCATCCTTGAGAGAGACTGCCTCCCCGACCCCACCTCCAGCGGCCATTGGTTATCAAAGGTTCCTTAGGTTGGGCTGGGATCTCTTACTTCCTCATGTCTATGCTGTGGCTTTCTCTGGTTTTGGGTTGCATGATATTTGTGTGTGCTGTCACCATTGCTGTGAATTCAGATGCATAACTGACCAGCTGTCTGGAAAACTATTTCCTTGTGGTCATCCACTCCCTTGGGGTCTTGCACCTCCCTTCCACAATGATCCCTGAACTCAGGAAGGCAGGAGTTTGATATAGGCGTCCCACCCAGGGATAAGCACTCTGTAGCCTCTTCTTTTCTACATATTTACACATTGGCCAAGTGTGGATTTCTGTGTTAATCACCATCTGCTACAGAAGGAAGTTCTCTGGTGAGAGTTGAGAGATGTGTTAATCTATGAATATAACAATAAATCTTATGGCTGGAGAGATGGCTCAGCAATTAAGATCACTGGGTTCAGTTCCCAGCAGCCACATGATGGCTAACAACTGTCTATAGCTCCAGTTCTAGGTGATCCAATGCCCTCTTCTGACCTCTGTGGGCATTGCACAGCACAGGTGCACTTACATGCATGCAGGCAATCCACTCATACACATAAATGAAAATCATTTAAAAATAACTCATTAGGAGTCCACTTAAGATTATAACTAGTAGAAAACTAGTATTAGTCTCCGCCCTGTGCCCCGTGATCTGTCTAGCCTCAGGTTCCTAAGCCTTATATCAATGTCAAGTATGGGCTCTGTGTCATGAAGCAGACCTTAAGTCCAATTAAAGAGTAGTTTGAAGAATAAAAAAAAAAAAAGAGTAGTTTGTTATTCCCCTAATATCCATGCCACTCTTGCACTAGTGGGCATATCTTGCCAGCCCAGTTGTCGCTGTAGTTCACAGGATTAACAGCTGGGTAAGGTTGATTATTCTTTCCTCCTGGTAGCTTGCATAGTACCTTCGACCCCTATGAAAGCTAGCCAGTAGAGATGAGATTCAAAGTCAGCAGCAGCTCCATTTCTCCTTGTTTGTCCCATAGCTCATACACCCAGGTTTTTCCATCAAGTTCTGGTGAGTAACCAAGAGCAAAGGCAGTGGCCAGTACTGTTCGAAGGTCTACGGGACCACTGGTCAATAGCTTCAAGACAGCAAGTCCATTCCTGGGATTGGGTTTCTATTTTGTTAGCCTATGGTATCTAGTTGGGGGGGGCAATATCCCTGTTATAAGGTAATTCATCTTAATCTCTTTTATAACATATATGTATTTACTTTAAGAAGCTTCTATAGTATTAAGTTTCCACATGGCTTTTTCTAAAATCTATTACTTTTTTTTTTCTTTGGTCTTTTCGAGACAGGGTCTCCTTGTAGTCTCAGCTGTCCTGGAACTCACTCTGTGGACCAGGCTGGCCTTGAACTCACAAAGATCCACCTGCCTCTGCCTCCCAAGTGCTAGAATTAAAGGCATGAGCCACCACGCCCGGCTTATTTTTAATTTAACTTTCAGCCCTCAGCTTCCCAACAGAGTGAAGCCACCTAACCATATTTAGATAAGCTGTCAAATGCAAGGGATTTTCCCAGTGTCGTGGATTGTCCTTCCCTGGGTGATTTTCAATATTTCTTCACATTATAAAGTGGATTTCATTTCTGTTCCCCAACTCTGACTGGAGTCTCCTGTTTCCACTCAGGAAATGGTTCCCAGATTTCTCTCTATAACCTGAGTCAATACTATTTTGGATAATTCTTGGAAAGTAAACAGGAAGGATCAAGTTATCTTCAGGGAGACTGTGTGTCATGTCGCCTCTATCAGTTAGGGTTCTTTAGACAAAAGTAAAAAAGGAATTATTTGAATGATATTAATGTAGAGTTGCATTTACATTACATGTACTTCTCCAATCATCCAGGTAACCCCTCTGTTGAGAATAATAAAGTTAAAAAAATTAATTTAATTTAAATTTAAGAATTTTTAAAAAAAGAGTAGAGGTAAAATTCAGTTGCTAAAGAAGGATAAAGAGGGGCTGAGAAGATTATTCAGTGAGTGAAGTGCTTGACATACAAGTATAAGCACCTGATTCAAATTCCCAGTACTGATCTAAAAGCAGACATGGTGACACAAGCCTGAATTAAAGTGTTGGAGGTAGAAACGAGGGGATCCCAGGGGTTCACCAGCCAGTCTAGCAGGCAGGTGAGCTCTATGTTCAGTGGGAGACCCTACTACAAAAGATGGAGAGTGACAGACGATGACACCTGACACTGACCTCTGACATCTGCACAGCGTGCGTGTGTGCGCGCACACACACACACACACACACACCACCACCACCACCACCACACCAAAAAAACAGGAAAAAGGAAATACAGATAATATCACATCTCTTGACATTTTGAAGCAATGCAACACATTAGAAAGGCTAACCATCTTCCTCAGGTTTTATTACTGTGTATTATTTGTCCAAATTAACAGGTTCCTCTAGGAAGTTCTCCTGCAGACACAACCCATACAGATCATGGCCACATGCCCCATTACCTGCTCTTGTCCTCTTGAAAGTTTAGATTTCTTTTGTTCCCATTTAGCATATCAGCCTGATACAGAATTTTTCCCATGGTGTCAAAAAGAAGCCAAAAAATTAAAAGTGATGGGAAAAATAATTTAAATTAGAAATAATTTCTAATTATGCATTATTCTAACGTGTTAAATTATTTCTGATTTAAATTATAACTCAATGCTACTGAAAACAGAAAACGCAAGTGGGAAGGCACTAGTAGAAGTGTGCTCAGATGAGCTAAAACCCTGACATGCTGAACAGTTGGAGCAAAGGGCCTAACTCCTTGTCTGGAACTCTGGAAGAAGGTTGCTTTGTGGGCCAGATACTCTGACAGGTCACAATATCTGAGTACTGGACATATGAAAGTAAAGCTTGTGGCATAGCACGGGCAGAAGGAGATAGCCAGACCTCAGCTCTACTCAGGCAGCTCTCTAGCTTCCTTCTACAGAATCTATTGAATCAAGAAATCCCCACTGAACCTGAAAAGGAAGCAGAAGATAGCCCAACATGAGAGCTATCGTTCCAACCATAGCTTCTGCTGAGGGGAGTGAGTCAGCAGAGGATGCCCCCCCAACACCCCATCTCACCCTCTACTGAACCAGATGACAGACACAGCCTGAGTGGGCATTTTTTAAAGCCAAAAGCAATGAGCAGAGGCTGACATGTAGGCTGACATCCAAGCATTATAGGCTTCACCAACCAGACTGCAGCAACCCTGGCTTTGACTTCAGACCTCAATGCTAGCACAGCAGCAAGCATTCCTCAAGGCAACAAAGATGACATCGTGGAAACCAGAACAGTCTGAGCATACCATATGAAGTTGGAGAACTCTCTCCTTCCCCCTGACGAGAGGATAAAGTAACCCACATCCTACTCCCTTCAGCTGAGTCTTGTAGAGGAACACAAGGGCAGGAAGAAATCCAAACAGAATCCTCCTCTGAGGAGACTAAGTTCACTTCAAACACATTTGAAAGTATTGTTAGGGACTAACTCTGAGAGTCTACTGAAATAAAATTACATTTGATGTGAAACCTCTGACCCATACCTCAGTCGAGAAAGAGCATTATGGAGGACTCCTGGGCAGCTCAAAGCTGAAGAAGGAGCCGCAGCAGCAGTCTGTGCAGAGAGCAGGAAGAGGAGGCTGGTGCCCACTGCTGGGAAAGACAGAAGGCAGGCCTTCAAGGATTGCTGGTCACTGTTATTAAGACAGACAGACTGGCCATAGAACAGGCCAGTGAGCACATGTGGACAGCTTTCCTCCTAGTACACAGAGAGAGTAAGTAGCCCAGGAACCAACTATTCTCTTCCTGAACAAATATCTTTTGTTTTTGTTTTCATTTTCATTTGAATACATTTTTTATTTTTATTTTTTTGAGATATTTATTTTTAATTCTTTTTCTTTTTAATTGAATATTAGCAAATTTCACACAATATATCTGTCACATTTAGATGTCCTCCTCTATCTGCCTCTTTTTTATATATAAATTTTTTTATTCTTATTAAACTTTTTCCATAGGTCATACGTCATTTCTCAATTGAATCTAGAATTGCTTCCCTTTCCATGCCCCCCACGCCACCCAAGTCCCTGTACTCTGCCATACATGTCCTGTATCTTTTTCTGAGTCTTTCAGAGTTTTTTTTCAGTTCTTTTGTTGTTGTTCTCTCCAACTTGTATTGCTACAGTATATATATATATACATATATACATATTTATATATACATAAATATATATACATGCATACATACATACATATATCACTTGAATTGGAGGATTTTTTTCCCCTAAAAGATGTCATGTTTTCCTTAAGGAAGTGCTCAAAGGTTCCTCCTTGACAAGCCCAACCAACCATCAATCCTGCACTTTTGCTCCACATTGGGGTCTTTCCCTCCCATGGCCACCGAAATGAAGTCCAGTAAGCATGCATCCTGCACTGGCCTCCATGAAACAGCCAGGTAGTCCAACAATAGCAGTCTATATTCTGACGAGGCTGACATCCCCTTAGCTGTTTAGTCCACAAGCTGGGTATCTCAGTAGACCCCATCTGGCATTAAAGGTTTGGAGGATTCTTGGAGAGACATGAGTCCTCAGTCCATATTGGAAGGTTAAAAAGCTGCGTCTCATGTCTTTGAGGAGTGCCAAAAGCAGTGGCAGCCACAGAGCAGATGCACTTGCCAGTAAGAGTTGAAGACAGGCCAAACAACAGTACTCTTTCTTTTTTCTTTTTACTAAGATCTCAAGTTCTATGTCTGCAGTATAGGTTTTCTAGTCTTACTGATTATTTATATCTGGTTGTACTTTCCTTTTGGATGCTTAAGGCCATAAGCATCTTTTGTTTTTTATATGAGTGTATTCCCAGGCTGTATTCCCTACCTGATACTCACTAAGCTTAATAACTAAATATGATCATAAGGATCATGAAAACAGTACTCTGCTCAATATGAGACAAGTCACCCTTGATTTCATCATCTCAAACGACTCATTAAAAACCTGTTTCTAAAAAGGGAAAAATCCTTTTAATTATCAATGAGATGGACTTTTGCCTAAGTAACAAATCTAAAACCTCAATTTACAGTGAAGAAAACTTTAATTAATAAGAAAAGTAGCCAGGCGCACACCTTTAATCCTAGCATTTGGGAGGCAGAGGCAGGCGGATCTCTGTGAGTTCAAGGCCAGCCTGGTCCACAGAGCGAGTTCCAGGCTAGCTGGGGCTACAGGGAGACCCTGTCTCGAAAGACCAAAAAAAAAAAAAAAAAAAAAAAAAAAGGTGACTACTTTCATTAAGGACAGAAAAATGCTAAAATTGATCCAGGTCCTTTGGCAATTCCAGTGACATTCTCCATCACTGCAGCTGTCCATGGGAAGCACTTTCATCACAAATGCTTCCTGTTGGGTTAGGCTGGTTACAGTTTTCTCATTTGCTGGCATAGTGGTCTGTGTAGGAAGGTCTAAGGCTAGAAAGCAATAGGCATACCCCCCCCCATTACTTCTGTACTTGTTCCCTACTTATCAGTCTTTATAGTCAATGAGCATCTTAAGAACTTGGTGGTGGGGCTGGAGAGATGGCTCAGTGGTTAAGAGCACAAACTGCTCTTGCAGAGGACCCGGGTTCGATTCCCAGCACCTACATGGCAGCTAAGAACTGTCCTTAAGCTGGGAGTGGTGGTGCACACCTTTAATCCCAGCACTTGGGAGGCAGAGGCAGGTGGATCGCTGTGAGTGAGTTCAAGGCCAGCATGGTCTACAGAGTGAGTTCCAGGACAGCTGGGGCTACAGGGAACACTATTCAAAAAGAAAGAAAGAAAGAAAGAAAGAAAGAAAGAAAGAAAGAAAGAAAGAAAGAAAGAAAGAAAGAAAGAAAGAAAGAAAGAAAGAAAGAAAGAAAGAAAGGAAGGAAGGAAGAAAGAAAGGAAGGAAGGAAGAAGAAAGAAAGAAAAGCTCATGAAAACTGTAAAAAAGGAATAAAAACATTCATATGCATAAAAAATAAAAATTATTAAAAACAAAATAAATATTTAAAAAAGAACTTGGTGGCAAGCTTTGCTGTTCAGAAACCCTTTTCAAATTTCCCATACTTACATGATCACTTAACTATTTGCTTGTAATGTATGACAGATTAGCATACAATCCTCCATCCCCACACATACATGTCACTCCTCCCATCAGCAGATCCATCTCTCTCAACCCCTTAACTCTAAGCTGGCCTTTGGATTTACTTTACCCAATATGATGTGTCAGGTGTGAAGCTGTGTCTATCCTGGATCTATCCCTTAGGGAGTCTATTGAATTCTTTGCTCTCTTGCAAACAGGCTGCCATGTAAGAAGTCATGTCATCCTGAAGAGAAAGACACTAATACCCTGATGACCCAGTCACCTTCACCATGGAGCCAAACATGAAAGGAAGTTTTGCATATTCTACCTACAACCAATTTCCTAACTCAGTTCAATTTTATGACAGAGTCCACTCAGCACCACGTGTAGCAGAAAATGACACATTTAAGGCCAAGCAACCCAGAGAGCCTTGAAAAGTAATAATTGATATTTTATTTTTATTTGATGTGCATGAGTATATTGCCTGCAAGTAAGTAGGTGCCTGCAGAGTTAAGATGAGGGTGTCCAATCCCCTGGAACAGGAGTTACAGACTGTTGTTAGCTGCCAAGTGGGTGCTGGGAATCAAACGCGGGTCCTCTACAAGAGCAGCCAGTGTTCTTAACTGCTGAGCCATCTCTCCAGCACCAATACTTGATTCTTTAAACCACTAGATTTTGGAGTGGTTTGTTACATACACAGCCATAGATGACCAGTACTATATGCTACAGATCTCATGTTTTACCCAATAGTTAATTTGAAAAAATCCTTATTTTTATAAATAAGATAAATTAAATTCAGCACACCTCAGTTGAAAAATAACTTTCCCAAGATCATCTAGTTAGAACAGAGCCTAGCTGTCTGATTTCCTCATCCAATCCTCTACCCATGACACATGCTGCATCTTGTCTGTCAATCAACAGAACTCTTTGAATGGGTGGGTTCCTGGCCTCATGGTTGGGCTTAATGCCACTGGAGCTGTTTAAGTCATTACAGTCTCTCATAATACTGATATTTAGCTCAAATCTCTTAATTGTATTTTTATTTAATTTTCTAATTTCTCCCATTGAGAATTTCCTCCTCACTTCCATGGTTTATGTAGAAGTCCTTCTCAGCCTCAGCTCAATTTAATTAACTTCTCTGCATCTCAATTTCCTCATCAAAACTGGGGATATCAAAATACTTGACTAGGAGTCTTGTGCTGGCTGGCTCCATGCAGACAGGCCCATGCAACATGGCCACTCCCAACTTCAATAGAGAGAAGAGATGTTATATGAGGTGCTCAGAAACCTCAGCAAGCTGCCCAACTGGTTCTGCACCAAGTACCAGAGAAGAAATCCAAAATCAGTGCACGTGGAGGCTTAGCTGGTGGGAGCAATGTTAGGTAAGGATGGAAAGCACAAGCACCTCCCACACATCGAGTGCGTGACGCACACCTTGCTTCACGTGAATCACTGGGTCCTGACGGCAAAGCGGAGATCTTGATATTTGGGACCTTATTTCCAAGAGGACATATCTGAGATGCTCATGAGCTTGGCTAACCATTTCCACACGCTCCTGGTGCAAAGATAAAATAAAATACAAAATAGACAAGGCCCTCGCTGAGGAAGCTGAAACACAGTGTTCTCCCATCGAGGTCCACAAGGCCACCTCCTAGCACACTCCAGATGAAGTCCCCAAGGCTGGCAAAAAAACAGTGAGGCCTCCCTTCAACAATTTCTAATCCAGGTCCCTTTGGCCCCCACCCAGCAGGGGCCCCTGTGGAGGTCCATGAGGCTGCCAGCTGGCAGTATTCTGTCAAGGTTCTGTAGGCACCAATCCAGGACTGCCCCATCAACCTCAGTAAGTCCAAGGTTGTCGCTGGAGGCAAGGGCAGGGTTCTGCAGTGGAAAGCCAAGAGACTGGAATCCAGCCACCTTTGGACCTGTTTCAAGTGGAAGCCTTCCAGGAGCCTTTCTTCATGCTTCTATTTCTGCCCTAGAAGTTGAGGGAAGAATAATGTAAGCTGTTTCTGTTTTCCCCGTGTGTTAAATGTTTGCAACAGGAACTGAAAATGTTCCAGTAAAGATTTGCATACACACACACACACACACACACACACACACACTTGTGGTTTAGTGTTTGTATCCAAGCTCTCCGCATTTCCTGTTTAAGAAAGTTGTTCAGACTAAACTTAGTGTATCTTTTATTGCCCTTTCCCCCTGTAAATGGAAACAGCCTGGTAAACCTACCTCCTGATTTTGTTTGCTATTTTCACCTGTTTATTTTGGGTCTAGGGATTGAATCCAGGTGAGTGCCTGTGTGGTTTTTTTTTTTTTTTTTACCATACACTCTAAGCAATACCTCCAACCCCTGGATTCTTGATTGTTCCAGTTATGAGCTCTATGAATACCTTTAACCCACTGTGTCTACCTCTCCATGTTCAAGCTCCATCTCCTGGTTTTGCCTATCTGCCAGTTGTTTTCTTCCCTGTCCCTCTTCACTCTCTGCTATTTATCCTTCCCCAGTTGACTGAACACTTAAACCAGGATTTATATCTCGAGTCCAGCACTTAACATGTTTGCAACCTAGAGTAAGTCACTTGATCTCTCTAAACTTCTGCCTTCTCATTTGTAAGATACAATAATACCTGGCTCAAAAAAGTTGTTGTATCGACGAAATGAGAAAATGACAAGTGTATCCATATCTGAAAAGGAACCTAACCACCTGTTCATATTGTTGTATTTCTGGGAAATTTGCAAAGGGGGAAGCAGGAGCAGTGAGTGGACCCGTGTTGAAACCAGCTCACAAAAGCTGTCATTTTCAGTTATTGAAGCCAGTTACTACATACAGATATCTCTAAAAGTTCTATTTTACCAATTTAAAACTGCATATAGCATTAAATGCAAAGGTCATTATTATACGGATAACCAAGTACTTTTTAATTGGATTTTAGTCCCATTCCACAGAAGGAACTCATACCTAGTACTGTAAACATCATCAAAGTCCATGGCTGGGAAAGCCATAGCCCTAAGGGGAACCTACTACTGATGTGTTGTCCTCTAGATTACTACTGCTCTCGCCCTTGGTCAGAGAAGCTTCTCCTTGCAGAGGTTGATGGTCAATGCAGAGACTCCTAACTGGACAATATGCCTAAAACAAGTGACTGTTGAGTGTTCTGCATCTTCCTCAGCAATGTAGCCCTCACTCAAGGAAATAATTCCCCACTCATGCTCCTGCAGGCAACCCTAATCAAATGCAGTGGGTTATGGGGGGAAAGATGAGAGGAGAAGAACTTGGGACAAAGGGATATAGTGGGAGGGGAAAGAGCTACGAGAGGACAATGGGACAGACTTTGATCAAAGAACTTTTTTTTTTTCTGTATGTGTACGAATGTACTGTCTGCATGTAGGTCTGTGCACCCGTGTCGTTCAATGCCGCGGAGGTCAGAAGAGGGCGTCGGATTCCCCTGGAACTGGAGTTCTCCTGGAATTGGAGTTACAGACGGTTCTCAGCCGCCATGTGGGTGCTGGGGATCGAACCCGGGTCCTCTGCAAGAGCGGTCGGCGCTCTTAACCGCTAGGCCATCCCTCCAGCCCCAGAACTTTTTATATTTGTGTGTGCGTGTGTTTAAAATTGTGAAAGATTAAAACTTAAAGAGCACATAAACACTCAAAATTGATTGTTTCCTCACTGTTTCATTTTAATACTATATGCCCTCCTCTTGAGGGTGCCTAATGTCTGTCCCACCTCTGGTGAGAATATTCTATAAGGAAATACCACAAAGCATCTCTTCCCAGCTTTATGCAGAACAGCATTGCATTGGTACCATGAAATCAACCATAGTGGCAGTATTCACAGACCAGAAATGTGTGGATTATGAAAACCAGAATTCTACCCATTTCTGTCCAAGAAATCGGGTATTAAAACTCTCATCCACATGAGGACTTGTGGAGGGAATCTATGAGAGGGATGGTTACCAGACTCTGGAAAGGAAAGGCTCTCTTCCTGTGGAAAGGAGGGTCACTTTGACAGCCTCCATGACCTTGTGAGTCAAAGAACACCATCAACTACAGTGATCTTTGGAGAAAGAACCATGGAGAAGCTGGAAAGGGAATTTCTGAGCTGCTCTGCATGCCAGGAGCTTTATATAAATTATCTCATTTCATTACTTGAAGAGCATAAAACACAATTTAAAATTGAAGTTTCAAATGAGGATCCAAGATGATAATATCAGATACTAAATAGTGCTAGGTCTTCCACAATAAGGAAATGTTAAACTGGTAGCTAAAAACTGATTGTATAACTCACATACATCAAGGGATGTATGGGTGTTGGACACCTGACCTACCTTTGAAGAGAATTTTTTTTAATGACACTGAGAATGAACAGAGTGCCAGAAGTCTCCACCTTGGTCGTATAGAGGGAACATCTTTACCCTTCCAACTCAAGCCTACTAAAGGGCATTTACATACACAGATTCTAAGAAACACCCTTTGGAGTTTAGAGATTCGAGGATTTAATGTTGGAGACCTGCCCAGAGAATCAAACAGCAAGAGATGTGGTCTGATAAACCCCTTCAATGGGAGAGCAGGCAAAGCTGCAGCTTTTCAGACTGCATTGAATTTTTGACGAGTCACGATTTCTTGTGTATCAGATGAACCCTGCTGAAGAAGCAATTTGGAAAGCGCTTGAAACTGTGTCAGCTGGTACATACCAGTGGGTATGAAGGGTCCATAATGAGCTGTGTGAATCATATCATTGGAGAGTCGGAGGCAGGGATGTGGCTACCAAAGGTGGTTGCAGATAAAGAGTCCAGTAGCTAAAACAGATGAAGAGTCCTTGTGGCTGGTAAGGACCTGCTTCCTGGCTTGTTGACCACCACTGTCTCGTTGCATGCTTACAAGCAGCAGTAGCTGCGCATCCAACACAGAAAGGACTCCAGTAGTCAATTACTGGCCACATGAAACTGCTTTCCCCTCTAACGTCCTTGTATACTAAGCTTGACCCGCCATAGCTATGAGAGGAGGAAAATACAGGAAAAGGAAGCAGCTCTCATTCTCCCGCTTCACTCTGACTGGAGTTCTGTTACAAGCTCTAAATATGATATCTGAGCTGGGTTCTAATATAACCACTTTTTTTTTTTTACTATTTCAGTCAGTTCTCTGACCCAGTCTTTTGTTGTTGTTGTTGTTGTTCCTTCCAATTTTCATCACCCCCAAAAAATGCATATATGCACGCCACATATATCTTTTAGCATCTTCAGCTTAATATAACCACTTTTTTTTTTTTTTTGGTCTTTTTGAGACAGGGTCTCCCTTTAGTCCCAGCTGTCCTGGAGCTTGCTCTGTAGACCAGGCTGGCCTTGAACTCACAGAGATCTGCCTGCCTCTGCCTCCCAAGTGCTAGGTTTAAAGGATAACCACTTTTTAACCTGCATGGGATAATACAGTTTGAAAATAGTCTGGGCTAGACTCTCCAAGCCTTAGACAAACCAGGGGAGCTTTGAGATATACTTAGATATGAATTGTTGAGGGACAAAAAGCTATTTTAATCTTTTATCTATTTGGAGTCCAGTTTATCTAATAAGCATATCCTTCCTTATGCAAATGGCCTGTGCAATCCATACTGGACTAGTGTAAGTCCACACTCACTGAAGAGTTAGACCAAATCATGCATTCTCTCCAACACAGCCCCTGATAGTGTGTGGTCCTGAAAATGCTGCATCTGTTTACATCTGTTTCCTACCTGTACAGTGAGAATAGGTTGTAACAACATAGGGCGTGGTGGCGCACGCCTTTAATCCTAGCACTTGGGAGGTAAAGGCAGGCGGATCTTTGTGAGTTCAAGGCCAGCCTGGTCTACAGAGTGAGTTCCAGGACAGCTGGAGCTACAGGGAGACCCTGTCTCAAAAAGACCAAAAAAAAAAAAAAAAGATATGAAAATAAGTATTTAAAGTACTATATGAAGTTCATACTAAAGTTGCACACCATATGTTCACAGGAATATTTTTATACTTGTAGAAAATTAGAAACAACCAAAGTTGATTGAAAATAAAAGAAACCATATCCTAGTTGCACAACTGTTAAGTTCTTTGTGAGCATATAGTTACTTAGCCTTTTTCTTTCTCAGTCCCCACTGTTATCTATTCATGTATCCCTTGATACAATGAATAAATAGAGCCACTCAACACATGGGAGCTATTTGTTTCCAGCACTAGACATGTAGGCTTGCTAATAACATCAAAGTATACTTATATTGGAGGACTTCATGACAGCTTAACTTACACCATTGTCTAGAAATCAGATAAATTGTGAGTCACAGGGACTTGTATCTGCCCCCCAAATTCTAACTTTATATTTAACCATGCTTTTTAAAACCATTAAACCATATACTGGGCTGACATTAAAAACATCAATCATTACCATTCCAATGGGCCTGTTCTTGAGTGTTTCTAACATGTTCTAACATGCCATAGAGGGGTGTTCTAGCTTGCTTCTCCATTGCTGTGACAAAACACTCTGATTAAAACCAACTTGGGGAGGAAAGGTTCTATTTGGCTTACAACTCCCTTGTCACAGTTCATCATTGAGGAAGCCTAAGGTAGGAACTCAGGGCAGGAACATGGAGGCAGGAGCACAGGCCATGGAAGAATGTTGCTTACTGGCTTGCTCCCCTGGCCCATGCTTAGCCTGCTTTCTTATACAATACAGAACAACCTGCCCAGGCAGGAGTAGCACCACCCACAATGGTCTGGGCCCTCCCACATCACTCAACAATCAAGAAAATACCCCATAGACATGGCCACATGCCAGTCTAATGGAGGAAATTCCCCAACTGAGGCTCCCTCAACCCAGGTGTGTCAAATTGACACTAAAGCTGTCCAGCACAATTGACTCCTTAGCAACTTGACACCCAAAACACAGCACTTTTAAACCATAACCTTTTGATTTCTTGTCCCCAAGATATGATGTTAACATTAATATCACAAACATAAGACAATATAACCATAAAAGCCCTACAGCCCTTAAAAAACCCAAACACTTCAGCTGGGCATGGTGGCACACCTTTAATCCCAGCACTGCAGAGGCAGAGGCAGGTGGATCTCTGTGAGTTCAAGGCCGGCCTGGTCTACAGAGCAAGTTCCAGGCCAGCTGGGACTAAAGGAGACCCTGTCTCAAAATGACCAACAACAAACAAACAAACAAACACTTTAAAGTTCATAGTCTCTTTTAAAAGTCTCCTAACTGTGGGCTCCTGTAAAATCCAAAACAAGTACTGTCTTACCTGAGCAAAACCTAAGTCCAGCGAAGTATCTCAAGGCCAGACATCTGGGGTTCACTCACGATCCTTGAAGCTCCAAAGTGTCTCAGCAATTCCACTTCTCTGACTCTGCCGTCCACAGAACACAAAGCTCATTTCTCAGGCCCAGGCCAGCTCAGTTCCACACTTCCTGTTGCCCTCAGCTCATCACTGAGGGAGCCCAAGGCAGGAACTCAGGGCAGGAACCTGGGAGCTGGAGCTGAAGCACAGGCTATGGAGGAACGCTGCTTACTGGTTTGTTCCTCTGGCCCATGCTCAGCCTGCTTCCTTATACAATACACAACAACCGGGGCTGGAGAGATGGTCTAGCGGTTAAGAGCACCGACTGCTCTTGCAGAGGACCCGGGTTCGATCCCCAGGACCCACATAGTGGCTGAGAACCGTCTGTAACTCCAATTCCAGGAGAACTCTAGTACCAGGGGAATCTGAGACCCTCTTCTGACCTCCACAGCATTGCACGACACGGGTGCACAAACCTACGTGCAGAGAGTGGGTGCACAAACCTACGTGCAGACAGTACATTCATACACATAAAAATAAATAAATAAATAAAATAAAATTTTAAAAATCTCTTTAAAAAAATACACAACAACCTGCGGGGGGGGGGGGTGTTACTGCCACAATGAGCTGGGCCCTCTCACATCTTTCAACAATCAAGACAATACACCACAGATGTGGCTACAGGCCAGTCCAATCTCTATTGCCCAATTGAGGCTCCCTCAACCCAGGTGTGTCAAGTTGACGCTAAAGCTATCCAGCACAAGGGACATTCGTTTTCCTGTTGACATGCCAGAAGTGCATTCTTCCTCACCAGTTACTGCATCCCACATTCATCAGCCTGGCCCAGATTGCTTCAGTATCACATCCCTGTCAGCACCAAGAGTATACGCAGAGTCAGAAATACAGATTCTGATTATCACCAAGTGTAAAAGGGCCTTGCTATGATTAAGCCATGAAAATGAGAAAGAAGGTCAATTTATAATGAAACCAAGGGTCTTGTCTCCCAGTACTTCACTAGCCAAAAAAGCTCCCATTTCTATAATCCTGCCAAGAGAGGCTTTGAGCATTATATGCCAATGGCCCTGACAATATTGTTGTATTTCTCCCAGAGCCCCAGCCATCTCAAAGTAACCAACCGCAAACCTCATTACCTGATGAAGGACTTCCCTGCCTCTCTTTACTTGTTAGTATGGCATATGTAGCCAGGAAACATGGTTGATACTGCAAAAAGTAATTTCAAAATAACTGGCTTCTCTTATTTAGTCAAATACCACAGAGGAAACACAAAGGTGGAGCCCCATCATTTCTTTGTGAAAGCCCCTTTCATCCTCTCCAATCTGCTACTTCCTGTTTCACCACTGCTGTCTTTGGTTTTCTTTATCCCTGGCCCTATAAGCCCTTTTTACCCTATACTCTTTCCATTCCTTCAGATTCTCCATTAAAGAGGTCCAGATCTGGTATAGAGAGCAGACTCTGTTCAAGGCAGGAAGATGACAAGTTTTAGCTTTCAACTTTGATACATCCCTAGCAATTCAGAGTGATCAGAGCTCTAGTCCATTTTAGCCAATGGTTGAAGGCTGCAGTTCTTAGTTCAAACTATTCAATATTAAATTAACATATGAAATCAGTAGTTTTTCTATAACCAATAATGATCTTGCCAAGAAAGGAGAAATTAGGGGGGGGAACATCAAAATAGCTTCAAAAAAGTTTTTAAAAACCTAGAAATAAGCATATGCAAGATAAAAGACCTTTGCAATGAAAACCCAAAGACACTAAAGAAAGAATTTGAAGACACTGGAAGATGGAAAGGCTTCCCATGCTCATGGATTAACAGAATTATTACCAAAGTGGCAGCAGACACCAAGGACAGACTAGGATTCTCCGTAAACCATATAGGATGATTTCTTTAATGATACCTCCTCCACCCAACACACTGTGCCCATTGCATGAAATCAAGTAAGTCTACCGTGTCTTTGAGGATAAACAGGCTGGGATTTCATTCTGAAACCTACCATCAGGAGAGGAATAGCAAGTCCAATCAGGGATGAAAGAAGTAAGTATTTTGAAAGGTAGCACTGTAAAATGGCCCACACAAAATTGTGATACACAGCTATTTAAAATAATGTTTTTGAAGAATACCAGATGGCAGAGAGAATTGCTGATAGGACAATAAACAAGATACAAACTGCACAGTGTTACACAGAATGATCTTGCTTTCTTAAGAGGTAAAAAGCATATGCCTGGAATATCAGGCACATTCATCTCTGGAGCTGGATAACCTTTTCCTTTTATTTGTTCCTTTCTGTATTGCTAGAGTATTTCCATTTTAAGGTTGAATAATCAGTACACTATATACCACAGAGTGAGCAGCTTTCCAGTGACCCATATTTATGCAATCATTTTGTCTTTAAAGGTTATCTGCACCCTGAGTTGCTCTCAGACATCCCAGGCTTCTCCATGAGATTCTCCTATAGTCACACCACACTGTGTGCACCAGCCTGTCTACCAGCACCTATCCCCATGGCTCTAACTGCCTGTATCCTGGACTTCTAGAGAGGATACAGGCAATGACAGGGGTTCAACATCAGCAGCTTCATAGAAGGTTAAGGGAGGGAAAACAGTAAAGCTGGTGATTGCAGTCTATGTAGAAACTGATAGCAGTGTGTTCCAGGTCACATCTGCTCTGTGAGAAGGTAGAAGAAAACATCTGGAGAAAACTCTTCAGACATAAGCTCTAGGGCATCTCTCTGTGCAAAGCTAAATTTGGCTGCTATATTTCCATGGTAACAAGCATACACTTCAAGCTTTTTTTTCCCCTATGAAGGGCAATTTGCAGGCAGCATGATCATCTTTAATAAGCCTGTGAAGTTTGCAGAAATCAAGGATGACAGCCAAGATACCGTGGTGAAGTTTCCCCAATGTGGGTCTAAGGCAGCATCTTAAAGTTTTAGGGCTCAGGTTTGTCACCTTACCAGGCAGCTCCATCTCTGTGGCACGCATTTACATAAATGACTGTATAAGGGCCAAAAAATAATGATACCGAAAACTTGTTGGTTGAAAATTAAATTATAGAGTTAGCATATGACCTAGCAATTCCACTCCTAGGAATATACCTAAGAGAACTGAAAACATGTCCACATAAAAACTACAGAAAAGATCATAGTGTCATTATACATCATAGGGGAAAAAATGGAAACAATCTTTTTTTGTTTTGAGAAAGGGTCTCCCTGTAGTTGGCCTGGAACTCACTCTGTAGACCAGGCTGGCCTTGAACTCACAGAGATCCACCTGCCTCTGCCTCCTAAGTGCTAGGATTAAAGGTGTGCACCACCACGCCATGTGGGTGCTGGGAATGGAACCCGGGTCCTCTGCAAGAGCAGACGGTGCTCTTAACTGCTGAGCCATTTCTCCAGCCCAACAATCTAATTCTGAAGAGACTACAGAGTGTTTATTTATGAATAGGACACCTATATCAAACCTCTGTCACACAAAGGTCAGAAAACATTGTGGAAGAGGCAGTAGACAGATTATAAGAGACAAGAGGTGGCTGATGACCACAAGGAAACAGTGTTCTGGAGACAGTGGGAAAGTTACTCACATAAACCCATAGAAATGGTAACAACATGCACCAGACCACACGAGCTCAAGCCAGACACAATCCCAGCACAGAAGTGGGGAAGCAGTTAAGAAAACCCAGGAACGTAGCTCAGGAACTATTGCCAACTGGTAACTGCTAAGAGAAGGAAAGTTGCTTTTCTTTAAGGATGTGACAGGAGATAGGTTAACTGGGGTCCAGCAGCTAGAAACACAGCAAAGAACATTTGGGGACACAATAGGCCTTAATATATATGACAGAGAACATGAAGTCCAGTGGCAGGGGCTATAAGAGGAGTGCAGATAGGGGAGGGGTCTAAATATGATCAAAATATATGAAATTCTCAAAATTCAATAAAATTTAAAAACAAACAAAAAGGATGAACATAGTATAACTATGTATTATTCATCATAGTCAAAAAATAGAAACAATCTAAAGGTCCGCCAACTAATGAGTAAATAAATTGAGATAGATCCACATAATGGAATATTGGGCAATCACAGAATGAAGTACTAATGATTCATTACAGTGTGGATAAAATTTGAAAACTTCAGGCTAATTGAAAGTAGCAAGACACAAAGTGCCAGACTAGGAAAATTCTTAGAAAGTAAAATGAGTAAAATCAGGAATGAGGACAAGGGGCAGTTGAGAGAAACCTGTAGCCCATTCAGAGCTTCTTTGGGGATGATGGAAATATTTAGATGGTGGTGGTAACCATACTATCTAAAGCCTGTCATTAACTAATGATATATACCCCTAAAGAAATGAATTCTGGGGCCAGAGAGATGGCTCAGTGGTTAAGAGTACCAACTGCTCTTGCAGAGGACTGGGGTTTGATTCCTAGCACCCACATGGTGGCTAAGAACCATCTTTAAGCTGGGTGTGGTGGCACACAACTTTGATCCCAGCACTCGGGAGGCAGAGGCAGGCAGATCTCTATGAGTTCAAGGCAAGCCTGGTTTACAAAGTAAGCTCCAGGCCAGCTGGGACTAAAGGGAGACCCTGTCTCAAAAATACAAAAAAAAAAAAAAAAAAAGAATTATCTATTACGTGTACTTCAATTTCAAGTTCTAAAACTCACTAAAAGAATGTCTCTTAGAAAAAAAAAAAGAATGTCTCTTAGAAGAGGACAAGGTTAGCCAATTAGCTCACCCACTAGACCCACATGTGACAATTGAGTCATAACCAGAGTATTTGGCCACTGTAGATTCTGAGCAAGAGGGTATTTGTTTGGTTTTAGCAGTTTGTAGTAGCTAAGCCCATTCCTAGGTGTGGCTCTGCTCACCACACGAATGGATTTCCTTGGTGGGTGCAGAGGTGCCCACAGCTTACCCCTGCGCACATGGCTAGATACTGACTTATGCAAAGGACCACTTTGGAACTGCTCAGTTTCCATTTGTTAAAGCTCTTAATGTATTGCTAATGAGAACAGGAGGTGGAAATTGTCCAGGCAGTTTAAGATATAAAGAGCCCCCAAAAGCAACCAGGATTTTTCTTGGCTAAAAAGCAAAAAACAAAACAAAACAAAACAAAACAAAACAAAAAACACTGCCCTTGGCCTTCTTAGCAGCTTCATTCATCCTTATTAGAGGCCCCAAATCTCAGAAGAGTTTTAGGCTTCTGATCTGTGTCATGAATAATTTTAGGTTTACCTCATCAGAAGTCGGTTACATTACTGTAGCAGTAAAGGCCCTTTATGGTGGAGGAGTCTTCTGATTAAGAGAATAGAATCTTGCTGAGCGTGGTGGCACATGCCTTTAGTCCCAGCACTCAGAAGGCAGAGGCAGGTGGATCTCGGTGAGTTCAAGGCCAGCCTGGTCTACAGAGCGAGTTCCAGGCCAGCTGGGGCTACAGGGAGACCTGTCTCAAACACACACATACACACACACACACACACACACACACACACACACACACACCCCACACACACACACAGAATAGAATCTCAGGCCTGGGTGAAGACCTAATGTTCCAGTGGGTCAGGTCAACAGGAAGAGAGAGGGAGAGATAATGAGCTCCTTCTTCCTCTTCACCCCCATGGTTCCTTGTATAACCCTCCCAGTTATAAACCCCCATTTTACCCATTTCCCCCTTGGTAACATTGTCTCCAACTACTCCTCTCTCTAAGGCTCCTTCTTTCCCTTTACCTCCATGGTTTCTTCCCATTTTCTGGCTCCTGCAGTAACATTAAGACCCCAGTGGATGAACTTGTGATGAGGGACATCTGGGTACACTAACTTGACTTGATAGGCCTTGACATACATGACAGAATGCATGAAATCCAGTGGGTGGGCTATGGAGGGAGGTAAATGGGGGAAGAGTATAAAGATGATGACTTTTTGGGGGCTGGAGAGATAGCCTAGCGGTTAAGAGCACCGACTGCTCTTGGAGAGGACCCGGGTTCAATCCCCAGCACCCACATGGCAGCTGAGAACCGTCTGTAACTCCAATTCCAGGAGAACTCCAGCTCCAGGGGAATACGACACCCTCTTCTGACCTCCGCAGCATTGCACGACACGGGTGCACAAACCTGCATGCAGGCAGTACATTCTTACACATAGAAAATAAATAAATAAAATTTAAAAAAAAAAGAAAAAAAAAGATGACTTTTTATAAAATGCACAAAAAATTAATAAAAATATATATTTTATAAAGGAAAGAAAGAAGGGCCAGGCACAGTAGTGCACACCTTTATTCCCGGCACTCAGGAGGCAGAGGCAGGTGAATCTTTGTGAGTTTGAGGCCAGCCTGGTCTACATTGTGAGTTCCAGGCCAGCTGAGACTATAGGGAGACCCTCAAAAATAAATAAATAAATAAATAAATAAATAAATAAATAAATAAATAAATAAATAAATAAATTAGATGAGGCTTACTGTTGGCCTTCCCTGTGTTTTTTTTTTTAAGTCTAATAGTCCTTTAATATCTATTTGAGTCCATTCTTAATTTCTTTTATTAATGAAACTAAGTACCCCGAAAGCAGAGTCCAATTTCCCCTGGATCATTGCAGCCTGGACCGGACTTATCTCAGGTTCTGAGCATGACAGAACCTACAGACACTGTTATGGTTCTCTGAATCTGGACAAGATGGGGCAAGACCCAGGCCAAAGAGATGACAAAGCAATACAGTTAAGACTATGGAGCAGGACACCCACTGGCTGATGTGAGGCTTTATATTCCCTTTCAATCTAACCAGCCTGCTAGGCGTCTTTGACTGGAAACACTCCAAATTCTTTGAATCTCATAATAAATGGCCAAACATTCTACAGGAGCACCTGCCCCCGCCACCTTCTGAAGAGGGAGGTGTACTCATTACACAATTAGCCCCAGTGAGCAATTTGTCTGTTGACCTTGAGCAAGTTGCCAAAGAATGATGGCTGTAGAGAGATCCACTGGGGTTGCTACAAAGGCAGTTTTCTTCCCTAAGTAATAGAGCTGTCTTTTGAACACAGCTGTGCCTCTGAATGCAGCTCCCTAACCCAAGCAGAGGCATAACAGTAATAAATACAGTAATGGGCTAAGTCAATGCCAAATAGGTGTGACATTCCCCATTAAATGTTCTTCCTGGCCTTGTGCAACTCACTTTCCCAGTTTTCTTTCCTTCTTTTCAAAACCTTGGCGCTTATGAGAAAGGCTTCTGTCAATGTAAGTGGCTCTCTTCAAAATACTTCCCTGATTCTCTTTTACCCTCCCTGCCGACTCAGGCATCTTCCACTCTTCTCTCCATTCCCACTTTGCAACTTTTTCATCTTCTTGACCTTGTCTCTAGCTCTCTCAAGAATGCTTATAGAAATAACTGAATCTATCTATATGGTTTTTTATTTCTTTTTTTTTTTTTCTTTTTTGGGGGAGACAGGGTCTCCCTGTAGTCCCAGCTGGCCTGGAACTCACTGTGTAGACCAGCTGGCCTCAAATTCACAGATATCTGCCTGCCTCTGCCTCCTGAGTGCTAGGATTAAAGTTGTGCACCCAGCTTAAAGATGGTTCTTAGCCACTGTGTGGGTGCTGGGAATCGAACCTGGGTCCTCTGCAAGAGCAGTCAGCACTCTTAACCACTGAGCCATCTTTCCAGCCCCTATATGGTTTTTTCAAGGCTTTTAACTTTCCATTGGATTTTCCCCCCTTTCTTAGCAATTAAGGAAATGGATTTTTTTTTTAACCATAAGCAATAATATTTTTAGAAAAATTCTTAATTTTTAAATATTGATTAAAAATGTCAGGAAATTTACTTAACTTTGCCACCAGGATCATTTAAAGCAAATTTTAAATTGTTTTACCAAGTTTCCTTGTTTTCCCTACCTGCCTCTATGCCTGTTTCCATTTTTGTTAGCTGGTAGTTAGGAATTTTTACTCTGCCCTAAATGCCCAACAGCTACCTTGGAAGAGAATGCCACTTTAGGCCAGTTGTAGAAAATTAAAACATTGTATGTGTTTCATATTGCCTGTATTTATATATTTTCCATAATCTCTTCAACTCACATCCATATCACTGTAACAATTATATATCATAATAAATTGTTACAGTAGCAATAAAGCCCAATTAAGAGGAAAATCCTTCTGGTCAAGAGAATAGAATCTTTGGCCTGTCTAGAGACCTAACTTTCCAGTTGGGACAGGTCAAACACTGGTCAAAGGACCAGCCCTAAGAAAGAGAATAGTCCTTTACTGAGATATGAACTTCTCTGTCTCAGAATCCCTGCCTATAACACAGCAGCTTACAGCCCACCCAGCTTCTCAGGTCTGCCCACTATTTTATTTTATTATTTTATGGGTCTGAATATAATGCCTGCATATAGGTACATGCACCCTTGTGCATTGCCCTTTAAGGTCAGAAGAAGGTGTCAGATCCCCTGGAACTGGAATTAAGGTCAGTGAGACACCACATGGGTGCTGGGAATTGAACCTGGGTCTTCTGTAAGAGCAATCAGTGTTCTTAATCACTGTGCCATCTCTCCAACCCGTCTACTTTTTTGAATTATTGAAAAAAAAAAAAGCATATCTTTTACTTCTTTCTTTTTTCAAAGCATGTTTCTTCCCAACGTTTTGGGATTCCTTAGTTTCTCTAAAGTCTCCCCTCCCACCAGGGGATGTCTGTCCACCCTGTGTCTGATCTACATGCCAACTCAAAAGGCACAGTTTTTTTTCTCTTTTCTTCCACCCTCCCCCTCTAGTCAGTCACTGAGGTTTATAGTTTGCCTGCCTGAGGGTTTTCCTTTTAAACGCTAATGACACTGTCTTAAAGCTTGCATTTGAGTCCATTCTAAGTTATTTCAGTAATGAAACCAAGAACCTCAATTTCCCCTGCATCAAAATCAGGTAAATGACCCAGGAATAGCTAGTTTGTGTTGGTTTGGAGAGGGCTATCTGTCAAATACATGTGTCCTCGGTACTTTCTGTTCCCCACTAATTCTGACTCATGCATTTGAGCATTGCCCATCCGCTCTCAATTTCAAGTTACTACCATGACATGAAAATCTTTCACCTGTGGCAGAGATGGCAGAGGGGAAGTTCTTGCTGTAATCAACAGCCTTCCCTGCTATTCCTCCCACCTCTGCAATGACAGCGTGGTCCTTGTCCACATTCTGCTTTGGCGACTTTAAATGACCTCTTCGCCTCTTCCCCTACACTGAAAAACAGGGCAGAAGCCATGTCTTCTTTGCTGCTTTCATCTTTACTCATAGAACACAGGAGGCACTCAATAAATACCTGTTTCATGGAACAGGAGATTTACTGGATCTAGGAAATGGAGGTTTCCAACCTATAAGAGTTGGCTTGTGTTTTAAAAACCTGTGAACAGGACCTATTTGTAGAAAGTGTGGATTCTCAGCCAGGCGTGGTGATGCACACCTTTGATCCTAGCACTTGGGAGGCAGAGGTAGATGGATCTTTGTGAGTTCAAGTCCAGCCTGGTCTACATAGTGAGTTCCAGGACAGCCAGAGCTACGTGGAGACCCTGTCTCAAAAAGAAAGCGTGGATTCTCTGTGCACTGTCTAACTAGCTCAACCAAGTCAAGGCCATAATGCAGCAACACAATCATTTGCCTTAAACTTTAAGTTTTTTATTTTTATTTTTTTAATTATCTTCTTTAAAAAAAATTGTTTTTATGTGTATGAAGGTACTGTCTGCATGTAGGTCTGTGCACCTGTGTTGTGCAATGCCACAGTCAGAAGAGAGCGTCAGATTACCCTGGAACTGGAGTTAAAGATGGTTCTCAGCCGCCATGTGGGTGCTGGGGATCGAACCCAGGTCCTCTGCAAGAGCAGTCGGCACTCTTAACCTCTAGGTCATCTCTCCAGCCCCAAAACTTTAAGTTTTTAAAATTTCTATCTAGGGGCTAGAAAGATGGCTCAGCTGACAAAAGTACTGACTGCTCTTGCAGAGGAGCTGGGCTAGATTCCCAGGACCCAACCGTCTATAACTCCAGCTCCAGGGGAATCCAACACCCTCTTCTGACCTCCACAGGCACTGCACAACATGGGTGTACTTACATACATGCAGGCGATACACTCATACACATAAAATAAAAATATTTTTAAATTCCTATTAAATGAGATGTTATACCCCAAGTAGTAAAATGAACATCTGTTTGCCTACCAGATATAACAAAATCTTAAAAACTGTTAATATTTAGTCATATTTGTTTTTTATCTGTAGCTATAAAATCTGTAGGCATTTTTTAAATAGCTGTCAAATTTAATAATAATAAAAAAATCGTAAGCAAAGAAAGGGCTGTTCCACTGCCCACAAAGTGAAACCAAGCTCTCCCTCAGGCTCTCAAGGCCTTTGTGGTCGGATGCTGTTCACTTCCTGTCTGTCTGTTCCTCTGTGACTGCTACTCTTCGCGCACTGTTCCAGCCAGGCTAAACGTTCTAAATTCCAGGAACAGAATCCAGCTTTCGCTCCTTACCATCTGAGTCTTTCTACACGACTATCCCATTTGCCTAGTACGTTCTACCTTCATTCCTCTTCATCTTGCTAATTCCTACTTTGGTCTTAATCTGAACATCCTCTCCTCCTTCTAAAAAGCATTCCTGACACTGTCAAGCTGGTTATGAACTCTGACTGACTGCTTCGGCTGTGCCCCTATTAGAGTTCCTCCCTCACTCGCAGTTTCCTACATTCCGGGCTTTTTTCTGATGCTTCCAGAGATTCAACAAATGGCTGTTATAGAAATAGCGTTCTTCTGAGGGTCTTTTTTTTCTGTGTGCCTATCCAATATGCAGGTTAACTCTTAGTATATCTGAGACAGGATCCTAATGGGAGTTGACGCAAGGGAGGAAACCAGGAAAACGTTAAAAATAACCTACACCATTTATAGCAAAGCATCACCTAATTTGCATGTCAACAAAAATGGTTATCACCACTGTGTCACAGTTAAGGAAACTGAAGATTACCTCAGAGAATTTCAGGGCATTTAATGAGTTCATAAAGTTATAACTCTTACAGTGGAGGTGAATTCAAACCCAAGCTTAATTTTCAAAACCTGTGGAGGGGGAGGGGTGATTTTGTTGTTGTTGCTATTGCTGTTGTTTCCCAAGAGGTTGAATCTTTTTATTTGCCTAACAAATCTGCATTCAGCCTTTTGTTTAGCAGATTTGTTATCTTTTAGAATATTTTCATTTATTCTTTGAGGATTTAATACCTGTGTCCACTGTTTCTTAATCCTCTCCCACATTCAACACCCCAACCTTCATATAGTCTTATAAAACTTTCCAATTGCTCTTTGACAATCCAGGAAAACACACCTTCCAACAACCTAAGCAACATCTTGAGAGATTAAAACAAAGCTCCAGGTAAATTCAGCCAAAAAGCCCCTCCTTTTAAACTCTTTAGTTGCTTAAATTTGCCCAAAAATGTGTCTCTGGGGGCACTGGCTCCCTGACTGACTGTCACTCTCCCACAAAATGAGACCAAATCAGACAAACATGAGGAAAGTGTCACTCAGTTGACAGGGGAAGGGGGGGTGTGAATTTATGGCTGGGACCAGGTCACACACAGTTCTTGACACTTGAGCTTTCTCAGGTGTAGCAAGTCTTGGGGAAGCTTCTAAAACTCCTGGACTCCAGCCTTGGTCTCACACTGATCCATAAACTCCCGCATCTTGGCCATGGCAGGTTGGGTCCTAGCAAAGTCCTGGGAAGCCTGTGTTGACAGGACAGTCCCTGGCTGGGCAGCATACAGAGCTGGGGGCAGCTCCTTGCTGTCTAGCTTGTCCGAGAGGCATTGGTCAAGACTTAACCACCTCTTGCAAAGGTGCAAGCTGCATCTCACAGCCTGTTGCGTTACTCTGACCATATTGGCCCTGCCGCTCTGGAGAAGGGAAGGATTCTGGTACATTAAGGTCCAATTCTGGAAGGGCAGCTCCTCTTGCTGATGCTGGGGCTGCTGCAGCTGCTGTTGCTCATAATCCCAACTATTTTGCTGCTGTCCCTGAAACAGTGCATAACTGTAATGAGCTGTCTGCTGTTGCTGCAGCCACTTTGGCCACTGTGCACTATAAACACAGTGAAAGTGGAAGGACACGTGGTGCTGGCTTCCCTCTGTCTCAGGGCTGTCCATTTCACAACAATTATCAGAAGACACAAAGAATGCTCATCTGAAGCTAACAGATCTACTTCATGCGCTCTCTCCATATTCCAAAGTGCCACTTGGTCTCATTTGAATGCCTCGGACCACAGACTCATATGAGCCATACAGTTCACCAACAGCCTCTTTGGCCCCCGTAGAAAAGTCGCCAGCCTGGCCAAATGGTGCAACCTGGACATAGGCGGCTTCCCCAGTGGTGTCAATGGGAGGTTGTACCTGGGTGTTTGGGAAACCTACATGCAGAGAGTCTTGGAACTTACACAATCTCCTGGTGGCAAAGATTCTGTGTCTCTCTTTAGGTAGTAGTCTGGCTCTTTTATTTTCTTTAATGTTTTTATTTATCAGTCACATACTGGCTGCATCGAAACTGCTTGGTCAGTTCTTCCCTAGTTGTAAAGTTCAGATAAACATTCTTTTTAAACAACTTCAAGTTTCTTCTACTCATCCTTTGAAAATTTGTGTCTCCAACTTACTGCAAAGATACATGCACAGCTATGTTTATTGCAGCTCTGTTCACAATAGCAAAAAGCTGGAACCAGCCCAGGTGCCCCTCAACTGACGAGTGGATAGAGAAAATGGGGTACATGTATACAATGGAGTTCTATGCAGCGGTAAAGAGGGACAACATCATGAACTTTGCAGGTAAATGGATGGAGCTGGAAGACATTATGTTAAGTGAAGTAACACAGTCCCAGAAAAACAAACGACAAATGGTGTCCCTCATATGTGGATGCTAGTACCAACAACCCAGATATAAATATTTCTCATGGAGAGGGATGCATAGTAAAAGAACAACAACAGAAAGACTGCATCAGAAAATGGACTGAAATGGTGAATTGGGCAAGGGGGGATGGATGGAAAGGGACACGGTGTGTATATTCGATTAAGGCATATTTAATTGACATTAGCTCAGCAAGTCCCAGTTTCGCCTAGACACTGTCTACAGGAATACATGGTGTTTTAGGAATTAGTAAAGTAAATATGTGATATTAAAAACATTGGTTTTACAGACTCTGATAAAAATGGTAATGCATCTGAGTTAAATGTAGATATAATTTGCTGTTGTCCACATTTGTTTTACACAAATCTGTAGAGCAATAACTTTGGATTGGCACATACAAATGTTCTCTATTAATTTCTCTGTTGTACAGTATCACATTGTAGCTCTTCTCTTTAAGATGTTTAACATAAAATTTAAGTTTGCTTCCCCAAGTTATCATATATAGTACCCAAAACAACAGGTAATTTGATGAATCATAAGTGAATTTGATGAAATCTGTGCCTGATTCCCCCTATAGTTAGTATAATACAACTGTCTTCTGGAGACTCATGGGTTAAAAAAAGGGGGGGGGTACAGACAGACATGAAACCTTTTCGTCAAAAAAACTTGCAATTCAAATTTTAAAACTACCACGGGAAAAGATATGTTTGTTCCAACAGGACGAAATGTCCCAACTTAATGGCTGAGAAAGAAAGAACAGCTGCATTGAGTAGGATGTACCAAAAGTGGCAACTGAAAGGTTGACCCGTCTGAACATTGAAAGGAAGAAAAGCCTCAGATTGCCATAAACATCGAACCTTCTGTGGATCCTACATGTAACAACTATAATGAGTCCTAATGAAACTTATACCTTCTAGGTGCCACAAAGGTTTTGAATGAGAGACTTTCTGCCTCCCCCCCATAGAACAAGGAGAAATATGACGATGATGAGGTCGTTCTCCAATGTAAATTGGAGACAATATTATAGAGGTAATCTCTTATAAAACCTGGTAAAAATGCCTTCTTTAATTGACTAATGACATAAGAACTGTGAAAAGGATTATACTCTGTTCAGAACCAAATATATACTTACTGTAAGTCCTTACTATGCACTAGGCAAAGTATATTAATGCAGGAGCTCTGACATCAGCAATGGATTGTTCTACCAGGGGGATGTTGGCCAGGGAGTCCAAGGCCCCACAAAGGTAAGGGCTCCTTGCCCCTAAGTTGGGATACCTGCAGAGGAGAGGCGATAAGACCCTGCTGCCGAAGACCTGACGTTAACACGGGAGGGATGTATTGAGACCGCACATGCAAGTGTACAGATGGCTCTGGAATGCAGAGAGGTTACCAAAGGCCACTAAACCAATAAAGCAAATACGGGTCTCCTGAGTCAAGCGACTCCACCGTCAGCACCAACACCTCACCTGCCTGGAAAACTGTGCAGCGAGGCAGCACATGTGCCGTATATCCCAATCTAATTCTATTGGCTCTCTCCTTGGAGGAATAACCCATGGCTGATGGCACAAGTTACATCCTTTACAGGTTAGGAGATGTTATAAGCCACAGTAAGACCCTGTCATATTTAACAGGGGGGAAAATGTAATTCATGGTTAACATATCATCCAACATATGTGTCTATGCCAAAGTAACCTACCATAACTATTAGTGCTGCTTAAATACCTATTCTCTAATTGCTTTTGCTCATTAGTAGGATGAAAGGTTACCCCTGGCAAACTGTCAGCCCATGAAGGAAACAGCCGAATTGACCAGCGTCCAAGTCAACAGTCCAGAGAGAGTGGAGTTTTACTTCTCATCCACTGTGCCCTTTTCTAAGCCTAGGAACAACCTGTGGAAGAGGGGCGTGGTAGAATGTAAAGCTCTCTGATTGGGGTGAATGGGAAACTACAGCGATTGTAGTCTGGACACTCATTGATCAACTTGATTGAACAAACAACATGTCACCCCCCACTGGATGGTGGGGCTGTGGGGGTTTGGACAACAGCCTGTAGATTGGTTTTGCATGAAAGGATGCTTGACTCATGGATTATCACTTAAGCTAAAAAAGGAAAAAAAAAAAACAGAAAGATGCAAAAAGTTAGGCAGAATACATGATTGGGATGGGGTGGGGGTGGGGGGAAGGGAAAGGGAAAAAATGCCTGATCTGAATTGTAAAATGTGTAGAAATGCACAAAGCATCAATAAAAAAAATAAATAAAAAAAAAAAAAAAAGAAAATGGTTCAATTTTCTTTTCCATATTTTGTTCCTCTTACTGTGCTCTGTCTTTAGATGAAGGCCCCTTGGAAGACATGTTGAATCTCTACTTTCTTTCTTTTTTTAATTTATTTTTTATCAAATCTAGACCCATTTCCCCCCATCCCCCCCCCCACCAGAGCTCATGCATTCTGCCAAACATGCTTTTCATCTCTTTCTCAGTCTTTCTGGGTGCTAACTGGAAAAGAGAAAGTCAAGCTATCCCTATTTGCTGATGATATGATTGTTTACTTAAGGGATGCTAAAAACTCCACCAGAAACTCCTAGAAACGATTAACAGCTTCAGCAAAGTGGCAGGATACAAAATTAACCTAAAAAAAAAAAAAACAATGGCCTTTCTTTACATCAAGAACAAGCAACTGGAGAAAGACTTCAAAGAGACCTTCCCACTCACGATAGCCTCAAAAACAATAAAATACCTAGGAACAAACCTAACCAAAGACACCAAAGATCTCTACTGTTACAGCCACTATGGAAAGGAGTGTGGAGAACCCTTGGAAGACTTGGAATGAACTTGCCTCCCGACCCAGCCATACCACTCCTGGGTATGTACCCTTAAGACTCACCCCACTGCAGAGATTCATGCATGGCTATGTTTATTTCAGCTCTCTTCACAGTAGCAAGGAGCTGGAACCAACCCAAATGCCCCTTAACTGGTGAGTGGATAGAAAAAATGTGGTATATCTACACAATGGAGTTCTATGCAGCCGTAAAGAAAGACGATATCATGAGCTTTGCAGGAAAATGGCTGGAGCTAGAAGACATCATGCTGAGTGAAGTAACACAGTCCCAGAAAAACAAACAACGAGTGGTATCCCTCATCTGTGGATGCTAGTGCCAATACCTAGTTGTAAGTATTTCTTGTGCACGGCTGGCCCCTTGAGCGTTTGTCCAAAGCAGTTGGGAGTGATGCATATTGGAAACAATAACAACAGAAAGGACTGCATCAAAGAACTGACTGAAACAGTTGAACTTCTGCTCAAAACAGTCAACTTCCACATGGAGAATATTGAGAAAGACTGAGAAAGAGATGAAAAGCATGTTTGGCAGAATGCATGAGTTCTGGTGGGGTGGGGGAATGGGGGGGGACACGGGTCTAGATTTGATAATTAATTAAAAAATAAAATAAAATAAAATAGCAACACCTGCTTTCTTTTTGGTACCATTTGCTTGGAATATTTTTTCCATCCCTTCACCTTAAGTTGGTGCCTATCCTCGAGAATGAGATGGTTTTCTTGCAGACAGCATATAGATGGGTTTTGTTTCCTTTTTTAAATTTTATTTATTTATGTGTATGAATGTACTGTCTGCATGTAGGTTTGTGCACTCGTGTCGTGCAATGCTGCGGAGGTCAGAAGAGGGTGCTGGATTCCCCTAGAACTGGAGTTCTCCTGGAATTGGAATTACAGACAGTTCTCAGCCGCCATGTGGGTGCTGGGGATCGAAACTGGGTCCTCTGCAAGAGCAGTTGGCACTCTTAACTGCTAGGCCATCTCTCCAGCCCAGGTTTTGTTTCCTAATCCAATGTCCCAGACTATGTCTTTCAATTGGGGAGTTTAGTCCATTAATATTTAAGGTTATAATTGAAAGATGTGTGTCGCTTCCTTTCACCTTATTATCCATTTGCATTTTTAGTCTCGGTTTCTACTTCTGGTTATGTTTTTATAAATTTCTCTTTATAGGTACTTGGGGATAGTTCCTCCTCTCTTCTGTCCTTTGAATTGCTTCAAGTATTTTCTGAATGGTTGGTTTTCCAGACATGTATTCTATCATCTTGTTTATGTCGTGGAAGATTTTTCTCTCTCCTTCAACTATAATCAACATTTTTGCTGGGTATAGTAACCTGGGTTGGCATCTATAGTCCTTTAACACTGGGAATGCTTTGCTCCATGTTCTTCTTGCTTTCATGGTTTGCACTGAGAAATCAGTTATAATTCTTAAGGGTTTCCCCTTATATGTAACTTGTTTTTCTCTGTGGCTTTCAGAATTTTGTCTTTGTTTTGGGCATCTAGCATTTTAACTATGATATGGCATGGGGAATTTCTTTTCTGATCTTGTCTGTTTGGAATTCTATGTGCTTCTTGTATTTGTATGGGTTTATCTTTTTTTAGTTTGGGGAAATCTATTCCTTCTCTAAAGCTCCCTCCCCCCATGTGTCTGACCTTCATGCCAGCTTAAATGGCATGGTGTCTTTCCCTCTCCTGCCTCATCTCCTACTCTGGGAAGCTGCAGAGATATGCATCTTACTATCCTGTGCTGTTTTGAGTTAATCATTAAATTATTTTATTACTGATACTCAAGAACCCCAAGAGAGGTCCCCAATTTCCCTTATGCTGGTTAGTTTTCTGTCAACTTGCCGCAAACTGGAGTCACTTGAAAAGAGGGAACTTCAGTTGAGGAATTTCCTCTTTCAGCATGGCTTCTGGCCATGTCTGTGAGGCATTTCTCTGGTAACTTGTTTTGTTTTGGCCGGGGGTTGAAACCATGGCCTCCTGTATGCTAGGCAAGCACTCTACCACCAAACTGTACCTGCAGCCTGTGTGAAGCACTTCTTAATTGCTGCTTGATGTAGGAAGACACAGCTCACTGTGGACACTTCTACCTCTGGACAGGTGAGCCTGGGCTGTATAAAAAAAGATGGCTGAGCAACCCAGAAGGAAGCAGCACTTCTCCATGGTCTCTGCTCTACTTCCTGCCTCCACGTCCCTTCCCTTGATGATGGACTGTGAGCTGTAAGCCGAATAAATCCTTTCTCTCCAAATTGTTTTTGGTCATGATTTTATCACAACACAGAAAGCAAAGTAGAATACCCTTGTATCAGTCCTCTCAGACTGCATTCTAGTTTATGTTGCTGTGTTAAAATACCTTGACAAAAAGCAACTTAGAGGAGAAGAGGTTTTTTTTTTTTTTAAACTCAGAATTCCAGGTTGCAGTGCATCACAGTAGGAACTTAAACAGCTCGTCACAGCACACCCAGAATCAGGAGCAAGGAGAAATGAATGCATGCACGCTTATGTATTTAATTTGTTTTTCTCAATCTTACAGAGATCATGGACAAGTCCATGAACTGGTGCTACCCATATTCAGGGTGGGCCTTTCTACCTCAATTAACCTAATTAAGAAAATCCCTCATAGACATGCCCACAGCTCAACCTAATCTAGGCAATCCGTCATGGAGATTCTCTTCCCAGGTGACTCTAGATTGTGGCAAGTTAATAAAACTACCCAGCACAGCCTGATAATCATCACATTTAAAAAGACCACCCTGAAGCATGGCGCACACCTTTAGTCCTAGCACTTGGGAGGCAGAAGTAGGAGGATCTCTGTGAGTTTGTGAGTTCAAGGCCAGCCTGGTCTACATAATGAATTCCAGGACAGCTGGAGCTGCAAGGAGACCCTGTCTGAAAAAGAAAAAGAAAAACAAAACAAAGCATACATACAAACAAACAAACAAAAAACCACGCTGAGGCTCAGGGAAGTGAAGGAAGGTGCTTCTAGCAATGCTAGTGCTACTCCTGAGACAGGAATCAAACCCAAGCTCAAATCCTGAGCTCTTAGCCCAAGATCTATCTTGTCTCTTTTTACCCTTGCCATGTCTAATACAAGTGGGCTTTCTAAGATGTTCTGCTGTAACAAATTCAAATGAATCGACTGTCATTTCTTGAGGCTTTCTAAGCTGATATCTCCACAACACATTGAAATGCAGAGGGAAATGTTTTTAATTTTCAAGATAGGGATCATTTTCACATGAAATCCATATAGGGTAGAAAATCTGATTAGAAATATTTTATTTAGAAATAAATGAGCTCAAGACAGTCTTTTGGTCTAGCAGAAGGGTAATGAGGAAAACCAGATGCATCTAAATCAAACAGTGAGTTTCTCTCCTGCAGAGATGAAATTTAACATTCCAGGCTGCCTGTTTCATTTGCTCCAGGTACAAAACAATTCTCTCTCTCTCTCTCTCTCTCTCTCTCTCTCTCTCTCTCTCTCTCTCCCAAGAATGAAGACACTGAAGATATTTTTATAAGCAATAACTCAATTTTGAGAAATAATTGCTCTTAGGAAAGAAGGATTATGGGTATGCCCACATACATTTCTAAAAATTGAGAGATGCTTAGTTCTGTGTAACCACAAATGCTGAGCAAGGGCAGAGCACTCCCATCCTTTAAGGTAGCAATGGCAAGAGGTTTCAATTCAGTTGAAATCTATGGGCTTCAGTTCTAGATTTCATTATATGACTTAACTATTTGCACTTCAGTTTTACATTGCAGAGCAGGGGTTGGACTCTGATCATTTAGGTCTCTACTCATTAAAATAATATTTTATAAACCTGGAATTAATTCTGAGCATTTGCAAATGATGACTATTAAATGTTACTGGTGACATTTGTCACTGTTTTGTCTGCTGATTTGTTATTGTGAACAAAGCACCTTTCCCCTTCAATTTTTCCCTTTAAGAATATCCCATAGGGGTCAGGAGATTGTTGCATAAGCCTGACAATCTGAGTCTGGATCCCCAGAACCCATGTAAAAGCTGGACATGGTTGCATCTTAAATCCCTTGATGAGATGGGAGGCAGAGGCAGGAGAATCTCCCAGAAGCTCTCTTGTTTACTGCTGCACTGCATACCCAGCAGCAAACAAGAGAGACCTTGCCTCAAACAAGGTGGAAGGCAAAGACCAACAGCCGAGGCTGTCCTCTGAGCCCCACATGCACACTGGGGCAAGCATGTACCCCCCAGACACATACAGGTACACACAGTGTATATACATACATGCACAAAATTTTTTAAATGCTGCTATATATTGTTGACAAGGAAATGCAATTTTTCCTTCTTTTTCTTTTCCTTTTGAGACTCAATTTGACCTTGGATGGAACTTGAACTTCTCATCCTCCTGCTGAGATTACAGACATTGCCACTACATCTGGTTTATGTAGTGCTTTGGATTAAACCCAGGCTTTATCTCTCCCCTGTCTCATTCTACCAACTGAACTGTATCCCTAGACTGAGTAAATACTTTTCTAAAACTCTAATAGCATTTTACATATCCCAAAGCATTTTCATTGTTATTATCTCACTTAGTATTTATAATCAACTCCTGAGAGCAAAACAGTATTTTTGATAAATAGAGAAAAGCAGTTAATGAGACTAAAGCCAGATTTTAGCTCAACTTCTTGGGAAACTTCCAGTTTTCTCATCTGAAAAATTGGGAAAATGGTAACAATAAATTGGTTTTTAAGTATAACACCTATCAGGCTTGTAACAGATGTCTCCCTGTATCCTGGGAGACCTGCCAACTAGAGTTTAGAGACTCTAAGAGTTAGACTGCCCCAGGGCAGCAGCAGACTAGAGGAGGGCTAAGGGATGGAGAAACTGAAGACATCCAGGAAAAAACAAACTCTACTTTGGTTTTCTCATATTTCTGTTGAAATGAAGGAATGACTGATGGACTGAGCAGACTATTAGTCTGTAGAGAGTCCATGAATTCCAAAACATCTGTTGTAGCCCTAACATTCATTCTTGCATCCAAGAACCAGCAATGGAGTATATGCTAGTTACAGGAAAAAAAAAACTGCTAGGCCTCCAGGAAGGAGGAGAAAGAAGGAAAAAAGGATTTGAGAGTTAGAGCAAGGCCCTGAAGTCAGGAGTTTTATATATATATATATATATATATATTCCTTTTTAAATATTTATAACTTGTTTTATTTCTATAATTTTCCATAATACTGTAAAGCAGAGATTAATGGAACAGAAATCACATGGGGATGACCATTAGAAATAATTCTTGACATATCCAAATGCTAATGAGATCAATTGTCAATGAAGTGGGCTCAAGATGCAGTTGCTTGTCAGGAGAACCAATCATGTGATTCAGGGGACTGTAGCTCAGTTGGTAGAAAGTTATTGTATCCAAATATTGTGTACTTATTTTCAAAACTAGCTCAAGTTTCTTCCTAGTAAGACAATATAACAACTAATGCAGTGTCACGTACTTACATTCTAGGAAGATATTGATAAATTGTTCATAGAAAGAATACAAAATTAAAACCAGCATTTTGGGGGGGCATGCCACACCCCTGTATTCTCAGAATTTGGGAGGTAGAGACAGGAGGACCAGGGGTTGAAGATCAACCAGGCCTTACAGAGACATCTTGTCTCAAAAACAAAACCAAGAGGGGTGTAGAGGCACACAGCTTTAATCCCCACATCTGAGAGGCAGAGGCACACAGCTTTAATCCCAACATCTGAGAGTCAGAGGCATGCAGATTTCTGATTTTGAGGCCAACTTGTGCTACAGTACAGTGAGACCTGTTTTTTAAAAAAACTGAGGCCAGGCATGGTGGCACACACCTTTAATCCCAGCACTCAGAAGGCAGAGGCAGGCGGATCTCTGTGAGATCAAGGCCAGCCTGGTCTACATAGTGAGTTTCAGGCCAGCTGGGGCTACAGGGAGACCCTGTCTCAAAAAAAAAAAAAAAAAAAAAAAAATGGAGTTGCCTTAGTGTGTAAAGTTAGACATTAAGCCTAGAACCTCTGGGTTCATCCTCTAACCATCAACATGGATATCATAGAGTGTGTACACATAAATAAATGTAAAAAGGAGCAGCCAGGCGTGGTGGTGCATGCCTTTAATCCTACCACTCGGGAGGCAGAGGCAGGTGGATCTTTGTGAGTTCAAGGCCAGCCTGGTCTACAGAGTTCCAGGACAGCTGGGGCTACAGGGAGACCCTGTCTTGAAAAGAGAAAAAAAAAATGTAAAAAGGAAAACACATAAGGCACATGCTGACTCTCTGGCTGGGTAAAAGTGCTTGCCGCTAAGCCTGACAACCTGCATTCAGTTGCAGAGACCCACATGGTAGACAGAGAGCTGACCTCCACATACATACACATAATCAATGTAAAAGTGTTTTAACTCAAATGGGTCAGTTTTAAACAGTTTCTCTGTACAGTTATTGCTAGTAATTAAAACAAAATTTACCTTTATTACAGATTTCTGAAAATCAGAATATATCTAACCTTCTAACAAAACTATTTGAAATTTTATTTACATTCTTTCAAGTTACTTCAAACCTGAAGCTTCTAAAGCACACAGAAATACTTGAGAGTCACTGGTGCATCTTTGGATCAAATCATAAGGAAGGTATCATGAACTCAGTCACACGTACACATTCCTTACAGACTATTGCTAGCAAGTTTGGAAGAGACCCCCTCACACCCCAAAACAAGAGGAATATATCACAGAACTCATGTACATAAATTATCCAGTAATCTTGAGGTGTATCAGATTAATCTCCAACAGCTTTCTTGCAAGCTGCATAACATTACCAGCCAAAAGAACAGGAGGGGCCTTAAGCCTAAATCACCCTTTGGCCACTAATCCATTCCAGTCTAGTGTTCTCAGATGGATCCCATCCCTGTATGTACAGAAGGTGCAGGTGCATTGAATGGCTCACTTCTTGCTCCCAGGTCTCCCTTGAAGGCAGCACTTCTTAGTTTTATTTTCTTCAATCCAGAGCAATCTTTTCATTTTTGCTTTGGGGTCTTTCTGCACTGACAATGTCCAGACACCCCCCTCGGCTTGGGAAAGTCTTCTGTACTCTCCCAAACCACTCTTTCTGAGCTGGACCCAAGGCTGAATGTCTGGTAGAGGGTAAGGAATTTTGGCACCTCTGGTAGAAGGTTGAGGGTGAACTTGTGAAGGTCCTTTACTAGCAGTTCTGGCAGTGAGCCTGAATCTTCAGGGGAATTTTCTTCACAGAACATCAGAAAAGGCTCAGGGATCCCTGTTGGGTTAACCATTTCTGATGGTTCTATGGCAATTGTCAGAAGACTTGTAACAGCTCCAGATAAAAGTGCTTGGTCCTAGAGAGACAGAAGTCCCAAACTCCAACAAGCAGAAGGGAGACAGAAATAAATAAATAAATAAATAAATAAATAAATAAATAAATAAATACACACACATTTTCTTGAAGGGTGAAAGTCCACAGAGCTGGTGGTAGACTCTGGGTACTATCTTAAGCCACTGTTTTATTCGGTATTGTGGTTGTAATTTCTGGTCCTCTTCAAGTGGCTGAAGGTCTAGAAGGGACACAGCAATAACCCAGAAAAGACAAGGATGCTCAAACATGAGGGATCAGGTAGGGCAGTGCTCCTTCCTGAAAAAGCCACATGGGCTTGCTGAGGTCTTATAACCTGTTCTTCAAATTAAGGCTGAAGAGGGGCTCACCAAGTCCCAAAGGAAAAAAAATCATTCCACAGGAGCAAAAAAAGTCAACAATGTTTAGTAATATACAAGTAAGGATCAGAAGAGCAGTAGGAAGCCAGAGGGTTTGGCACTCAGGTGATATCCCAAAGGCCGAATAGAATGATAAGTGACAGTGTCCTATAGTAACTGAGAAGCCAGCAAAGTTAAGTAAAAATATATCTACTTGATCTCCTTGAAAGACTCTACTGGCCACCACTCATGGATGATTTGGATGGGTGGCATAGGGCATAAGGTTAGGAAAGCCAACTGGAAGACCAGGCAAGGGGAAACTCACTGAAAATCCTAGTTATCTAGATAATGCAAATTTCTACTTATTTTCCATAAAAATCTACAGGGAATTGCTTTTCCAAAACACTCTTCTCAGAGAGCTGTGCTTTCTGTTAACAGGCCTTGAAACCAATTTAAATTCTGGCTTTATCACTTATCTGATTGATAATAACAAAGTTTCTCACTCTGTATGCCCTCTGTGGTGGTTTGAATGATAAAGCCTATGGGGACCACTAAGTATTCAGACATTTTGTCTCCAGTTGGTGGCACTGTTCTTGGAGGTCTTAGAAGGTGTGGCTGTGCTGGAGGAAGTACATCATTAGGGGCAGGCTTAGTGAGTTTAACAAGCCTTGCCATCTCCAGTCTCTCCCTCTCTTGACGGTGATTATTGTGAGATGTGAACCTTGGCTTTCTGTTCCAGCTCCAGCTCCAGCAGCCATGCCTCCCGCCACAATGGACTCTAATTCCCTGGAACCGTCAATTGTAAGCTCAAATAAACTCTTCCTTTTATAAGTTCATTGGTCATGGTGGTTTTATCACAGCAACAGAAAAGTGACTAATACACCCCCATTTCATCATGTATTTATCTTGTAGGGTTATAAGATTAGAGCATTATCTAGGGTCTGTATTCAGTAGTTAACTCAATAATCAAAATGCTTACGTTTTGATTGCCACAGTCAGTTCTCTGAGTACATTTAATATGACAGAGAGCCCAACCTATGCAAAAAAATCAATTTATTTTATAATGCTTTTATCGATGTTTTGTGTATTTCAGATATCATTTCTCAGTTCAGTTTAGACATATTCCCCGTCCCCTTCCTCCCACCTCACCCCAGATCATGCACTCTGACATAACTGTCTTGCATTTTTCTCTCAGTCTTTTTCTTTATGTTTAGGAATTCACATTTTCCTCCTTTCATTTTATATTACTCTAAAATATTAATACATACTTTCCACTCATATACAGTAATTACAGAGTCTGAAGTAAGTGGTGGATCCATTCTAGAGCCTGTTAAAGAGATTTACATTATAATAACATAGTTGCTTTCAGATAAACAGAAATATAACAATAATGTTGTTCAGTTTGCCTTTCATCTGGGGATTTGGTTGTGGCATCCACAAATGAGGGAGACCATTTGCTGCTTGTTTTTCTGGGACTGTGTTACTTCACTTAGTATAATGGCTTTGAGTTCCATCCATTTACCTGGCAAAGTTCATGATGTCATCCTTCTTTTTTTTTTAATTTAGGAATGTAAATTTATATTTTTTTACCTGTATACATGCTTACGGTTAAACTGTGAATCCCTAAATATGTTTTGCAATTAACTTTTAGCTTAATTTCAGACTTTGTAAATTTGCTATATGTTTTAAAAAAGTAAGAAAAAGCTAAGAGTAGAATCATGAACATCAGAGGTTGGGATAGATGCTCCCAAAGCACAGAACTGAAGTGTTGCTTAGAGTTCTGGAGCACAAGAAGGCTGTGACATGCTTCAAGTAGAAAACACATTGTTTTATAAGCTTTGTTCACAGCATAAAGTACAAGCTCTTAGCTGTGAATTTGATGCTAATGAAATAACAATGAATAAGGATATGGTGTTTTTATAACAAAGCATACATAAAGCAAGGCTATATGGAGATGGCTTTATATAGTAGAAGCAGGAAATGAGAAATTATTGATAAAAGCTACAAAATTTTAGTTACACAAAATAAGTAAATCCTGAGAATCTAATGTACAACATGGTAGTCATAATGAATAATTTCATAATGTATGCTTGAATCTTTTTTTGAAAAAAGAAAAGAAAATTAAAGTTTAGATCAATTCAACTTATTCTGAATTGTAAATAATTAATGCCATACAGTCATATCTGGGAGATGGATCACTCTTCTGAGGTCACATTGATTAGAAAAATTCTCAGTAGGACCCTAATGTTTCATGATTGTAAGTACATAATTGTAATTTTATAATTTTATGCAGAATGGAAATACATATCTAATTGCTATGCAATGCTATTCAAACCATGAAATTATTTAATTTCTTGTATTATATTTATGGTCAGTTTTGCTTAATTTATATGTCAACTTTATTTTCGGGGGTGAGAATATTTATTTATTTTAGATATAATATTTTTCTTTTTTCTTTTTTTAAAAACATTTTTTTTTAATTTTATTTATTTATGTGAATGAGTGTATTGTTTGCATGTAGGTTTTGGCAGCCGTGTCGTGCAATGCCACGGAGGTCAGAAGAGGGTGTCGGATTCCCCTGGAACTGGAGTTCTCCTGGAATTGGAGTTACAGATGGTTCTCAGCTGCCATGTGGGTGCTGGGGATCGAACCCGGGTCCTTTGCAAGAGCAGTCGGTGTTCTTAAATGGCTAGGCCATCTCTCCAGCCCCTTAAAAACATTTTTATTGGAGTAATGTGCATATCATACATCAATTCTCAGTCCAGTCTAGACTCATCTTGTCTTCCATGCCCCCCACCCCACCCAAGTTCATACACCCTGCCATCCCTACCCTGTATCTTTTTCTGATTCTTTTCAAAGTTTTTT
>VZQC01008412.1:2777371-2901669 GCA_009823505.1 Rhizomys pruinosus
TTTGTCTTTTGGTTTTACATGGCTTACAGTTTAGGAGATTGGCTTGAGTCTCAGAAGAGGAGACTTTGTACTGTAGACTTTTGAATGGCTTGGAAACTAGTAATGACATTGGGACTTTAAGGTGTTGAACTACATAATTGCATTTTATATGGTAAGGGAGTCCTATGGGGCCAGGAGTTGGATAATGTTGGTGGTTTGAATGAGTGTCCCCCATAGGCATTTAGTATTCAGACATTTGTCTCCAGTTGGTGGCAGTTGTTCTGGAGGTCTTAGAAGGTTGTGGCCTGGTGCTGGGGGAGGTGTGTCAACGTGGGGGCCAGGCTTTTAGTGAGTTTTAAACAACGCCATCGTGGTCTCTAGGCCACTCTATCTGCTTCTGTGCTCTTTGCGAGATGTGACCCTGGCTGCTGCTCCAGATCCAGCCCCATGCCTCCACGCCACAATGGGACCTCAATTCCCCTGGAACCGTCAATCGTAAGCTCAAATTAACCTCTTCCTTTTATAAGTCCCTTGGTCCTGGTGTTTTATTCACAGCAACAGAAAAGTGACTAATACAGATGAAACCAAAAATATTTCAAGGCAAAATGGTACCCAAGAGAAACAAGCTCAGACGCTGGCTCTTCTAATCTCAGACAAAATAGATCTCAAAGTAAAACTAATCAGAAGAGCGATCAACAGAGCAAGAGGGCCATTGACATCCTTGCCAAAGGAACAATTAATTATGAAGACTTCACAATCTTAAATGTGTATGCCCACAAACTTCTTGTTTTTGCACCTAGACTTTATAAACACTACTCTGCAGGACCCAGACACAGATATGTCGAACAAATACCTGGAGGTCTTTTCAAAACCCCCGTGAGCACCTGGATTAGGTCCACTGGAAAACAACTAAACAGAGATGTCAGAACTAACACAATAAAGAATACAACGAAGAAACAACTCCAAATCAATAGACATCTATTGTGATGAAAGTGAGAAATTACTAGGGAGATTCACAGACAGACGCCGATGATCAAAATCCAGGACAATTATAGGGAATTAAATTAAAACCTATACTCTACTAGGTTTGAAAGCCTAGAAGAAATGGAAGAATATCTGAAAAATTCCTAGGAACCAACAAAGCTCAACCAAGAAGAGATTAATAACGATCTTAAATGACATAATATTGAAGAAATTGAAGATAAAAGTAAATAAGCCTCCCTAAAAACCAAAAGAAAAGCACAGGCCCAGATGGTTCACTAGCAGGCATTCCAAATAAACAGATTCTACAATAAAGACTTACAACCATTAGAAGGAGACAAATGGAGGGGTAGTCCCCAGAATCTCCATATATGAAAGCCAGTCACTCTCTATTACCAAAACCAGGCCAAAGATAAACCAAAAAGGAGATATATAGACCCATCTCCTTAATGAACACAGATGCAAAAATTCTAAACAAAATACTTGCAAATCATATACAGATCCACATCAAGAAGATCATCCACCATGACCAAGTTGGATTCATTCCAGAAATGCAGGGATGGTTCAATATATGAAAATCAAGGGCTGGAGAGATAGCCTAGTGGTTAAAAGCACCGACTGCTCTTGCAGAGGACCCGGGTTCAATCCCCAGCACCCACATGGTGGCTAAGAACCGTCTATAACTCCAATTCCAGGAGAACTCCAGTTCCAGGGGAATCCGAGACCCTCTTCTGACCTCTGCGGCATTGCATGACACAGGTGTACAAACCTACATGCAGACAGTACATTCATACACATTAAAAAAAAAAAGAAAATCAATAAATATCAAACATATAAATGTACTAAAAGACAAAAAACATACAATCATCTCAATTGATGCAGAAAAAGCCTTTGACAAAATCCAGCATCCCTTCATGCTTAAAGTCCTAGAGGGAATTGGACTGGAGGAATCATTCCTCAATGTAATCAAAGCCATATACAGGAAACCCACAGCCAATATCATCATAAATGGGGAAATGACAGAAGCATTCCCCTTAAAGGTAGGAACTCGGCAAGGGTGCCACCTGTCACCACACCTTTTCAATATAGTGCTTGAAACACTTGCTAAGGTAATAAGGCAAGAAAAGGAAATTAAAGGAGTTCTAATTGGAAAACAGGAAGCCAAGCTATCCCTTTTTGCTGATGATATGATCATTTACTTAAGGGATGCTAAAAACTACACCAGAAAACTCCTAGAAACGATTAAGAGCTTCAGTAAAGTAGCAGGATACAAAATAAATCTAGAAAAATCAGTAGCCTTTCTTTACACCAAAAACAAGCAACTGAAGGAGGAATACAAGGAGATCTTCCCACTTACAATGGCCTCAAAAACAATAAAACACCTAGGAACAAACCTAACCAAAGATACCAAGGATCTCTACAACAAAAATTTTAAACCCCTGAAGAAGGAAATTGAAGAAGATATCAGAAGATGGAAAAACCTCCCATGCTCATGGATTGGGAAAATTAACATTGTAAAAATGTCCATTCTACCCAAACTCTTGTACAGATTTAATGCAATCCCAATTAAAATCCCCAAGAGTTTCTTCACAGGCTTGGAAAAAAATCCTTAATTTCATTTGGAAAAACAAAAGGCCCTGAATAGCCAAAGCAACCCTGAGTGAAAAGAGCAATACAGGGGGGATCTGTATACCAGACTTCAAACTATACTACAGGGCTATAGTCATAAAAACAGCTTGGTACTGGTACAAAAATAGACCAGTTGACCAAGGGAACAAAACTGAAGTTCCAAACCTGAGCACATACAATTTCAGACACCTCATATTCAACAAGGGGACCAAGAAGACACAATGGAGGAAAGGCAGCATCTTCAGCAAGTGATGTTGGCAAAACTGGATCACTACCTGTAGAAGAATGAAATTAAACTCCTACCTCTTGCCCTGTACAAAAGTCAATTCCAGATGGATCAAAGACCTCAATGTGAAACCCCAAACTCTGGAGGCAATAGAAGAAAAACTTGGCACCAGACTACAAGATATAGGCATAGGAAAAAACTTCCTAAATCAGACAGCAGCTGCACAAGAAATAAGGTCAACAACTGACAAATGGGACCTCATTAAACTCAAAAGCTTCTGTACATCAAAAGAAACAATCAAGGGAGTGAAGAGAAAACCCACGGAATGGGAGGAAACCGTCACTACAGATACATCTGACAAACCATTGATTTCCAGAGTATACAAACTACTTAAAAATAAAGAAAGAAAACAAATGAATCACTCAAAAGATGGAGCAAAGAACTGAATAGAGACTTCACAGAGGAGAATTAGAGATGACTGAGAAACATCTCAAAAATTGTTCAACATCACTAATAACTAGGGAAACCCAAATTAAAACCACTTTAAGATATCATCTCACTCCGATAAGACTGGCTAGGATCAATAAAACAAATGATACCAAGGGCTGGAGAGGTTGTGGGGGGGGGCACTCATCCATTGCTGGTGGGAATGTAAATTTGTACAGCCAATATGGAAAGTAGTGTGGAGTACCCTTGGAAGACTCAAAATGAGTGTGCCATATGACCCAGTCATACCACTCCTGGGTATATACCCACAAGATTCATCTTACTCCAGAAATACATGCACAGCTATATTTATTGTAGCTCTGTTCACAATAGCAAAAAGCTGGAACCAACCCAAATGTCCCTCAACTGACGAGTGGATAGAGAAAATGTGGTACATGTACACAATGGAGCTCTATGCAGCAGTAAAGAAAGATAATGTCACGAACTTTGCAGGTAAATGGATGGAGCTAGAAGATATTATGTTAAGTGAGGTAACAGTCCCAAAAAAACAAACGATGAATGGTATCCCTCATCTGTGGATGCTAGTGTCAACAATGCAGCTGTAAATATTTCTTGTGGGGACGGATGCATATTGGAAAGAACAACAACAGAAAGACTGCATCAAAAACTGACTGAAATGGTGAAACTGGAGGGGTGGGAGGGGTGGGAGAGGGACATGGGTCTATATTCGATTAATGTATATTTAATTGATGTGAGTTCAACAAGTATCCAATTTTGCCCAAATGACATGGTATTTTAGGACCCAGTAAAAGTAAAAATATCTATATTAAACAACATTGGTTTAAAGGTTTTAATATAAATGGTACTACATCTAAGTTAAGTGGAAATATAAATTGTCCACATTTGTTTTACTTAAAATCTGTATAACAATAACCTTGGGATTAACATATACAAATGTTCTCTATAATTTCTATGTTATACAGTATCATCTTGTAACATTATATTTTACCTGTAGGATAATTTAACTTAAGGAATTAAGCTTGCTTCCCAAATTAACAATATACAGTCACACAAAGCAGCTTGGATAAATTTAATGAAATTTACACCTTGATTCCTGCCTATAGGTATGTGTACTACAACTGCCTTTTTGAGACTCATGGGTCTCAAAAATAAAAAAGGGGGGATACAGTTATAAATTAAACCTTTTTGTCAAATTTTCAATTTAAATCTTAAAACTAACTATGGGAAAAGATTTGTATGTTCCCACAGGTCAAAACGTCACCAACTTAATGGCTGAGAAAGAAAAGATACAGATTTGCATTGTGCAGGATATACCAAGAAATGCCAGCAGAGAAGTTGGCCCATCTAAGCATTAAAAGGAAGAAAAGCCTCACACTGCTACAGACATCAAACATCTCTGTGGATCCTATTTGTAACAACTGTTTATAATGAGCCCTAATGAACCTTACCTTCTAGGTGCCACAAAGTTTTAATATGAGAGACTTTCTTACCTCCTTTTCATAGAACAAAGAAATACATGATAGTAATGCAGTCATTCTCTAACTGTAACTTAGAGCCAAATGTTATAGAGCTAATCTCTTATAAAACTGGTATAACTGCTTTCTTTAATTGACTAATAGGCATAGAAAATGTGAAAAGGATTATTCTCTATTCAGAGCCAAATATAATACTGGTCTTTTTAAGCTGTGCATTTAAGCAAAATACATAAATACAGGAGAACTCTGATATCAGCAATGGATTATTCTAACAAGGAGATGTTCACCAGGGGACCCAAGCACCTGCAAAAGGTAAAGGCTTCTTGCCTGTAAACTGGGATACCTGCAAGAAGAGAGCCGGTAAGGCCCTGCTGTCGAAGACCTGATGCAAGCATGGGAAAGATGTATTGAGACCACACTTGCAAGTGTACAGTTGGTCTCTGGAATGCCAATAACTAAACTTTATTGGTTTAGTTACCAAAGGCCACTAAACCAATAAAGCAAAAATTGGCCTCCTTGAGTCAAGCAAGACTCCTCCATCAGCATCAGTTACACCTCACCTGCCTGGAAATACTGGGCAGTAGTGGCAGCCACATGTCTGTATATCCCAAATCTAATTGGCTATTAGCTCTCTCCTTGGAGGAATAACCCACGGCTGATGCCACAAGCTTACATCCTCTAGTGGTTAGGAGAAGTTATAAGCCACAGTAAGACCTTGTCATCTTTTACAGAAAAAATATAATTCATGGATTAACATACCATCCAAACATCTGCGTCTATATCAAAGTAACCTACAATAATAATTAGTACTGTTTAAATACCTATATATCTAATTGCTTGTGCTTCATTAGTAGGATTGAAAGGTCCTAGACAAACTGTCAACCCATGAAAGGAAACAGCCAGAACTGATCAGAGTCCAAAATGACATCTCCAGAGAAAGTAGACTGTTTTGCTTCTCATCCACCTGTCCCCCTTTTCTAAACCTAGGGAACAATCCGTGGAAGAGGGGGCATGGTAGAATGAAAGGGCTGCCATTGGGGTGAATGGTGAAACTACAGCAACGTAGTCTGGACACTTATTTGATCAACATGATTGTACATATAAGCCCCTCCAGCTGGATGGTGGGAGCCTTGGGCTGTGTGGGTTTGGGCATAGCTGTTTGCAAATTGGTTTTACATGAAGGATGCTTGTACTCATAACTTATTACTTATTGTTAAAAAAATGAAATGAAATAAAAAAAGAAGAGGTAAAATAAAGTGCAGATTGGAAATGTGTTGGCCTCTACTTAACTACGAAATGTTTTCGAGGCTCTTATAAGGTATTTAGCGCATGTTCATCGACTACCCACAGCCTCCTGCACTTCTATGTGTATTGGGAATATAGCAAGGAACAAAATAAGAAGGAAAAAAAATCCTCATACTCAAAAGTTAGAATTCTAAAGAGAGAGATGCACAAAAAAGAAGTGCATCAGTTGGTGAAAAATAATTGGTTAATAGAGGAGTTGTAACATGTTACAGAGTTCCCTAGCTTTTGCTAATATTAATATCCTATATGTCAAAGCACAACTGTTGAACTAAGAAATTAACATTGTTACAATACTGCTACTGAACTTTACATCACTACTTCCGTTAAAGTCTCTTTTCTGTTCCTAGATCCCATCTAGGATCTTCATGTTGTATTTAGCCTTCATTTCTCCTTGGTCTCCAAACTATCATTAGTTCCTTAGCCTGTTAAGAGTAGCAAATAGTCCCATAAGATTAACTGGTCAAGACTATAAAATCCTTAGTCTATCTGTTGGAAGCTCACCTTTCCAGTTTCACTGATCAATCATCTGGTCATAGGACCACCCCCTAGGAAGGTGGGTTCACCTTACGTTATGCTAAATGGATGGGCGGAATACCTAGTGCATTAATGAGATAGTAGACTTTTGAGCCTGGAATCCCACCTCTGGGTGCGGTGCTCCTGGTCCTGGCCACAGGCTACTGTAGTTCTCTGTAAGTCTGAATTCTTCAGAAAAGCATAATCTCTCCTTTTCTTCTTCATATCCCATTTCTAAACATGCTTTCTTTAACACCTTGGGCTGGCCTAACATCTTGGATTTCTTTACTTTCTCTCTAAAGCTTCCTTCTCCTCACATGTGTCTACCAGTCTGCCATGTGTCTGACCTCTGTGCAGGCTCTAAGCCTGCACAGCCTCGCAGCTTTTTTCCTTCTCCCGTCCACTCTCCTCCTCAAGGCAGCTGCCTAGATTACCAGCTCACCTGCCCCCCCCCCCAGCTGGCCACTATATATATATATTTTTTTTTAAATGTAGCCTTGAGGGATAGCCGAATTTGGTCAATGAAAGAATAGGCATGGAATCAACCAGAGCTGGTGTAAACCCTCTCGCCACACTATGTAGCCTTAGTTACTTAATCTTCCTTAATGCTTCTCAGTTCCTTCTCTGAAACTTGAGGATTCTAATATTATATTTGTCAGAAGTAAATACCATATTTAAAATATATGTATAGTGCTTGGCAATAACTATTAACAGTATGATAGAATGGAATTCTGGTAATGAGATTCAAATTAATGAATGACCCAATGATTTCTATCTACTTAGCTTTAAAAAATTGTGAGTGCTTCCAAGTTCTATGATATCCACTGCATGGTACTTCAAGGTTTATTTCATTTGATCAAAATCACTTACTGTCATTTGATTTTAGGAGAAATAATTTACCATAAGTCTCTATGGTTGACAGCTTTGATAATAGGATCCAGTAAGCCTCACAGTCAGGAATTCATGCCCTTGTGTCACTTTTCCCCTTCAGTATGAGTGGAACTGTTTCTCACATCTAATCTATAGCCTATGGCCAGAGTGATGGCTTTTCACTTCAGAGTTTAGGTTATGTTTGGGCTTCCTTGCCTTCTGTTTGTGCTCTCTTGCTCTGCCTTGTTCGCACTCTAGCTGTCATGGTCCCTTATGCTATTTCACCCACTATTTCTCTTGCTCTCTCTTAGGAAGTCAACTATCATGATATGATTCTCCTATGGAGTGGCCCCAATGGTAAGGAATGTATGGGCTGAAGCTACTGGCCAACGAGAAGTGAGGCCCCTGCTGCAGAAGACCACAGGTGACCAACACTGCCACCTGCTACATGAATGAGCTTCCAAAGAATCTTCCCACAATCCTGTCTTCAGGTGGCTATGGATGGAGTCAAATCCTTGAACATAGGCTTGAAAAGACCCAGAGACAGCAAACCCATAGAAATGGTGAGGTAATAAATGTGTTGATCAAAGATGCTAAGTTTTACTTTAAGATATAGGCAAGAACTTTCTGAAAAGGACTTCAATAGTTCAGGAAATAGTAAAATTGACAAATGATATTGCATCAAATTTAAAAATTACCTACAAGAGCCGGGCGTGGTGGCGCACACCTTTAATCCTAGCACTCGGGAGGCAGAGGCAGGCGGATCTTTGTGAGTTCAAGGCCAGCCTGGTCTACAGAGTGAGTTCCAGGACAGCTGGGGCTACAGGGAGACCCTGTCTCAAAAAGACCAAAAAAAAAAAAATTACCTACAAGACAAAGAAAGCAATTACCAAAGTGAAGAGATAGCCTATATAACAGCAGAAAATCTTTTCCATATACCCTGTCACCTGGCAGAATACATATACAACTCAAAAACTTAAATATACACACAAAAAGTCTGCAGAGTGTGCCAGTATTGAAGATTAGAAACAGCCACTGTGTGAAGTCAGGATTGAGAAAACTCAGGGAAACGAAGGATCTATAGCAAAGAAAGAATGAGAGGAAGAATATCAGAAGCCCTACAAGAGATCATAAGATAGCTAAGAAGCCTAGAGAAGTAAAAACGCTGAGCACCCAATGAGAAGCCAGCCTGCCTTGAAGAGGGAACCAATGTAAGCTAGGTAATAAAGTAGGTTTAAAACAAACTGGCAGTCCCAGCCCCAGCACACACCACATGACCTTTATTTTTCTACTTCCTTTTCTAAACTATGAAAAGCTGTAATAGCAGTGGAGAGATGGCTCAGTGGGTACGAGCACTTGTTGCCCCCTTGAAAAAAAACCTGAGTTCAGTTCCCAGCACACACATTAGGCAGCTCACAACCACTTGTGACTCCAGCTCCAGGGTATCCAATGCCCTCTTCTGACCTTGTGGGCACCTGCACTCATGCACACAAATTCACACATATAACACATAATTAACAAATAAAAACAAATCTTTTTTTAAAAGTAATACAAAAGAAAGGAAAGAAGAAACAAAGTAGCATTGCAAATATGAATAAGCCTATGGAAAGATTTGTAGCAGTAGAACTTATATTTAAATTTTGGACATTTGAAGTTATTAGTATGAGTTAATTCTTCTTAAACTATTGTAATATTTCATAATTCCATTATCAATATATGTGTACTTATTTTTACTCATGCTCATTAATAATCAGATGTTAGCCAAGTTTAAAATTTTTGCCCATCTCATAAATGAAAAAGCTCAAAGACTCTAAAAGTAACTCAACAAGTCTTACTTGGTGTGCTGGATAGCTTTAGTGTCAACTTGACACACCTGGGTTGAGGGAGCCTCATTTGGGGAATTGGCTCCATTGGATTGACCTGTGGCCACATCTGTGGAGTATTGTCTTGGTTGTCAGGCAATGTGGGAGGGCACAGCCCACAATGAGTGGTGCCACCCTGGGCAGGTTGTTGTGTACCGTATAAGAAGGCAGGCTGGGCATGAGCCAGGGGAGCAAGCCAGTAAACAGCATTCCTCCATGGCTTGTGCTTCAGCTCCTGCTTCCAGGTTCCTGCCCTGAGTTCCTGCCTTGGGCTCCCTAAGTGGTGAACTGTGACCCAGGAGATGTAAGCTGAATAAACCCTTTCTCCCCCAAGTTGGTGTCGGTCAGAGTGTTTTGTCACAGCAATGGAAGACAAACTAGAACAGAAATTGGTACCAGAAGAGTGGGGTATTGCTGTGACAGACCTGACCTTGGTGTTTTGGGGAAGGATTGTGGAGGTGTTTGGAAATTTGGGCTGGGAAGATCATTGAATGCCTAAAGATCATTGCTGTGGAGCTTGGAGCAGTTTTGCTGAAGGAGTTGTAGAAGATAGAGGCCTGGCTTATGAAGTTTCTAGTTTCAAAGGGGAGCAGAAATCATCAGGACTGTGTAATCTGTGGGTTCTGGTCAGCTGGGGCTGAAGAATCAGCTGTAAGTAACAAGAGAACAGAACCTGAAGTGAAATCTTTGTTGTACTGGGACAATTGCTGCTGGTTAGCTGGGGCTGAAAAATCAGCTGTAAGTAACAAAAGACCAGCATCACTGTGGTGAAATCTTCTGGGAAGAATTTCTTCAGGGTCAGCACACAGAAGCTGTGTTCCAGAAGGGGCCTGAGCCTCCATCTCAAGCCAGAAGCAGGACTTGGTAGTGTGTAAGAGTCTCCTATATGGTTCTGGTGTTGAAATTTGAGGGGGTCACAGAGAGCAGCCGAGGCTTGGCACTGTGAGAGGTCAGGAAAGACCATTGGTGGAAGTGCACCTCGGTTGCAGTGAAGACCCCAGGATTGCAGGGGTCATGGAGAGAAGCTGAGGCTTTGCACCAGGAGAGGTCAGAAGAGACCATTGGTGAAGGTGCTGCCTCAGTTTCAGTAGCGACCCCAGCTTTTTGGAGATGCCGGTACCCTGGGACGACCACCAAGAGCAGCGGTAGGTGTAGAATGGAGTCGGCCTGGGCCTGCGAGATGAGTGTGCCACGGACGGCAGAGTCGGAGAGGGGGAGCTGCCGAGACCCTTTGGAGCCCAGAAGATCGTGAGTGAATCCCAGGTGTCCAGCCTTGAGCTACTTGCTGGACTTAGGTTTTGTTTGAGAGTGCCTGATTCTTCCCTTTGAAATAAGACAGTACTTGTTTTGGATTTTACAGCAGCCCACAGTTAAGAGACTTTTAATAGACTGGACTTTTAAGTGTTTGGACATTTTAAGGACTGTGGGGCTTTTAAGGATGTACTGTCTTAGGTTGTGATTAGTGTTAACATCATACTTTGGGGATAAGAACTGGAAAGGTGGTTTAATAGTGATGTGTTTGTGTGTCAAGTTGACAAGGGGTCAATTGTGCTGGATAGCTTTGGTGTCAACTTGACACACCTGGGTTGAGGGAGCCTCGGTTGGGGAATTGGCTCCATTGGATTGGCCTGTGGCCACATCTGTGGTGTATTGTCTTGATTGTTGAGCAGTGACAGTATAAGAAGGCAGGCTGGGCATGAGCCAGAGAGCAAGCCAGTAGAGAGCAAGCCAGTGAACAGCAGTCCTCCATGGCCTCCAGGTTCCTGCCCTGAGTTCCTGCCTTGGGCTCCCTAAGTGATGAAATGTGACCCAGGAGATGTAAGCTGAATAAACCCTTTCCTCCCCAAGTTGGTGTTGGTCAGAGTGTTTTGTCACAGCAATGGAAGACAAACTAGAACACTTGGTTTCTTAACCAAGTGTCAAGCTCATGTCAGTGGACTTAGTGACAAACATCTTTACTGCTGAGCCATGAAGGAAGACTGCTTATTGGCTTGCTTTCTTATACAACCTGTGACACCTGCCTATGGGTGGCACTACCCACAGTGAACTGGGCCGTCCTACATCAATCAATAATCAAGAAAATGCCTGCAGTCATGCCCACCAGCAAATCTGATGGAGGAAGCTCCTCAATTTCAATTCCCTCTTCTCAGGTATGTCAAGTTGACAACTAAAATTAGCCATCGCAGTGTATGTGCCCAAATGTCCTCTTCTTATAGAGATATATTTATAAGTCACATATGAGATACTTGAGATTAACACTTCAATATATGAATTGTAGGCTGAAACGGGGACACAAAATAGTTCATAATAGTTCAAAATAGAAATTTTGATTATGAGAAAATGGAGATTAGGGACATTCAATCATGCCTCAAAAGTTAATCAGGTAGTAACATCAAGGATAAGATTGGAATCCATAAAATACACTTTTTTTACTAAAGGCCTTCACAAAGTATAAAAGGAATAAAGAACCTAATCTAAAACTCAATTACTAAAAAGCCAAGTGTAAACTTAAATAAAAAAAATTTTTTAATGGGTTGGAAAGATTGCTCCGTGGTTAAGAGCACTTACTGCTCTTGCAGAGGACCCAGGTTCAGTTCCCAGTACCTTCATGGCAGCTAACAATATGTAACTCCAGTTCCAGGGTATCTGAAGCCTTCTACCAGCCTCCATGGGCACCAGGCACACATGTGGTATACTTACATACATGCAGGCAAACGTGTATTATCACTTTCATAGCTATATATAAAAATAATTTAGGGCTGGAGAGATGGCCTAGCGGTTGGGAGCACCGACGCTCTTGCAGAGGACCCGGGTTCGATCCCCAGCACCCACATGGCGGCCGAGAGCCGTCTGAAACTCCAGTTCCAGGAGAACTCCAGTTCCAGGGGAATCTGACACCCTCTTCTGACCTCCGCGGCATTGCACGACACCGGTGCACAAACTTGCATGCAGACAGAAATAAATAAAATTAATAAAAAAATTTAAAAAATTAAAAAAAAAATTTAATATGAAACTATCTGGGTTAACTTAACCAGGAAAACAGTTTGGTAGGAGCATATTGGTTAGTTCATAGACCTGCTAGGAAGATTGAGCAATAAGGATCAAAAAATTGAGTAAGACCAAATAGCAAAGCATCCAGACAATGCCCCAAAGTATGCCCAGTCAAGTTGGTCCCATCACACTGCCAACAAACCACTTGTGCTGGACACTGAGACCACGACACACTGTCTACCCCCACAATTAGCACTCCAGTTCTTCTTATCACTTGCTTCAGATTCACAGTTCCAAGCTGAGGCATCTCATTAGCCCAACCTGGGCCACATCCATGCTTTGACTACCAAGAAGCTAGGAGAACTGGAAATTGCCACTTCAGCATCTAGGCTAGGAAGTAAAACTACAGATAGGAGAGTGTATTAGTCACTTTTCTGTTGCTGTGATAAAACACCATGACCAGGGAACTTATAAAAGGAAGAGTTTATTTGAGCTTACGATTAACGATTCCAGGGAATTGGAGTCCATTGTGGTGGAAGGCATGGCGGCTGGAGCTGGAGCAGCAAGCCGAGGGTCACATCTTGCAATGAGCCCAGGAAGCAGAGAGAGCGACTGGAGACCACAAGGCTTGTTAAACTCACTAAGCCTGCCCCCAGTGACATACTTCCTCTAGCACGGCCACACCCTCTAAGACCTCCAAGAACAGTGCCACCAACTGGAGACAAATGTCTGAATACTTAAAGCCTATGGGGGACACTCATTCAAACCACCACAGGGAGCTAGCATAGGAGACAGCAAAATGGCCCTGCAAGGACTTTACCTCAATAGCTTTACCAAAAGTCAGAATGGATCAGAAGCTGGATGTTTCCCCTAAAGAATTTCCACAGAGGAAGAGGAGTTCCAGGTCAATAGCTACATTGCCAAAGCTCGGCATGAACATAGGGGTTATCTATGACCCTAGCAGAGGAACGCACTGTGGAAACTGCATGTCTATATTTTTAGAAAGCATATTGAATTTATAATCCTGAGTTATATGACTATCTGATACTCCATAAATATTTATATTTTAGAAATCACATTTTATAATTCCAATGCATCTTGAAGAATTTGTTAATCGATATGCACATACTAAACACTAGACATAAAAATAGCATGAAATAGACTTTCCTGAGAAGAGGTTACAATCCGATGGGAACATGACCGTGAAGTGCAGAGTTCAAGTGCTACAGATGAGACCCAGACAAAGGCTGGAGTAAAACCACTGGAGACCTCAGTGAATGGCAGGAGCTACAGCAGTTTGAAATTGGGAGGCAGCTTTTAAACTGGGTCTTTCACTCTAGTATACGATTAAAGGGAAAAGTTAAGGTTGATTTCTGAAACACAATGAACAGTTATGCTCCTCTCCCAATCTGTATACTGAAGCCCAAACCCAAATGTGAGAATATTTGAAAGTGAGGCTTTCAGAAAGGCAGGCATGATGGTAGAGCCCTCAACAGTGAGACTGATGCCATCATAAAAGAAACCCCACAGAACTCCCTCATCACCACCCAGGCATGAAGTTAGAGCAAGAATATACCCACCTATGAAACAGGAAGCCAGCCCTCACCAGTTGCTGAATATACAGGAAAACAAACAGCCTGACTCCTATTTAAGGCCAAGAAAAGAACCAAACTAGTGAGAATCTGCTCCTTCAGATTTCTCAGAACCCTGCTCCTGCTTCCCTCATTGTTTACTGAAATAGTATCTCCAGTGTGAAATTCTGAAGTGAAAATCAGATCCACCCTTATCTTACCAGAGAAGAATTTTACCCTCTGTGGTGGTTTGAATGAGTGTCCCCCATAGGCTTTAAGTATTCAGACATTTGTCTCCAGTTGGTGGCACTGTTCTTGGAGGTCTTAGAAGGTGTGGCCATGCTGGAGGAAGTATGTCACTGGGGGCAGGCTTAGTGAGTTTAACAATCATCGCGGTCTCCAGTCGCGCTCTCTCTCTGCTTCCTGTGCTCATTGAGAGATGTGACCCTTGGCTTGCTGCTCCAGCCGCAATGCCTTCCACCACAATGGACTCTCATTCCCTGGAACCGTCAATCGTAAGCTCAAATAAACTCTTCCTTTGATAAGTTCCTTGGTCATGGTGTTTTATCACAGCAACAGAAAGGTGACTAATACACCCTCTGATTCCCTAAAACTAGAATACCACACACAACTACAGGCAGACAGTTCTCGATTTCTCTTTGTTCACAATGAGGAAAGTGCTGTTTGCAGTGCTTCGATGCTTTGGTATGGAAAGCATGCATATACCATACATTTGGGTAGAGGGCAAGTCGGAGTTTTAAGGGACTAATATCATATATGCTCAGGTCACAGGAAGAGCATATATAGCTCAGTGAGCTTGTTTACACTACAAACAGTAACTTTTTGGTTGCAAGGTTAAGTAAAAGTCATTAGTCCCGAGTACCTCCATTTTGTAAAAGTTATTCCTACACACCACCATCTTGATCTTTCACTTTTTGAACTGTGAGAAATAGATTGATTTTTAGGTCTCCCAGGCTATGGTACTTTTTGTATAGTGCCCTCCCCAAATACTTCTCTTATTGAAATATTCAGATTATTTCATTTATACTACCTTCTAGAAAACATCTTTTTCAAACAAATTGAACCACATATACCAGTTAATATCCTTCCCAGCTTTAGAGCTTAATTTTTTTTTACTCTAAAATAAATGCATGAACCAAACCTAGTGATTTCTGAGGTTCCTGCTCATACTGACATCTTATGGCTCTATCTCTGAAATCTTTTTAAAATATTCAAATTCTCAGTTCAATTCAAGCCATTCAAATTTCTGCAAATTAAGTTATTATAAGCCCGTGGATTCCAGCTGTTGCAATTTTGGTAGATAGCTGATTTCCTGCTGTCTGGAGTGGTTGTGTCTATGAAATGTCAAAACAGCCATTGAGCTCTGTCAAACAGCTCATCAGTGTTGATTGAAAGGAGGGCAGCCAACTCCCCAGTCTGCAAGGAATAGTCAGTTCAGTTAAAACACTTACTGTATGACCTCAAGCAGATGCAAGTTTCACAGGTTGAATCTTTAGTATCTGAAAGTCAGTCTCAATTTCCTCTCTAATCATACCAAAAGCAATTTGTAAACATGGGTACCTTATAAAAGCACTTTGCAAGCATAATATGTCTTCAGAATTCAAATTCCTTTATTATTAATTGTAGTGGTGATGCTATAGAAAAATGATCTGGAAGAATGCACAGTTGTCAGCCATTTGTAAGACAAATTATAAGTCATATAATGCATTTATATGATTCTTGAATGAATGTCTATTATTTGCATGCCTGAAAACTAACTGTGAAAAAGATCACTAGTACAACTCCTACTGAGTATAATGTTGTTTTGTCACGATTTTAACAACACTATCTACTAAGAGGATGGAAAAGCCAGACATCTAACATACTGAGTCAATTAGAGAAACTAAGAGGCGAATCAGAAAACACAGCAGTCTATATGGTAACTATTGTTATATTATTCTCAGCCACCATGATACTTTGGGCTGAACTTTTCCTTTTCCAATTCATGAACAGCAGAACAAAAGCCCAGAAAATGTTAAATAAATGATTTCAAACAACATTGTTATCCCACAGGTATATTTTTTACTTCCATATTATTATATGCTTATGTTGTATACATATGTGTGTTTGCTTAGGGCAGGGGTGTTACTTGCATATCATTCTGTTACACAACCAACAAATACAATTATAACAGAACAAAATCTCAGCTAACAAATCTACCATCAATAAAACATTCATCACCTTCCTGTACCTCAGTAAAGAGCCATGAATCTAATTCCTATTGCAGCATTTCACACGTGACTTCTTAGCTTTATTTATTGCTATAAAGCAATTAAGCAGGAACTAGAAAAGATGAAAATAGCTCATTTCCAGCTATCACAAGCTATATTCCTTGTACTCTCTCTTCCCTTCCCTAACCCCGACTTCAGCTACAGCCTCTTGAAATGCCTGTGGATTCTTACCATATGGAGGTTCTGTGTCACTTTTCACAGTTCTTAAAATGACAGCTAGTGCACAGGTTGTCCCTGTGAATGGCAGATGCAAAGATTGAGGCTTCAGCTGCCTCCATCATTGAGAATGGAATCGCTGAGTGGCATTTCTTTACCATTCCAGGCTGGCCTGCCAGCTGTTAAACATTGCATCTAACTTGTTTGAGCCTCCATTTTCTCATCTGGTGAACAGATATATAGATATATCAGAGTCGTGATAATTAAGAGAGATAATACACAGGATTAAATGAATTTGAGTCAAGTACCTAAACATAGGAATTGCCACATGCTAGCTACGAAAAAAGTTGCTTGCTGCCCATAAAAAGCATGAATTTTGGAGGGACACAAACGTTCAAACCACTGCAGATGGGTACATGGGTTCTAGACCTGAGAAGTGAGATGCCCGGCATTGTGCACTGTATTTACATAGTCTAGTCTGGTACTCATTTCACTTATCCACAATCTGACATTTCTTCAGACTTCATTGAGATCTCAGCAAGGACTAAGCACAGGGCTAGATGCAGAACTCTGAGAGGAATAGACTCTAGTAATGCCTCAAGACAAAGCAGCAGGCCTGGGAGGATGACTCAGCAGGGAGTTTAATCCCAGGGTCCCAGTTGGTGGAGTCAAAGAACTGACTCCCACAAGTTATTCTGACCGCCACACATATACTATAGTGCACACACACGCACGCAAATAAATACCACAAATTTCGAAAACAGATTTTTTTAAAGACAGAGTAGCAAATAGAACACAAGATTCTAGAGGAGTCTAAGTAAAGTGCTTTGAAAACGCATAGACCAAGGCAGCTAGCCCTGTTGAACAATCAGGGGAACTACCAGAGCAAGGCTCATTTGAGTTTAGTGATGCAAGGGGATTAGATGATTGCCAGAATAACCAAATGGAGGAAAGCATTCTTAGCAGATGTAAAGAGTGAGTGAGAGCATCAAGTTAAGTGGACAGGCACATCAAGGGTCTATGTCTAGCCTGGCAGAGCAACGGGCAGCTGGGGGACCAGAGCACAGAAACAATCTAGGGAGCAGGACAAGGGGAGAAGTCGGGGACAATGAGGACTGACTTTCAAGTGTGTGTCCAGAGCAGCATGATCACAGCCATGACATTGCTTCATCCCAGCACCCCATCCCCCTCCCTGCCAGCCACCCAACCCCACACATCTTTGATAAATTTTATAGACTACTCCCCTTTGAAGTTAAAAGAAAAAACCTGAAACCCAGTTATTATGGAAACCTTTCATATTTCATTAACTTATATGGCATTGAATTTAATTAAGAATAACATTTGAGGGCTTGGAGATGGTTCAGCAGGGAAAGGTACTTGCCACCAAGCCTGATGACCTGAGTTTGGTCCCCAAGACCCATATGGTGGAAGGAAAGAACCACTGTCTACAAGTTGTCCTCTAGCCTCCACACACATGCACACATATGCACACAAATTAATACATGTAATTTTAAAAGAGTAACAGTTGCAGCTTCCCACCGGAATAAACAAAGCTGGATCAAATCAACCCAATCCTCTCCAGCCTTCTCTTCTTTGTACAGTGTTAGGGATTCAATCTGGGGCTTTTTGCATGCCAGGCCAGCGTTCTACCACTGAGCAACATCTCCAGCAGCCAAATAGATCTATTTCTTTTAAGCAAAAAAAAAAAAAAAAAACTAATAATAATCAATGGGAGTAAAAGACTACATGTAAGCAAGACAGCCGCCTCTCAGCTGCAAGAACCCTGCCTCCCATGCACACCGGCCAGAACATTCCCAGAGCATTTGAGCCCCATTTTAACCTGGCAAGACAGTGTTAACTTTTCCCAGGGAGATGTAATCCAATCTTTGCTCACCCCCACCCCCACCCCCAGACAGAGCGCCAACAAAAACCAAAGTACCAATTCCACCCAAGTCTAAGTCAGCAAAACAATAATTTCACTGGGCTTACCTACGAAGAAAGTGTGAGGGGTTACTTCGAGAAATACTGGCAACTCCAAAACAGCTGCAACAGCAAACCCTCACCCCAGTACAGATGTGGCTTCCACATAGCTACAGAGATGCAGTCTGCCCCCCTCGTTAACTTTCCACACTCTACAGCACCTCCAGAGCCCACGAGACCACACAGAGCTGGGGCAAATGATGTACAGCTGGCAGGGACCCTCAGGAGGGAGGGGCTGAGATCTCAGGTGAGCATCTGATGACCCTCCTCACCCCTCCTTCTATGGGGACCCTCCTCACAGACCCTCCTCACCCCTCCTTCTATGGGGGAACATCAACAAGCCAGATTTTAGGACTCATCTGGGGGTAACTGCAACTGTGCCAAGATGGTAATGACTAGCCAGGTGATGGTGCACACCTTTAACTCCAGCACTCAGGAGGCAGAGGCAGGTGGATCCAGGCCAGCTGGGGCTATGGGGAGACCCTGTTTGGAGTTTTGTTTTGTTTTGTTTTGTTTTTTTTTTTTTTTTTTTTTGAAAAAAAAAAGGTGTAATGGCCATCATGCTCAAATTAATGAAAGCATTCTGCAATAGACAGTTACATGAAGACTGATTAAGAGATTCTTCTGCCGGGTGTGGTGGTGCACACCTTTAATCCCAGCACTCGGGAGGCAGAGGCAGAGGCAGAGGGATCTCTGTGAGTTCAAGGCCAGCCTGGTCTACAGACCGAGCTCCAGGCCAGCTGGGACTAAAGGGAGACCCTGTCTCAAAAATAAAAATAAAAAATAAAAAAAGAGATTCTTCTAAAACTGGAGGGTCCAGGAATGAATCTGGAGTTTCAGGAGAAAGAATTAGTATAGATAGAGCAGCATGACACAGAGGAGATAGGATGGAGGTAGCGATACAGTTCCTCGCTATGGGGCTAAGTCAACCTTATGGAGTGCTCAAGATAAGGGAGCTTTGTGTTTCCTGCCAGATTCAGGCAAAGTGAAGCTCTTGTCCATTGAATGATGGCAGTATATCAGAAATGTGCACAGAACCATTTCGAACCTCGAAAACCCTTCCCTAGAGCTCTGTACACACACGAACATCCTGAACCACCTGGGAAGCTGGCCTCACTTCCTTTGAGAGACATTTATTTGTCCAAGAAAAAACGGTGGATCTGTTCTGATGCTGTGGTCTGGGAAGGAGGGCTTTGCCAAAAACAGACATGTCAAGCAACAGGAGACAGGAGAAAAACAACAAAACAATGTCATTAGAACCAAGAAATCTCATGCCTCGACTGGGAGACAGACATGTGTACAGAGTAAGAATTGTCTAAAAGTTTTGGGCTAGATAAATGTATCACTCTCCTGTTAGGTGTGGTCCCTGCTTGCCCTTGAGATTAACCAGCTGCTCCTATAACTATGTTAGGATCATTCACAGAAATTTAACTGAGATTTTACAGTAAAAAATGTTACTGGAGAGAGAGCTCGGAGGTTAAGAGCACTTGCTGCTCTTCCGAAGGACCCAGGTTCGGTTCTCAGCATCCAGTTGGGTGGCGCACAACTACTAACTGCCTGTAACTCCAGCTCCAGGAATCTAACACCTTCTTCTGGTGTTGGGGGTAGGGGCAGACATATAAATAAAATAAAAAATAAATGCTTTTAACATTACTTGATCCTCCCCTAACCTCTGTGAATTGTCAGGAGCAATACTTATCACCCCATTTTTACAGATCATCTGATATAGAACTCAAATTCAAATCACCTTCCCAGGGACAAAACGCAGTAAGAAGGCATCACCTCTAGGTATGGAGGAGAGGGTTTTAAGGTCTGCCTCTTGGAACCTCCTTCCCTGCCTCAGTGGATGAGAATACCAAGGAATGCAGAGCTAGGTAGGGCCAAACCAAGCCCTAACCCAGGCTTCTCACAGTCCAACACACTGTACTGCTTAGCAAACAGAGCCTCTTTTACCTATCTGGATAGTAGTCCAGTTGCCTGGATACTGATACTGGAGTAGACACACCTGGGTTCAAATCCAGACTCGACCACTGAGTGTCCTTCTAAAAACTGAGAACCTTCCTATCCATTAGAAAACTGTGAATGATGGCCTTTATTATAGACCCAACTGCAGAGAAGAACAATTATAAGATAATGTATCTCCATTCTTAGTACGTGTAATCATCTCTCCAATGTCTTGCTCAATTCAAGAGAAGTCAGATTATTAAGATTCTTAGAAATTCTTTTCTTCCAATTCTATATGGGGAAGCTACGGCCAGGAGTGGGTCACAGAGCTGGTGGATGTATGCCCCTCGTCTGGGAAAGCTGGATGTTTGGGGGATGGCACAGTACATATGGGGATCAGCTCTCTCCTCAACAGAGTACATGGTACCATATCTCTGCTCCCACCCCCAGGGATGCCTTCAAGATTAAACTTTGAGGTTCTGGTATACTTGGACTCCTCTGATCTCCAGATTTCTTCATTGATACTTAGGGCTAGGAAAAGCGTTTGAAATGTTTGGGATTGAATATAAAACAGGTGAATAGTATCTTCTCTCATTATATTCTTTTAAAAGATGATTCTTGGGCTGGAGAGATGGTTCAGCAGTTAAGCACTGATGGCTCTTGCAGAGGACCTAGGTTTGATTCCCAGCACCCACATGGCTGCTAAGACCCATCTCTAAGCCGGACATGGTGGCACACACCTTTAATCCTAGCACTCAGGAGGCAGAGGCAGGTGGATCTCTGTGAGTTCAAGGCCAGCCTGGTCTACAGATTGAATTCCAGTACAGCTGGGGCTACAGGGAGACCCTGTCTAAAAAAATAAGATTCTACATTAGAAATGTTTAACATTTATTTATTTGTAAGTGGAGGATGTTTGACATGGTGTGTGTGTGTGTGTGTGTGCGTGTGTGTGTGTGTGTGTGTGTGTGTGTGTGTGTGTGTGTGTGTGTAGGTCAGCAGACAAGGTGTAGGAGTCAGTTCTCTCCTCCTACCATGTGAGTTCTGAGGATCAAATTTGAGCCACCAGGCTTGGTGGCAAGCACCCTTACCCTCTGAACCATCTCGCCAGGCCAGAATTCTACATTTTAATTATCATAATTGCCATTCGCTTTTTGTTTTGCTTTCTCACCGGGAGAAATGACTGTAGTGTATGTCCAAGTCTCTCTAAGGATGCAGAGCACTTGCATTCTGCAGAGCTCGCGGTATTTCCTTAGAAGTGTGCTAATTACATTTCCCCAAGCCATGTGCTCCTGTTCCAGTTGAGAAACATCCACTCTGAAAAGCTTCTGCTACAGGGAAGAGCAGATGGGGAAATGACTGATAAAGAGGAGCTCCCTCAGGAAAGGGAGCCGAGTGCCAACCACTGAAATCCCTCTGTGCCTATCACAGAACAGAACTATGGTGCTGGAAAAGCCTGAACTCAAACCAGGTGGAAAGCAATCTTGGTAACCACATAAGCATCTTGAACAGGTGCATGCGACTCTGCAGCACTGGGAGGGATGAGAGGCAGCTTCAGTGGCTCCTCTTCTTTAGCAGTCCAAGCTGAGCCTGATGAGTATTTTGGGCAATGCTGTAATTATAAAGATGGTTACTACTATGTACAGGTGTTCCACACTCCTTATTTCTAAGTCTCATAACAACCCTACAATATAGGTAGCAGTAGTATTCCACATGTGACAGAAGTGAAAACCAAGAAAGGAGAAATTAAACATATTTAAAATTACCTCGCCTCAGGATCTACAGCTGGCAAGAGGTAAAGCCAGACTACAATCCGGGAAGTGTGGTGGCTGAGGGGTCTTTCCACTAGTCCATGCCATCTCTTAGGAAATATTCTTTATTTATTTTTTTTTATTTTTATTGATGCTTTGTGTGTTTCATACATCATTTTCCAATTCAGTTCAGGCATATTTCCCTTTCCCTTCCCCTCCATCCCACCCCACCCCATCCCAGATCATGCATTCTGCCATAACTATCCTGTATCTTTCTCTCAGTTTTTTTTTTCATTTTTTAGCAATAAGTGATAATTTATGAGTACAAGCATCCCTCATGTAAAACTAATTTGCAGGCTGTTGTGCCCAAACCCCCACAGCCCCACCATCCAGCTGGGGGGGGGGCTTATATGTTCAATCAAGTTGATCAAATGAGTGTTCAGACTATATTGCTGTAGTTTCACCATTCACCCCAATCGCAGCCCTTACATTCTACCATGGCCCCTCTTCCGCAGATTGTTCCCTAGGCTTAGAAAAGGAGCACAGGTGGACGAGAAGCAAAACAGTCTACTTTCTCTGGAGCTGTTGTCTTGGACTCTGCTCAATTCTGGCTGTTTCCTTTCATGGGCTGACAGTTTGTCCAGGAATAACCTTTCAATCCTACTAATGAAGCACAAGCAATTAGATATATAGGTATTTAAACAGCACTAATAGTTATGGTAGGTTACTTTAGCATAGACACATGTTTGGATATGTTAATCCATGAATTACAATTTTCCCCCCTGTTAAATATGACAGGGTCTTACTGTGGCTTATAACATCTCCTAACCTATAGAGGATGTAAGCTTGTGGCATCAGCCATGGGTCATTCCTCCAAGGAGAGAGCCAATAGCCAATTAGATTTGGGATATACAGGCATATGGCTGCCTCTGCTGCACAGTATTTTCAGGCAGGTGAGGTGTAGCTGGTGCTGACGGTGGAGTCTTGCTTGACTCAGGGAGACCCGTATTTGCTTTATTGGTTTAGTGGCCTTTGGTACTCTCTGGTATTCCAGAGGCCATCTGTACACTTGCATGTGTGGTCTCAATACATCTTTCCCATGCTAATGTCAGGTCTTTGGCAGCAGGGCCTTATCCCTCTCTTCTTGCAGTTATCCCATTTTAGAGACAAGGAGCCTTTACCTTTTGTGGGGGCTTGGATGCCCTGGCCAACATCTCCTTGGTAGAATAATCCATTGCTGATGTCAGAGCTCCTGTATTGATATATTTTGCCTAAGTGCATAGCTTAAGGACTTTAGTATTATATTTGGTTCTGAATAGAGAATAATCCTTTTCACAGTTCCTATGTCTATTAGTCAATTAAAGAAAGCAGTTTTACCAGTTTTATAAGAGATTACCTCTATAATAGTTGTCTCCAATTTGCAGTTGGAGAATGACCTCATCATCATCATATTTCATTTGTTCCCACACTGTTCCAGTAAAAGCTGGAAGCCCAGTGTCAAGCAAAGAGTCTGATTAACAAAGTCTAAGGATATTTCCTGTCCAGAGGCTTAAAGACAAGATGCTTTCATGTGCAAACTGAAGTTCCCTGAAAAGGCCATACCTGTGTTGAAGATTCTGCTGACTGACTGATCAAAACTGTGTGATCATGGAAAGTTGTAAAGTTACAGAGGCAGAGCTAAAATTATCATGGGCTACCATTAGTCCTCTTCGTAGCTATTCATCACCAATCTATGACCAACAACATTTTGACTGTCAGTTAATATGTTAATTATTGTCACACGCCTAGCTTCTATCAGCCCCAAAGCTAAGAATGTCATCAGAATAGTATTTGAGACCTGCAGGAGAGCATTCCTGCCTTTGCTCTAACCCACCTACCGACATTCCTATCAAAGCACTTGGTAAATGTACTGACAGGTATTTGCTACATAACCACTTCTACAATAGAACACCTCGTTCAGGTCAGCTTGAATCTGGGTTCCCAGGCCCTTGTCACTCCTGTTTGGCTCAAGATAAACTATTTCTTATTCCCTTTGGAGGGAGAGCTATGTTCTGTATCAACAGTTTTGGAAACTCAATGTGGGACCCCCAAAGATGATCCACTTTACCAGAAGAGTCACCCAGATCAGTGCCAGGAACCAGGCCCTTTGTGCCCAACTATGCATGTTGCCTCCATGGGTGGATGGTGATGATTTCTTTCTGGGGCCCATGCCTCCCTTTAGTTTGATCAATGGTGTGTTGGCTTATTCCAGGCCAACGGTTGGATTTCCTCTTGTTTGCTTCAGAGTACTTGCATGACAGCATTTGTCAGCAGCTCTGTTTGCTAGCAGTAAGCCTTTTTCTCTTGCCAGCCTTCCAATATTTCATTCCCCTCCTGTTTACTCCAACCTTGCCCCCTTTTCTCTTGATTTGTTTTTTAAATGTTTTTATTGATTTCAGAATCTCACACAATATATTTTGATCATATTCGGACCCCGGCCCCACTCTCCATCCCATCCTAACTTCCCTTTCCCCACAAGAATTGTCATGTCCTCTATTTTTAATAAAGGCCTTATCAAGTCTAATTTGTGTTTGGATTACACTTGGTTATGGATCTATCCCTTGGAGTCTGTTCAGCCTACAAGGCATCACACAGGTAAACTGTCTATCTCAATATCCTTACCTAGGACTTGGGCTTTCTCCACACGTCCTCTGTCCATGCTGGACTCCTGTCTAGCTTGGGTTTGCACAGGTCTAGGGCATGCTGTCATAAGTTGTGGGTTCATACCTTTTGGTGTCCAGACATCAGTTTCCTTTTATTTGTTTACTGCCTCTGACATCCACACACTCTCAAACTTGCCCATTCTAGTTTAGAAATTCTATGAACACCTGGTCATAAAGATGCCAAAAATAAGAGGCACTTGTTCCCTTCAGCCTAAGGAAACTTCCTAAGATGCTTCATAGAGAAGTTCCAAGATAACAACATACTTCCTTCCTGGGTTGGAAGGAGCTTCATTGGCTGAGCCAGAAAGACACCGGGAGGGACGATCACCCGTGTCTTAAGCCCCATCACATTCCCATAACTGTACAGGATTAACCTGAGACACAAAGGCAGGAACTGACTTGGGGGTGAAAGACCTAAGGGAGCGCATACCAGCAGCAAGCAAGTTTTATCCAAAGTGCAGCTCCATCCAGCTGCATAGCTGGTTGCAGATTTTAGGGAAAAGGAGGCGGGCGGGCACACTAACACAAGAAACAAATTCACAAAAAGAGGAAGTGTTCATGTAAAAAACACCATGTGGTACTTCAACAGGTTTTATGTTTATTAATTATAATAATTCAACCTGAAAGTATTTGGAAAATTGGGGAATGTTTGATACTCCCAATTTGTTTTTATCTGAGTTTATGTGTGTAGTGTGCATGTTTACTAAACTGGAATACTAGGCAACAGAACTAAAGATGACTAATGTGTAGATTAATTCGAATTTAAAAGCATATAAGAGAAAAATAAATTACTAAATTACAAAAAACTAATAGTTTTGAAACTGTATCAAGACTTTTTTTTTAAAGAGAGATGTGGGGCTGGAGAGATAGCCTAGCGGTTAAGAGCACCGACTGCTCTTGCAGAGGACCCGGGTTCGATCCCCAGCACCCACATGGCGGCTGAGAACCATCTGTAACTCCAGTTCCAGGAGAACTCCAGTTCCAGGGGAATCCAACACCCCCTTCTGACCTCCGCGGTACTGCACGACACGGGTGCACAAACCTACATGCAGACAGTACATTCATACACATAGAGAAAAATAGATATGATTTACTACCTAAGGGATGCCAAGAACTCCACCAGAAAACTCCTAGAAATGATTAAGAGCTTCAGTAAAGTGGCAGGATACAAAATAAATCTAGAAAAATCAGTAGCCTTTCCCTACACCAACAACAAGCAACTGAAGGACTACAAGGAGACCTTCCCACTCACAATAGCCTCAAAAACAATAAAATACCTAGGAACAAACCTAACCAAAGACACCAAGGACCTCTACAACAAAAATTTTAAACCCCTGAAGAAGGAAATTGAGGAAGACATCAGAAGATGGACAAACCTCCCATGCTCATGGATTGGGAAAATAAATATAGTAAAAATGTCCATCCTACCCAAACTAGTGTACAGATTTAATGCAATACCAATCAAAATCCCCAAGAGCTTCTTCACAGGCTTGAAAAAAAAATCTTCAATTTCATTTGGAAAAACAAAAGACCCCGAATAGCCAAAGCAACCCTGGGCAAAAAGAGCAATACAGGGGGGATTGCTCTACCAGACATCAAACTATACTACAGGGCTATAGTCATAAAAACAGCTTGGTACTGGCACAAAAACAGACCAATGGAATAAAACTGAAGATCCAAACCTGAGCACATACAATTTCAGCCACCTCATATTTGACAAGGGGGCCAAGAAGACACATTGAAGGAATGATTTACTTTCATGTGGAATTACCAGCAGGAGCTGCCTGCAAGGGCTGCCTGCAGACACGTGGTGGAACCTTTTTTATTATTTGTGTGTGTGTGTGTGTGTGTGTGTGTGAGTGTACTGTACCAGAATCGTGCAATGCCGGGGAGGTCAGAAGAGGGCATCGGATTCCCCTAGAACTGGAGTTAAAGGTGNCCCTGTCTCAAAACAAACACCCCCCCCCCCGCAAACACATCCACAATAGTAACAAATAAATCTTTTCGAGACAGGGTCTCCCTGTAGTCTTATCTGCCTTTTTAAAAGATTTATTTGTTACTATTGTGGATGTGTTTGCGGGGGGGGGGGTGTTTGTTTTGAGACAGGGTCTCCCTGTTTCCCCAACTTGCCTGGAACTAATTCACTATGACACCAGGTTGGCCTAGAACTCACAGAGATCTGCCTACCACTGCCTCCTGAGTGCTGGAAATAAACCTGTGCACTCACAGGCACGGCCATATTTACTGTTTTTGTGGGCGTATTTGTGACTAATGGGATTTTGCGTACCACACGCATACAGAAGTCCAGAGAGGCCAGAGAGGGTCGAATTCCCTGAAACTAGAGTTACAGAGGCCATGAACCACCATGTGGATATAGTTGCACCATCTCCCCAATGCTCTAATATTGTTTAGAATAATGATAAAATGGCAAACTAATAAGAAAGTTTCAAAGGCTCTGTCAGAACTAAAGACAAATGCTAAGGAATCTAATTTCTTGCCCCAGTCTCTAGAGTGCTATGATTATAAGCATATACTACTAGGACTTTATTTTATTTTTTGCATTTCTACCAATTATGTTTAGCTGCTGCATATTCCATTGTAACTCTATAGTACAATTTTCCTTCTTTTATCCAATCCTATGTTGATAGACCTTTACATTCTCCTACATTGCTTGCCACTGAAAATGATAGTACTTAAAAACAAAACAATGTGACATTTCTATTTGAGAGTGTTTCAAACTATAATTTTCATTCTGTTATTACTCACGTCTAACTTAATTACACTAAAATTAGAGAAATGGTCATAGGCTACTGACTACTCTGAAATGTGATGCAGCTTTCTTTGTTACTTTATTATGATAAATTTTTAAGTAACCCACAGGCATTTTATTTAAATGAACTTTCGACATTTAGCCGGTACAAAACTTTCTTAACCCACTAGAATGCTAGAAGGACAAAAATGTCTAGGCTTGGAGGCCAGCAAGACGGCTCAGCAGCTACAGGCGCTTGCTGCCAAGCCTGATGACCTGAGTTTCATCCCTGCAACCCACACGGTGGAAGGAGAGAGCCAACTCCTCCAAGTTGTTCCTTGACGGCCACACATGCACCTTGGTGGGAGCACACATACACACCAAATAATAAATATTAGTAATTTTTCAAGAAAATTATAGCCTTGAGCTCCAAACGGTCCCACTTCCTGTTCTTATAGTTCCATTTGAACGCAGTCATGCTCATTCAGACATTCGATATTTTTAGAAAAATTAAAAAGCACCATCCTTTTATTAGAGGAAGATTTTGATTACAGAGTTTAACATTTTCATCCCTTCCTAACTTTATACCTATTTAGTGCATGTCCCTCATAGTAATATAGAAGTTTCTTACTATAATTGTGGATGTACACACTAGTTCTGCCAAATTTTGGTTCACGGTCTTGGCCCTCAATGTCCGGGGAATACTGCCATCTAGCCACCCAGTTTAATTCAAGATCTCTTTAGACATGAGCCAAGCATGTGGCCCCAACTTCCAGGAAACAAATGCCAAGTTTTGAGAATGCTCTTATGACATGAGGAAAATATTCAGTGCATGATAGCCATCAGTGAAAGACAAAACAGGACTTTCCAATTTGGAGTGCCAAGCTGCCCCATTTCACTCTGCAAGTCCAGCTTTTCTCTACCCCCAAGTGAAATTCTTTTAATCCTCCTAAAAAGAAGGAAGGGAGAAAGGGGGATATAGGAGAGAGAGAGAGAGAGAGAGAGAGAGAGAGAGAGAGAGAGAGAGAGAGAGAGAGAGAGAGAAAGAGGCAGAGTCTAGCAGTGCTTCTCAAGAGAGAACTTAAGCCAGGAAATTTCAGCAATGTTCCACACAGCAGAGAAAGCACAAATGGAGAGTAACCGGCAGGGTGAGTTATTGGAAAATAATTTGCCAGTTAGAGAGACTGACCAGTCTTCACACTGCTTGACTTTCTGAGATGCAGACACAAGCCAGGAATCAGGAAACATTCCAAGTCCCTCCACTAATGTTGCTGCCTGGCTGAGGACACAAGCAGTGACCCATGTGAGACTGTGGACGTGGCCAACGCTCATCCAACGCTGCCTATGCAGAAAAGTAATACAAAGCAGAGAGACAGAGAGACAGAAGCTGTGTAAACATATGCATATAGTGCAAAGGCTATGTGCAAGGCAATGCAAGATGTTTTCATAGTTCATCTAGTTCAGACCTCATGAATTTCCCATTCCCAGTGTCCAGCTGGTCACTGAGTTCTATGCGGAGACCCAGGTTGTACTGCTGATCCTCCTCTGAGGCTGCTATCTTCTCAGACCTAGGAGGAAGATCACGCTGGGACACAGTGGTCCACAAAGCAAAGCAGAGATGGGGTATAAAGATTAGGGGCAGTGTATTAGTCACTTTTCTGTTGCTGTGATAAAGCACCATGACCAAGAACTTATAAAAGGAAGAGTTTATTTGAGCTTACGATTGGCGGTTCCAGGGAATTAGAGTCCATTGTGGCGGGAGGCGTGGCGGCTGGATCTGGAGCAGCAAACCGAGGGTCACATCTCGCAAAGAGCACAGGAAGCAGAGAGAGGGCAACTGTAGACCACGAGGCTTGTTAAAACTCTCTAAGCCCTGCCCCCAGTGACACACTTCCTCCAGCATGGCCACACACCCCAAGACCTCCAAAAACAGCGCCACCAACTGGAGACAAACGTCTGAATACCTAGAGCCTATGGGGGACACTCATTCAAACCACCACAGGCCGACAGCCTGTACCTGTTGCACAACTCCAACTTCTGGGTAGTGGTCAGGGATGGGATGGAGAGGTGGTTCAGCAGTTAAGAGCATCTGCTCCTGAAGAGGACCTAAGTTTGGTTCACAGCTCCTATATACACCTGGCATCTCACAACTGCCTGTAACCCCAGCTCCAGGAGAGCTCTAGCTGATGCATCTGGGCTCTGGGGCCAGATACACATAGCCAGCCCCTCACAAACACACACACACACACACACACACACACACACACAAAACTAAACTAAACTAAACATAATAAAAATTCAAAACAACAACAACAAAAACCGGCTGGGGGAAGCATCTGTGTTTGATTCTATAGATAAAAAAGAAACTGAGCCCCATAACTTAACAAGGTTATAGTCTATGTTAGAAGTCAGTTGATTCTATTTCTATTCCTTTCCATTGTGCCATTTTCTGAGCACTTAAGCCTGGAGAAGACTGGAGTAAATCTTTAGAGAGAATACATTATTCAAGCTGATCTATAGAAAGATTGGTGGAATTTCATCTGACGGAGATGGGTAGGAGTCATTCCAGGCAGGAAGACTACATGAGCTAAGTAGAAAAGCTCAGGAAGTGTTTCTGGAACAATGGGCCTTGGGGTGGACATGATCATAGATGCAGAGAGCAGAAAGGAGGCTGGTGGGGATCCGGACAAGCTACAGAAGGAGGGCGTGGCCAGGTAGGGTCCTGCCACAACAACGCAGTAGAAATGGGATTTTCAGCCAGGCGTGGTGGCGCCCGCCTTTAATCCCAGCACTTGGGAGGTAGAGGTAAGCAGATCTCTGTGAGTTCAAGGCCACCTGGTCTACAGAGCAAGCTCCAGGACAGCTGGTACTGAAGGGAGACCCTGCCTCAAAAATACCAACAAAAAAAAAAGAGGAGAGGAGAGGAGAGGAGAGGAGAGGAGAGGAGAGGAGAGGAGAGGAGAGGAGAAAGCAAAGCAAAGAAATGGGATTTTCCCACCAAGAAAAGCAACAACTGGGTTTGTGGGAGAGAGATCTATATACAAGAACCTGCACTTCAGCTACACCTCTGTGTAAGGGGAAGAACAAGCAGTCTAGAGCCATAAGTTGAGAGTCAGAAGCTGTCTGTTGACACCCACAGATGATGTCAGTATCCACAGATGATGTTAGTATTCATAGATGATGGGTATAGCTACATTCATATGTGTACACACACACACACGCACACACACACACATGCACACACAAAAGAGAAACTGAAATCAAGTTGTTAAAATTAGAAATGTTAATATATAATGAAATATATTTCTTTCCCATTAAAATGAGGGAAATTGATATGCACTATAACATGGATGTCTTTTGAAGACATGATGAGATTAGCCTTTCACAAAAGGACAAATGCTGTATGATTCTATTTATATAAGGTGGGTATAGTAGTCAAAGCCACAGAGATACAAAGTGTGATGGCAACTGTTAGATGCTAGGGGTTAGGGGTGCAAGAAAGGAGTTTGTAATGATCACAGAGCATGTGAAAATGAAAAGTTCTGGGGCTGGAGAGATGGCTCAGTGGTTAAGAGCACTGGCTGCTCTTGAAGAAGACCCAGGTTAGGTTCCCAGCCCCCACATGGCAACTAACAACTGTCTGTCACTCCAGTTCCAGGGGAATCCGACACCCTCTTCTGACTTCTGTGGACATTGCATGACATAGGTGCACTTACATACATGCATGCAATACACTCATACACATAAAATAAAAATAAAATACTTTAAAAAAGAAAATGTAAGTTTCTGGAGATGGATAGTGAAAATTGTTGCACAACAGCATATATTAATTAGTCTCACTGAACTCTACAGGTAAAAATTACTAAAACCAATCAAGATTTTATCGAAATTAAAAATGTGATTATAGGGGCTGGAGAGATGGCCTAGCGGTTAAGAGCACTGACTGCTCTTGCAGAGGACCCGAGTTCGATTCCCAGCACCCACATGGCGGCTGAGAACCATCTTTAACTCCAATTCCAGGGGAATCTGACACCCTCTTCTGACCTCCGCAGCATTGCACTACACGGGTGCACATACCTGCATACGGACAGTACATTCATACACATAAAGAATAAATAAAAATTGGGGCTGGAGAGATGGCCTAGCAGTTAAGAGTGCCGACTGCTCTTGCAGAGGACCCAGGCTGGATCCCCAGCACCCACATGGCGGCTGAGAACCATCTTTAACTCCAGTTCCAGGGGAATCCGACGCCCTCTTCTGACTGCGGCATTGCACAACACAGGTACACAAACCTACATGCAGACAGTACACTCATACACATACAAAAATAAAATAAAATAAAACAAAATAAAATATAAGTAAAATTTTTAATTTTTTTTAAAAAGAATAGAGACCTTTTAATAAATAAGTAAATAAATAAATAAAAATTTTAAAAATGTGATTATAGGGGCTGGAGAAATGGCTCAGCAGTTAAGAGTGCCGACTGCTCTTGAAGAGGACCCGGGTTCGATTCCCAGCACCCACATGGTGGCTAGGAACCGTCTTTAACTCCAGTTCCAGGGGAATCCGACACCTTCTTCTGACCTCCGAGGAGGCATTGCACAACACGGGTGCACAAACCTACATGCAGACAGTATACGCATACACATAAAAAAATAAATAAATAAATAAATAAATAAAAATAAAACAAAAATAAAATTGGTGTCTCATATGTTTAAAAAAAAATGTGATTATAAGCCAGGCATGGTGGTGCACACCTTTAATCCCAGCACTCGGGAGGCAGAGGCAGGTGGATCTCTGTGAGTTCAAGGCCAGCCTGGTCTACAAAGCAAGTTCCAGGACAGCTGGGGCTATAGGAAGACCCTGTCTCGAAAAGACAAAAAAAGAAGAAGAAGAAGAAAAAGAATACTTCAAGGCAGGATGTGGTGGCACATGCCTTTAATCCCAGCACTCTGGAGGCAGAGGCAAGCAGATTTCTGTGAGTTAAATGCCAGCCTGATTTACATACAGAGAATTACAGGCCAGCTGTGGCTACCGGGAGACTCTGTCTCAAAACACACACACACACACACACACACACACACACACACACACACACACAAATACTTCAAAGGATCTGGGAATGGCGGTACTTGCCTGTCCTCTCAGCACTCTGGAAGTCTGGAGGTAAGGCGGGGCAGCAGTAGGTTCAAGGTCAGTCTTGGCTATGTAGCAAGTTTGAAACCAGCCGGGGATATATGACATTCTTTCTCAAAGTACCAAAAAAAAAAAAAAAAAAAAAAAAGAATGCCCCCTGTAGCTCAGTGGTAGACCTCTTGCTGGAGCCAGAGGGAGACCCTGTCTCAAAAAAGGACCTAATAAATAAAAAATAAAAAATATATATTAAAATGTGATTATAAAAACTATGAACAACAAACATTCGTTATGTTACTTACTGGGATAATAAACTTGTGGGTGGCTTTAGTCTAAATGTTTGTTGCTATGAAGTATATAAAGGATAAAACTTACAAGACAAAGATGAGAAAAGTACTTTAATAGACTTCTAAAAAGAGAAAAAAAAAACTATATGCATTATGGCTAATTGGGTCCTTACCAAGGTGCTTGCCAAAAGCCTGATAACTGAGTTCAAACCCTGGGATCCCCATGGTGGAAGTGAGAACCTACTCCCAAGACATGTCCTCTGACCTCCATACCCATGTCAGTACACACATACACACACACACACACACACACACACACACACACACACATACACACCAATCAATTGATTAAAATTTAACAAGCTATAAAAATGAGAAGAAACAAATAAAAACATATTTGACATCATTAAAGAAATACAAATCATGGGGCTGGAGAGATGGCCTAGCGGTTAAGAGCGCCGACCGCTCTTACAGAGGACCCGGGTTCAATCCCCAGCACCCACATGGCAGCCGAGAACAGTCTGAAACTCCAATTCCAGGAGAACTCCAGTTCCAGGGGAATCCAACACCCTCTTCTGACCTCCGCGGCATTTCATGACATGGGTGCACAAACTTGCATGCAGACAGTACATTCATACACATACAGAAATAAATAAAAAAAATTAAAATTAAAAAAAAGAAATACAAATCAAACTCAAAATGAGATACCCCTTCACAGACTGACATAATGACATGATTTTTTTTACACATTTTATTTTTTATTCTTTTTAATTTTTATTTATTTTTTTATGTGTATGAATGTACTGTCTACATGTAGGTCTGTGCACCCGTGTCATGCAATGCCTCCTCGGAGGTCAGAAGAGGGTTGGATTCCCCTGGAACTGGAGTTAAAGATGGTTCTCAGCCACCACGTGGGTGCTGGTGATAGAACCCAGGTCCTCAGCAAGAGCAGTTGGCGCTCTTAAGCACTAGGCCATCTCTCCAGCCCAATGACATGATTTTTAAAAAATATATAGGAAAATAATGTTTTTGAGGGTATGAAAAATGGAAATCCTTCATCTTTTGAGAACTATTTGTTTCATCAGCCCATTTACTGGCTGAGTTGTCTGATTTACGACTGTTTAGGTTTTTGCTGTTTGGTTGGTTTTTTGTTTTGTTTTGTTTTTGTCTTTTCAAGACAGGGTCTCCCTGTAGCCCCAGCTGTCCTGGAACTTGCTCTGTAGACCAGGCTGGCCTTGAACTCACAAAGATCTGCCTGCCTCTGCCTCCCCAGTGCTAGGATAAAGGCGTGCTCCACTATGCCCAGCAGGGGTTTTTTGTTTGTTTGTTTTTTGAGACAGGGTCTCCCTATAGCCCCAGCTGGCCTGGAACTAACTCTGTAGAGTTCATAATGCCATCTCCTTTTGTGGTCAGAAAAATATCCTTTAAATAGATAGTAATGCTAAGCTGTATAGCTGTATAATCTGAGAATGTGTTATATGTCACTGTACTATAAACTTTAAATTTTTTTCTTTTTTTTTTTTTTTTTTTTTTTTTTTTTTTGTCTTTCTGAGACAGGGTCTCCCTGTAGCCCCAGCTGTCCTGAAACTCGCTCTGTAGACCAGGCTGGCCTTGAACTCACAAAGATCCACCTGCCTCTGCCTCCTGAGTGCTAGAATTAAAGACGTGTGCCACCATGCCCGGCAAACTTTAAATTTTTAAAAAGTCAAATTTTCAGCCTGCAGATAGCTGACAACTTGAGTTCTATCCCTGGAATGCATGTGGCCGAAGAGGCTAGAGAGTTGGCTCAGTGGTTAAAAGCACTGGATGCTCTCGCAAAGGACCTGGATTCAATTCCCAGCACCCACAACCATCCTTAACTCCAAGCCAGGGGAATCCAACGCCCACTTCTGACCTCTTGCAGCACTGCTTGACACAGGTGGACTCACACACATGCAGGCAATACACTCATACACATAAAATAAAAATAATAGATAAAATTTAAAAATTAAAGTCCTCACAAAAGGGAAATTTTTATACTGTGAATTTTACAATAAAATACTATTACTCTTCTTTTCTTAAAAGGTGGCAGCTACCCTAGAGTAACTCTGCAAATGTGCTCTAGAGGATGTATTTTAATTCCAAATTTTAGTTAATAGAGAGAAAGGAAAAAAATTATATTTTCCAGATAAACTCTAGTCCATTCATATCCTGGATACTAAACAATAGTACATGAATGAAGGTTCATAGCAACGTTATTCACAACAACCCAAAACAGAAACAACCAACTATCAGTCAACTGATGAATGAAAACAAATGTAGTACATGCAAACACCTCCGCACTGTGCCCCACCACACCTCTGGGGAAGTACTTGGAGGGGCTTCTCACAATAAATATAACAATCCCCTACATGTCCAAGCTGTTCTCTCCTCCCTGAAGACAGCCATCTCTCGGTCCCTCTTCAGGCCTAGAATTGCACACACTAGTTGTGCTATCCTCAGAAACTGGGCCTATAAGTAGACCTGAGCAGGTAAGGACCATGCAAACACAGAATTCTTGAGTCCTGGGTTTCAGGGGTCCAGAGGGCCAGTCACCCAGTTGGGAGGTCTTAGACAGAAGAAAGCAAAAATGTGACTCAAAATCTTGGAAGACAGAGCACACCCTGGGTGCTCAAATCTGTAGGTGGTACTGGATTTAATTAACCATGGGTGGTACTGGATTTAATTAACCATGGCTCATAGCTTGCAGAATCTTACAATCTAAGCAATAAGACTTGGACTCTCAGCATTTTAGCCCTGTAAAAAATCAATAAACTTAATGTAGTCTCTCTGAGTGGCTGATTTTATAGTCTGGTTTAGGAGTTGGAATGGCAGAGGTAGGCATTAACAGCTGCTAGCTGGTGCCACGGTTGTGCTCCAGTTATGACCCCTGAGCAGAATTCTGAAGCTGGACTCCCATGGGACTTCTGGTGGTCATGGCAGCTTTAGTTCTGGAAGTAGCTGTGTCATCTCTGCCAAAAACTCAAGCCATCACATCAGCTTTTCATACTCTCAGACTCCCTGGATAAAGTTGGCTGAGGCTAGCTTTCTGTGGAACATTGTCCCTCTCAGCTCCCTGCTTTCTATGAGTCTTCTTCCTGTTTACTGAATGTCTTTGGACCTGAAGAAACAAACCAGAAAATTGTGCATCAAAAGTAGCTGTGGTTGGCCAATTCTCCATCAATGCTCTGCTCACTCCAAGTCCCTGAAGGTATAGGGAAAGCTTCTAATACCCATCTTTCTATAGATAGATGATTGATAGATAGATGATAGATGATAGATAGATAGATAGATAGATAGATGATAGATAGATAGATGATAGATATAGATAGATAGATAGATATAGATAGATAGATGATAGATAGATAGATAGATAGATAGATAGATAGATAGATAGATAGATAGATAGATATTAGATAGATGATAGATAGATAGATAGATGATAGATAGATGATAGATAGATAGGTAGAGATAGATTAGATACATAGATACATAGCTACATAGATAGAGATAGATTAGATAGATAAATGATAGATAGATAGATGATAGATAGATAGATAATATTTGCAAAGGTGATATTCAAAAAAGCAAGACAGCTTCTCTAGATGATTCCCTAAACTTCCATTATCTCAAACTTAACAGAGACAGAGCATCCATCACTCACTCCTTGACTTTCTGTATTTTCAGTTCTGACACCTATAAAAACCCTTGCTTCATGCATTCCATTGCATTTCACAGAGATTTCATATTATTTCTTCTGTTGTACCTTTTCTGATTCTAAAATCGCATGTGAAATTCATTAAGTGGTGTCCTTTACTTTAAAATGTAATTTGTTACTATTTTATTGAACCTTTGCACATTTCACACATTTCTTAATCAAATTTAGACCCACTCCCCCTTCCATGCCCCCACCCCTCCAGAGATCATGGATCATGCATCTTTTCCCCATCCTTTTTTAAAATTTTTCAATGCGGAAGTTTACTGTTTAGGGCAGAAGTTTTCTGTTTCAGTCAGTTCTTTGATCAAGTCTTTTGTTGTTGTTGTTGCTGCTGTTCCCTTTAATTTTATATTACTTCAAAGTATGCATGTATATACTCCAAACATAAACCCAAATTACAGCGTCTGAAAATAAACTATAGGTTAAGTCCAAAACATGTTTAGTGATTCACATTTTAGCAGTAGAGTTGCATGCAAGTAAAAAGAAATATTACTTTACATTTCTAAATTACATAGCAAGTTGATGTATGTTTTAATGTACTCATTTTTGTAGTGGCATCAGGTATTACATTTACTAAAAAAAAAATTATATTCATTTATAGGACCATAATAATGCATGCCTGTAATTCTAGCACTCAAAAAGCTGAAACAGGAAGATCATGATTTCAAAGCCAGCCTAGGACCTATAATAACCATGCCAATCTGGGCTGTGTAAGCTGACCCTGTCTCAAAAAAAAGACAAAACAACAGCAGCAGCAACAGCAGAAGCAGCAGCAGCACAAACAAACAAGGGGCTGGAGAGATGGCTCATTGGTTAAGAGCTCTAACTGTTCTTGCAAAGGACCTGGATTTGATTGTCAAGCACCCACATGGTGGCTAACAACCATCCTTAACTCCAGTTCCAGGGGAATCCCACACCCTCTTCTGACCTCCTCAGGCATCGCATGACAAGGTGCACTTAACACACATGCAAGCAATACACTCATACACACAAAAATAAAAATAATAAAATAGCTAGAGAAAGAAGCTTTAAATTTCCCATGAACATCCACTCTACTCCCCTCCAGACTGGGTTAGGCAGCAGTACCATTATGGCATCTGGACTCTCTGTGACTTGAGAGCAATATAAAAATAGCATTTCTTTCTCATAATCACCAGGGGCCAGGGAGAAGTAGCCAAGCCTTTGTCAATAAATAAAACCCAGCTTTTCAAGAGAGTGGATGGGAGAGGGCTCTAAATGTGATTAATATCTACTGTATGAAATACACAAAAAACTCAATAAAAATAAACATTTAAGAAGATAGAAGCCAGGTATTGTGGTCCATGCCTTTAATACCAGCCTTCAAGGTGCAGAGGAAGGTGGATCTCTGCGAGATCGAGGCCAGCCTGTTCTACATAGTGATTTCCAGGTGGAATGGAACTAAGGGAGACCCCATCTAAAACAAAAAACAAACAAAACAAAAACACTAACAAAAAGAGAGAAGCTGCTATAAGCACATTGCAAAAGTCCTCCCTCATTGCAAGCAATGAACTTCCTAGTAATAATGTAGAAATTTGAGCATTTTAATTAAAAGTCATTTTGAATTCTTTGTGCCATTTGTTCCTGGTATGGTACATTTGATTCCTGAGCCCTTGTGTGGAAAGGTTGGGGCTGAAAGGCAATGTGTTATCATCAGAATGGAAATCAAGCGTGAAAACTGATTACAGACCCAGGTGAACTGGAAATGGAATAAACAGTTATCCCCTAAACAAGAAGCTAGTAATTAGATATTTTTAACTAGGTATAAAGATCTCCTAAATCGAATATTAATATAGAATTTCACTATATATTGATTCAGTTCTTTTGATTCAAAGGATGAGTAGATTGAATGTGACCTGGAGGATTATGCTGAGTCTCTTATAGTAATGGTTGTATTGAAATGTAAATAATAATGCTATGAGCTATCTTTTGTGCTTGTAGATTTTGGAAGCTGGTCCTTCTAAATCATCTAAGTCTTGGGAAAATGTCAAAAATGGCCAGATTGTTTGGGAGGGGGGCTCTTTTTTTTGAGACAGGGTCTCCCTTTAGTGCCAGCTGGCCTGGAGCTTGATAATGTAGACCAGGCAGGCCTTGAACTCACAGAGATCTGCCTGCCTCTGCCTCCTGAGTCCTGGAATTAAGTGCGTGCACCAGCACACCTGGCAATAACAGGGGCTTCTTAATGATACAAGGGACTTAAACTTATGGACCTGCTTTGTGTTTAATTAGTACAGATTTATTTGTCTGAACTTGATATAAATTCTGGCCATTTAGCCAGGCGTGGTGGCACATGCCTTTAATCCCAGCACTCGGGAGGTGGATCTCTGTGAGTGGATCTCTGTGAGTTCAAGGCCTGCCTGGTCTACATAGCAAGCTCCAGTCCAGCTGGAGACAGGGAGACCCTGTCTCAAAAAAAAAAAAATACAAAAAAAAAAAAAAAAAAAAAAACAAAAAAAAAAAAAAAAAAAAAAAAAAAAAAAAAAAAAAAAAGAAGCCCCTGTTATCAAGCAGTCCTCAGTGAGAATGTGGGGTCAAGTCTCAGAGTTGACACCTGGTCATGAAAGCACTTTGACAGCTGTGTTTTCAGATGAACATGACCTGGTTTTGAGAGTTATGTCATTTCAGGAGATCAGGAAGGACCGAGAAGTCCCAACGGAGGAAAGTAAATAAAAAGTGAGACAACTGTTTACTTGACAGAAATGCAACCAAAGAAGTTTGGAGTACTTGAGGATAAAACTCATCCTTTATCCGGACAGATTTCACCAACAAAACGAAACGAGGGAATCGGATATAAACTCAGCCTCAGACAGGAGGAAAATATTTAGCTATAATTTTCTTTGTGTTAGCCTTTGGGCAGAACCGTTTTCCTCCCGAGACTTTCTAGGATTAGAAAACAATTGTAATTGGCCAAGTTTGGATCCCTTGCCACATTCTCCCAACATGTCCACCTCCCCCACAAACACCAAAATCAACAATTGGCACAAAGCCTTCAGCCAACATTATATTTACGTTATCCGTGTAGACGAGAAGAAATTTATAATACCACTACTTGCAGGCTTTCAAAAACCTGGGGGAGGAATATTAAGAGATATAAAAAGAATAGGGAGGACCAAAGGACTTAGCCAGCATGTAGACAGGAGCACTTCCAGAAAGTAAAAGCCCACCTAGGCATGGTGGTTCACACATATAGTCCCAGCAGTTGGGAGGATGAGGCAGAACTGTGGTAAACCATGCAATGAGATCCTACCTCAAAGGAAGGAAGGACTGAACATAGGCCTGTGTGACTTAGTTCACATCAATAGCTACTTTGAGGAGATTATCAGATAAAATAAAAAGGAGTCACAGCAGCTGGAGACAAAGCAGTGAAGTAATAAAAGGCAAAAAAAGATTAGGAACAAACAACAACAACAACAACAACAACAACAAACCACAAGACCCTCTCCACAGAGTACCACAAGGAACACAATTTTCCATAAAAAGAAACTGCACAGGAGAGGGCAATCTGCCCTTAGAAGGCATTCTCTGTCCCTAAAATGCCTTGAAATGGATAGAAAGCAAACCACAACCACAAAAAGCTAAAATCAAAAAGAAAAAAATCAGGTGGGCGTGGTGGCCCAGGCCTTTAATCAGAACACTCTGGAGATACAGGCAGTTTATCTCTGAATTCAAGGCCATCCTAGTCTACACATCTTGTTCCAGGCCAGCTGGGAAGACAGGGAGGGAGACCTTATCTCAGAAATAAATAAATAAATAAATAAATAAATAAATAAATAAATAAATAAAGTCAAGGTATTCCTCCTACTGAAAATTATCTCCAAAACCAATGGACAAAATGGAAAAACATAACACAACAATGTAAGCTGATTTAAATATGTTCAAGCAAGTGTCTGGGGATGTGGAAAACAGCATTCAGAAATTTTTTTTTAATTAAGAATAGATGTGGACACCCCCAAAATAAAGGTATAGGGGAAATGAAATGATGAAGCTAATGATGAAAACAGAAGGCAAAGATCAAATCCTACCAGAAAAACACTCCAGTCTTCCTCCTGGGGGTGGAATAAAGATCTACAGCCTCTGCTCCTCCTTCCTTTCTCCAAGTTTCTAACTCCATCCTACTCTTCGTCTGCGTTTACAATACGAGTTCCTAACGCTACACAGCCACCTTGTGAAACCACCCAGTATCCTTATCCCTGGAGTTGCCTTATTTTCATAGTGGAACATCCACAGAAAGCCTAGAGCATAGCTTTGTCATTGTGAAAAACATACCACCCAAATGTTCCATATTCCTTCTTTCCATGTTCTCAGCCAACCATGCCAGGCTTTCCAGGATTGATATTAGGGGAAGAAAAGTAATGTTATTTCCTAAACCAATAGAAGATTAATGGCTAATACATCTGGAAGAATAAAATACTAATGGTAATAAGAAGAAAGTGGTGGCCAGAGATGGCTCAGTAGTTAGAAGCACTTTGCTGCTCCCAGAACCCATGTCAGGGGGGTCACAACTGCCCATAGCTCCATCTCCAGGGAATCTAACACCCTCATCTGACTTCCATAGGTACCATCTCACACACACACACACACACACACACACACACATGCACACACACACCCCACATAAAAATAAAATAAATCTTATGGGCTGAAGAAATGGCCTAGTGGTTAAGAGCTCTTACAGAGGACCTGGGTTTGATCCCCAGCACCCACATGGCAGCTGAGAACCGTCTTTAACTCCAGTTCCAAGGGGAATCTGACACCCTCTTCTGACCTCCGCAGCATTGCACGACATGGGTGCACAAACCTACATGCAGACAGTACATTCATACATATAAAAAATAAATTAAAAATTAAAAAATAAAATAAATCTGAAAAAAGCATAACTTTCTTTAATGAAAGTATTATATGACATGGGAAAAATGTGAAAATTGTCCATTTTTTTTATTTTTTTATAATCTTTGATCTTTTTATTTATTTTCATATGTGTATGAATGTACTGTCTGCATGTACGTTTGTGCACCCGTGTCATGCAATACCGTGGAGGTCAGAAGAGGGTGTCAGATTCCTCTGGAACTGGAGTTCTCCTAGAATTGGAGTTATAGACAGTTCTTAGCCACCATGTGGGCACTGGGAATCGAACCTGGGTCCTCTGCAAGAGCAGTCGGTGCTCTTAACTGCTAGGCCATCTCTCCAGCCCCAGAATGTCCATTTTTAGACAGTTATACAGAAGTATAATTAAAAGATAAAAGAGTATAATCTAATAATAAATTGAGTGGATCTCAACAAGGCCATTTTATTCTAATTCTGGAGTCCATGTATGACTTCTTTCTGTACATAAAATAAAGCACTATCATAATATCCTTCAAGAGAAAAGAAAGGCAAACATCAGAGAATGACCTTTCTTTTTCTGGGATCTTTCCATTTCTTTCAGCTTAAAATACTTAGTTTGCCAAGATGCCACACTTTGGGATACTATGTTCTGAGCTTTGACAGTATTCTTTATCATTCCCCAACTCTACAGGAAGGCACAGTTATTCAGATATATGAAGCCTGTCAACTAGAAACCTCCTAGATGAGTGTACAGAAATATTCACTAGCTTAACAGACTTCTGTGTTTCATTACGCAGCCAACACTCCATATTCAAGTGAGGCTAGAGGACAACTATGGGAAAAAAAACACAAATACAAGTGAGGGCGCGGGAGAAATACTTCAGCAGTTAAGAGCACTAGATGCTCTTGCAGAGGACCTGGGTTCAGTTCCCAGCACCCACATGGTGGCTCACAACTGTTTGTACCTCCAGTTCCAGAGGATCCAACCCCCTCTTCTGACCTTTACGGGCATTGCATGTCAGGGGTGCACTTACATGCATACAGGAAAGACGTTCATACATATTTAAGTGAATATATATACATATTTAAATTAAAGTGTGTGTGTGTGTGTGTGTGTGTGTGTGTGTGTGTGTGTGTGTGTGTGTGATAGCTGGTTCTGGAGCTGGGGCCCCGTGGTTAAGAACACTGGCTGCTCTTGCAGAAGACCTAAGATCAGTTTCCAGCCTCCACCAGGTGACTCACAACCTCCTATAACTAGCTCCAGAAGATTCATCTCCATATGATAATCAGTCTTTTCCCCCTATCAACTTAGTCTGGGTTTTTTTCCCATTGCAATATAAGACTGGTGATCTGCTTGTGGGACTGGCCCCATCCTGACTCCCACTGGAAGTCCTAGTCTTCTGTAGCAGCCTTTAAGCCAGCAGTGAGGGTCCTCTTCTTCTGCTACAGCATCTTCACCTTGGACTATTGTATACAGCCTCCTTTGGCCCTCCAAGCTCATCATCCAGTATTTTCAACGACTTCAGTGCCCAAGGGGTCCATAATAACTTCAGGATCCCCAAAAGAACAGACCATAGGGACCTAGGCTCCATAGTTTAGTCAGCTTCTCAGCCATTCCTACTTTGTTATCGTCTGCACATTTTTTAGGCTCAGATTCAATGCCAAATTTGGGCTTCTTTAGGGAGTTTATGTTTGGGGTCCATGTATAAAGGGAGGGAACTCATATGTTTTACATCCTAAGTTTCTATCATTATGTTCACTGGTCCACCACCATCTTCTGTGCCTAAAGGTCACCTGCACCTGAAATTTTCCTCCCTTTTCTCATATCTTCTACCCAGGATCAGAGAGCCCTCCAAGTTCCTCCTTCCTCCAGGAAAAATAAATAAATAAATAAATAAATAAATAAATAAATAAATAAATAAACAAATAAATAAAGTCACAGCCTTCTCCTGTCCTGATTTCAGATCATGGTCCACTCCTATTTGGAAAAACTTTATGACAAAAGAAACAGAATCAACTTTTTTTTTTCTTTTTTGAGACAGGGTCTCCCAGTAGCCCCAGCTGGCCCAGAATTAGCTATATAGACCAGGCTGGCCTTGAACTCACAGAGATCCGTCTGCCTCTGCCTCCCGAGTGCTGGGATTAAAGGCGTGCACCACTATGCCTGGCTCAGCTCTTTTTTATACATAAAATGTTAAGCATCTAAAGAGCTGTGTTAAGCACTTAATAAGGTACAAAGGTGTTCAGAAGAGTCTAAGGTGTGGGAAAGCTTAGCTAAGATGGGTAGCATTCCTAAGCCAATGGTACCTCCTTGGCCACACCCATGGGGTGGAGTGTAGTGACGAAAACATTTAGCATTCGGCCCTGAGGATTAAGTCATGATGGATAATTAAGCAGACATGTTGGAATAAAATCTCTCTCTGTATTTGAACCTCAACCTGTGTACACGTGGTATGCTTTCCTGCGCGTATTTTCCATATGGGTCGTCCCAGGATTAAGTGGGCCCCGACACAAATCTTGGTGGCGACCCCACACTAAGGGACATCCTATGCACTATTGATGGGAAAGTAAATTAGCTCAGTTACTATGGAAGTAAATATAGAGGTTCCTCAAAAAGAAAAAAAAAACGTAAAACTGGAACTACCATTACAATCCTACTATCCCACCCAAAGATTCCAAGTCATCGATACTGTAGAGACACCTGCATGCCCATGTTTGCTGCAGAACTATTAATAATAACAGCCAAGTTAGGGGCTAGAGAGATGGCTCAGCAGTTAAGAACACTAACTGTTCTTGCAGAGGACCCCAGTTCGATTCCCAGCACCTACATGGCAGCTAAGAACCATCTTAGGCTGGGCGTGGTGGCACACACCTTTAATCCCAGCACTCAGGAGGCCAAGGCAGGCAGATCTCTATGCGTTCAAGGCCAGCCTGCTCTGCACAGTGAGCTCCGGGCCAACTGGGACTAAAGGGAGACCCTGTCTCAAAAAAAAAAATTTTTTTTTTGAGACAGAATCTGTCTAGGTGTCCATCACCAGAAGAATGGCTAATGAAAATGTGGTATATAAACACAATGGAATATTATTTGTTGATGACTAGGATGAATTGACTTGGAATAGGTTGAGCCCAGGAACCTTGAAAGGCGGCCTGTGTCTCAGATAAGGGGGAGAGATTGAAAACAGTATCTCACGAAACCCTGCCAGGCAGAGCACTGCCACCTACGTGAGCACACAGCTGCCTGGAAGGCCGTGGAGCCCCTTGTTCGGGAAGACACAGCTCGGTCAGCAACCATCAGGTGATACGTGCCTCATACGGGTCCTTTGTATGAAGCCTCTCCCGGGCTTCTCTGTAAAAAGGCCCCAAGTCTCATTTTTTACTTTTTCCTGGAGCCTTGCCTTTGTGGGCTTTCTAATGACTCCCAACTTTTCTCTATATAACCTGTATCCTTGGGGAAATAAACTGATGTTCTGTATGAGATGGGCATCCCAAGAGTGACTCTGTCGACCTGCCACCGCCCTGACTTTGGCTGGGGGCCGGGGGAAGGTTGAGAGGCATATTTGCAATTAGCAGAAGCCTCCGCAATTATTCAGTTACACGGGGGTTAAATCATGACATTTGCAAGAAGGTGGATGGGACTGGAAAAAATCAAGTAAACAAGAAAAGCCAAATGCAGAAAGACAGACATTACGTTTTCTTTCTTTCTTTTTTTTTGGTCTTTTTGAGACAGGGTCTCCATTTTAGTCCCAGCTGTCCCAGAGATGTTTTCTCATCTGTGAACCAAGATTTTCTTTTTTTTAAGACAGGAGGATAGAGAGATGGCTCAGCAGTTAAAGGCACTGGCTGCTCTTCCAGAGGACTTACCTTTGGCTCCCAGCACCCACATGGCACCTAACTTCCAACCTTAACTCCAGTTTCAGGGGATCTAATACTTTCTTCTGGCCTCTGGAAGCACCTACATACATGCAGGCAAAACACACGTATGCATAAAATAAAAATAAAAAATGAAATTTCAAAAGACAGGAAAGAGCCCAGTGTGGTGGTGCACGCCTTTAATCCCAGCACTTGGGAGGCAGAGTCAGGTGGATCTCTGTGAGTTCAAGGCCAGCCTGATCTACATAGCAAGTTCCAGGATAGCTGAGGCTACAGGAAGTCTCTCTCTCTCTCTCTCTCTCTCTCTCTCTCTCACACACACACACACACACACAAAATTAGATAGATAGATAGATAGATAGATAGATAGATAGATAGATAGATGGTAGATAGATAGATAGATGATAGATAGATAGATAGATAGATAGATAGATAGATAGATAGATAGATAACCACTGTTATCAATAGGTGAAGACAAACTGAATTTTCCCTTTTACATCTTCACAGGATGTGGGCTGTTAGGTCAGAAGCCCCAAGACGGGAATTAAGATGGCATGGACCACAAGGTCCCTGCTCTTCTATTCCATCTAGGACCCCACGTTCTGGAAGGTCCGAAAAGAGGGCCCACTCAGGACACTGGAGGAGTCCTAACACCTGATCCCAGAGAGATCACAGGATCTGAATTTCACCTTCGGGGCTTCCACCTGGCTTAGTTTCCCAGACTCCAATAGCTCACCATCTCCCCTCCCTTGCCCTATAAGAGATCCTTAGCCCACCCAGGAGGCGCATCTCCCTCAGCCTTTCACTCCCAGAGTTTTCCTTTGCTCCCTTCCACTTTCACTCTGCATACCCTTTCACTTCCTTCACGTCTTTCACACACACACACACACACACACACACACACACCTGTGGGCCTTCAGGTTTCACCCAAGAGCGCATTTCCTTTCCTTTCCCTGAATAAAGTCTGCCCCCTGTTAATTCGGATTGATTAGGCCTTCCTCTCAGCATAGGGAAACCTAATACTATTAAGCAAGGCTGCTTCCCAGAGACCAAAGGCTCTAAAAATATGCCATATAAGGTATAAGCATGTAATGTTGCTGTTATAAGCACCATTCGACATATTTTGAAATATCATTGAAACATTTCTTCTGTGTGACTTTAGTCTTTTTTTTAACATTTTTTTTTATTGATGCTTTGTGCATTTCATACATCATTTTCCAATTCAGTTCAGGCATATCTCCCCTTCCCTTCCCCCCCCCACCCCAACCGAGATCATGCATTCTGCCATGACTGTCCTGCATATCTCTCTCAGGTTTTTTTTTCAATTTTTTAGCTATAAGTGATAATCCATGAGTACAAGCATCCTTCATGTAAAACCAATTTGCAGGCTGTTGTGCCCAAACCCCCACAGCCCCACCTTCCAGCGGGGAGTGAGGGGTTGTATGTTCAATCAGGTTAATCAAATGATGGTCCAGACTACATTGCTATAGTTTCACCATTCACCCCAATCGCAGCCCTTACATTCTACCACGCCCCCTCTTCCGCAAATTATTCCCTGGGCTTAGAAAAGGGGCACAGGTGGATGAGAAGCAGAACAGTCCACTCTCTCTGGAGCTGTTGTCTTGGATTCTGGTCAATTCTGGCTGTTTCCTTTCATGGGCTGACAGTCTGTCCAGGAATAACCTTTCGATCCTACTAATGAAGCACAAGCAATTAGATATATAGGTACTTAACCCAGCACTAATAGTTCTGATAGGTTACTTTGGTATAGACACATATGTTTAGATGATTATGTGTATGATAGTACCAATAACCCAGATATAACTATTTCTCGGGAGAGGATGCATAGTAAAAGAAACAACCAACAGAACGACTGCATCAGAAAATGGACCGAAATGGTGAATTGGGAAGGGGTGGGAGGGGTGGGTGAGGGAAACGGGTTTTGTATATTCGATTAATGCCTATTTAATTGACGTGAGTTCACCAAGTGCCCAGTTTTGCCTAGACACGGTTCTACAGGATACCTGGTGTTTAGGACTTAGTAAAAGTAAATATGTGTATATTAAACAATCTTGGTTTAAAGGTTCTGATAACACCCGGTTTAATGCAACTGAGTTAAATGGAGATATAAACCACTGTTGTCCACATTTGTTTTACATAAAATGTGAGGAGCAATAACTCTGGGATTGACACATACAAATGTTCTATATAGTTTCTCTGTTGTACCGTATCACCTTGTAGATTTCTCTTTAAGATGATTTAAAATAAAACTAAGTTTAGCTCCCCAAGTTAATCATATATAGTCACCCAAAAAAACATAGGTGAATTTGATGAAATCTGAGCCTAGATTCCACCCTATAGTTATGTTTTTTTATTAATTAATACAACTGTCTTCGGAGACCCACATGGGTTAAAAGAAAAAAGGGTGTTACAGACTTAGAACCTTCTCGATCAAAAAACACTTGCAATTCAAATCTTAAAACTAACTAGGGGAAAAGATTTGTGTGTCCAACAGGACACAATGTCACCAACTTAACAGCTGAGAAAGAAAAGATACAGCTTTGCATTGAGTAGGATGTACCAGAAGTGCAACTGAACGGTTGACCTGTCTGAACATCGACAAAGGAAGAAAGCCTCAGATTGCCATAAACATTCGAACCCCTCTGTGGCCCCTACATGTTGTAACAACTATTTTAATGAGTTCCTAATGACACTTACCTTCTAGGTGCCGCACACGTTTTGATATGAGAGACTTCTTGCCTCCCCCCCAGAACAAGGAGGAAATATGATTGATGATGAGGTCGCTCTCCAACTGTAAATTGGAGGGAAACTATTATTAGAGGTAATCTCTTATAAAAACTGGTAAAACTGCCTATTTAATTGCCTAATAGTCATAGAACTGTGAAAAGATTATTTCTCTGTTCAGAACCAAATATAATACTAACGTCCTTAAACTATGCACTTAAACAAAATAAACTAATACAGGAGCTCTGGACATCAGTAAAGATTTATCCACAGGGGATGTTGGCCAGGCGGATCTAAGGCCCACAAAATGTAATAGGCTCCTTGCCTCTAAAACTGGTTATACTGCAAGAAGAGAGGCGATTAAGGCCTGCTGCTGAAGACCTGACGTTAAACATGGGAAAGATTGTATTGAAGACAAACATGCAAGTGTACAGATTGCCTCTAATGGAATACCAGCGAGTGTTTCCCAAGGGCCACTAACCAATAAAGCAAACATACAGGGATCCTTGAGTCAAGCAATACTACACCGTCAGCACCAGCTACACCTCACCCTGCCTGTGCGCAAATACTGTGTGCAGCAGAGGCAGCCATATGCCTGTATATCCCAAATCTAATTGGCTATTGGCTCTCTCCTTGGAGGAATGACCCATGGCTGATGCCACAAGCTTACATCCTCTACAGGTTAGGAGATGTCATAAGCCACAGTAAGACCCTGTCATATTCAACAGGAAAAAATGTAGTTCGTGACTTTAGTCTTGGGAATGAGACTCTGTTTCAGAGATGCTGCAGGAGTAGATGGGCAATCATTGCTGTGGGCCTTGAATGGAAACCAAGCAAGACAGCTCAGCAAAGGGAAAGCCTTCATGTGGGAGAGACGCTGGGCACCTGAGTGGAAAGTAAGAGGCTCAAAAGGAGCCCAGCTAACACACACAATGTGCTGTCAACCACCCTTGGAATGGTTGACTCTCAGTATGCTCCTTAACATCTCCACTAATCTAGGCATCCTTGAAATAACTCTAAATGTCTCTTAACCTAATTGCAGTCACTGCATTGCAATTAGGTTAAGTGTATCTTCTTTCTATTGTAATCAATCTCTAAGCTAGAGATGTAGATTTTTTTATTCACCTGTCATTTGCTTCTTAGTATCTATTTTTAGTCTTTGTCTCTGAAACTTCTTTCAGAAAACGGGGCAGACCTCTTTAAATGGCTACTGGCTCTCTTCTTTTTAAAAAGCCTTATCGTTCATGTTATGTAACCATAGTTGTAATAGTAAGCACTCGTTGTCCATCCACCAGCAGATTTAAGACAATGAGCAAAGTATACTAAATGTCAGTGATTTTTAACAAATATTCAGAATGAGATTGTGCCCCAGAATGCCTCACAGAGCAGGCCATTCTCTGCATGGGTGCCTTCGTGAAACAGTACCCATGCCAGAAATTCCCTCTAACTCTCACATTCCGGAAGACAGGTTAGCTGCCTCTGGGCTTTTTCACAAGTGCTACCTCAGCATTGGTTTGCCTTGTTTTTTACACGAAGCTCTAAGACAAATGAGCTCCATTTCAGTTTATGTCCCCAAGATTTGCTCTACTACCCACAGGTATGCACTAGCATGCAGGTGCTCTTCTCTTTAACTTGTGAGCATTTTGCTCAATTATTATACCTTGAATTTATGGGGTTTTGTTCTGTTTTTTTTTTAACACTTCCACTTATGCAACTGATCCCCAAAATGCAAAAAAGGAATGTTTTCCATATCTTGAATCTTTGCACATTTTAAAAGTCTCAATGCCTAAGATTCCATCTTCCTAAAAATTATACCCTGGAAAGCCTTCTGTAAATATCTCCAGAGAACTACAAATGCTTCCCTGTCTATCCTGTCTATAACCATGCTTTGTGTGTGTGTGTGTGTGTGTGTGTGTGTGTGTGTGTGTGTGTGTTTGAGACAGGGTCTCCCTTTAGTCCCAGCTGTCCAGCTGTCCTGGAGCTTGCTATGTAGACCAGGTTGGCCTTGAACTCAGAGATCAGCCTGTCTCTCCCTCCCGAACGCTGGAATTAAAGGTGTGCGCAACCAGGCCCAAACTATTTTATTTTATTTTTATTTTTTAAAGTTTTTTTTCTTGTTTTTTTTAGTCTTTTCGAGACAGGGTCTCCCTGTAGCCCCAGCTGTCCTGGAATTCACTCTGTAGACCAGGATGGCCTTGAACTCACAAAGATCCACCTGCCTCTGCCTCCCAAGTGCTAGGATTAAAGGCATGCGCCACCACACCTGGCTTATTTTTTAAAGTTTTATTTATTTTTATTTTATGTATGAGTGTTTCCAACATGTATGTGTGTGCCTGGTGCCCACGTGGGGCCAGAAGAGGGTACTGAATCCCCTGGAATTAGAGTTATGGGTGGTTGTAAGCTACAGTGTGGGTGCTAGGAACCAAACCTGGGTCCTCTGCAAGAGTAGCAAGTACTTTTAACTGAGTTATCTCTCCAGTCCCTATTCTTTTTTACATTTACTCAGTGGTGTGTGTGTGTGTTTGTGTGTGTGTGTGTGTGTGTGCTGTGTACCGTGTATTTGTGTGAATTTAGGTACAGATGGAGATCAGAAGACAACCTGCAGGGTTTGGTTCTCTCCTTCCACTGTGTGGGTCCCAGGGATCTAACTCAGGTCATCAGGCTTGGTGGCAAGTGCCTTTATCCACTAAGGCATCTCACCAGCCCCTGACCACAGTTTACATGGAGTAGGCCCTCCTTATCCATAGATCTACAGTTTAAGTTGGACAAGTTAACTATAGTCTGAAGATACTAAATGGAAAATTCCAGAAATAAATGATTCACATGTTTTAAATTGTGTACTGTTACAAATATTGCAATAAAATATCACACTGTAGCCTTTTGTCACACCCTGTAGTGAATTATCACCTTCTCTAAGATATCATATATATATGTATATATGTGTGTATATATACACATATATATATATATATATATATATATATATATATATATATATATACACTACTTGCCCTGTAGCTATTTGGTAGCTATGTTGGTCATGATAGAGACTATCAGAGTATTACAATGTTTGTGTTCAAACAACCCTATCCTATTTAGTAATAGACCCCAAGCATAAAAGTAAAAATGTTGGTAATCCAATTCTGCCAAAGTGAAGCTATAATCTGCTTCCTTTTAGTGAAAAGGTGAAAGTCCAATAAGATATTTTGAAAGAGAAAGGTACTTACATGACTTTTATTGTAGTGTATAATCATTTTATTATAGTTGCTGTTAATCTATTACTATGCCTAATTTATGCATGTAACTTCATATAGGTACACATGCAGTCAGTGTAGTACTGTAGAGTTTTCATCCACTAGAATCTTAGGGCTTATCCCCCAAGGATGAAGACCCATGCAAAGTGCCACTGAAGGCAATTTCCCTACCCAATTAGGCTTGTTTGCATGTCTGTTTTGGCACTGAGAGGTTTGAGAACAGAGACTTTGTTAGTCGGGATCATCATAGAAATGGAACCAATAAAATTAAAAGATGCTCAGATTATGATGGGGTTATATCTCAATAAACTCATTTTAAGTTGAAAATACTATAAGTCAAATGAATTTAACACAGCTGGCCTTCCAATCATAGCTTAGAAACATAGTTCCCTGTTCTAGTTTCTCCTCAACTGCTGCAACAAAACACTCTGACCAAAACCAATTTGGAGAGAAAATGGTTTCTTGGCTCACATCTCCTAGGTCACAGTTCATCACTGAGGGAGCCCAAGATAGGAGCTCAGGGCAAGAAGCACGGAGGAATGCTGCTTACTGGCTTGCTCCCCTGGCCCATGTCAAGCCTGCTTTCTTATACTGTACATAACAATCTGCCCAGGGGCAGCACCCCACATAGTGGGCTGGGCCCTCCTACATTGCTCAACAATCAAGACAATACTCCACAGAGGTGGCCATAGGCCAGTCCAATGGAGCCAATTCCCTCAGTTGAGGCTCCCTCAACCCAGGTGTGTCAAGTTGACACTAAAGCTATCCAGCACATTCACTATATAATGTACACAGAACACTGAACTGGTTTGTTTACCCATGTGACCATGTAAATGACTGGCAGTTACCCCTTCCTCTGTAGCCCAGCATCATGTGAAAATACTATACCACCTATCACGAGTCTAGGGAAAGATCAAATTGCACAGTATATTTTTACTGACTGTGTACCATTTTCAGATCATTGTAAAGCTAAAAATTTGTAAATCACACTGTCAGGTCAGATAAAGTGTGTCTGCTAATTTATTTTAAGGAACCCCCTCGCACAATTATAAGGGCTTGATGTGTCTAAAATCTGATGGATTTTAACTCAAAATCTATTCTCAGGTATGAAATGATCTCCAACTCCTGAGGCTGTCTTCTTGCTCTTAGGAAGTCAGCCTTAAACCGGGCATGGTGACCCACACTTTTAATCCCAGCATTTGGGAGGCAGAGGCAGGCAGATATCTGTGAGTTCAAGGCCAGCTGGTCTACATAGCTTGTTCCAGGCCAGCTGGGGCTACAGGGAGACTATGTCTCAAAAAGACCAAAAAGTCATCTTTACTCTCCTTGGGCCTTCAACTTTTAGATGAGGCCCACATTTTGGAGGGCAATCCACTTCATTCAAAATCTACTTATTTAAATGTAAATCTTATCAAGAAACACTCTCCAAGAAACATTCAGAATACTGTTTGATCAAATATCTGGGCACTGTGGCCCACCTAAGTTGACACATAAAATTAGCCATAATAGGAGCTTTGTCTCATGTGTTTTTGACATCTCAGCACCCAGCAAACTTGGTTAAAATAGAGTGAGTCAATGAATGAATGACATCCAATGAATACAGAAGCATTCCTGAAGATGTGAAGCATACAGTTTAGTATGAACTAGGCTGTAGGAATTACTTTTATAATATGGGCACGATCTGGACCAAAAGCTTTTATCTAATCCTGATACTAAAAAGTTATGGTTTATAATATAAACAATCTCAATGAACCATATGCTTGCTCCTCTGATCCCTAAGGAGCCTCCTGACCCTCCATAAAAGATAGTAAGTGAATGTATGTATGCATGCTTTACACAAGACTTACACATCAAAATGCTGAATGCAGTGATCTTTTCTCATTGTAAACAATGGCAGAAATCTATTAGTTGTGTGTGATATTCTAGGCCTAGGGATCAAAGAGCAAGATTCTCTGCCTTCTCCTTCACCATTTCCTGCTGGAGATACTGTTTCAATAAAAGAATGAACAGGGCCCTGGCTCAGAAGCACAATTCTGAGAGAAACCTGAAAGAACAAGATCTCAGAATTTGGGCCCACGCTTGCCCTTAAAATGAACACTAAGAGTCAGGCTGTTTTTTAAATTGGGCATAACTGTAATATGACTTAGAAATGCCACACTGGGCATTTTTCTTTCTTGATTTATCAGTATAATTATAAAAACTGTTAAAACATTGGCAAGGTTCAAGTTAAATACTGATGAATAATGTAGACCTATAGGTTAAAACAAAACTAAGAAGCAGGGCGTGGTGGCCCACACCTTTAATCCCAGCACTCAGAAGGCAGAGGCAGGTGAGGTCAAGGCAGAGTGTCTGTGAGTTCAAGACCAGCCTGCTATACATAGTGAGTTCCAAGCCAGCTGTGGCTATACTACAAGGAGATCCCATCTCAAAAAGATAAAAAAAAGAAAAAGCTAAGAAAAATAAAAACCCATGAATAAAAATAATATAGGACCAAGGGGGCTCAATGGGTAAAAATGCTTGCCACCACAAGAGCCTGATGACCTAAGTCTGCTTTCCAGAACCTACATGAAAAGCCAAATACAATGGCAAACATCTGCAGTCCCATTGAATCTACCATGAGATGAGAAGTAGAGATAGGCAAATCAGCCAGAAGCTCACAGTGGCAGAATCAAGTGAGACCGCCTCAAAACCAGGCGGAAGGAGAAAACAGAGTCCCAAAAAGTTGTCCTCTGACATCCTGCTTAGACAGGAACTGGCTAGAACTAAGGGCTACTATTGCATTGGGAGCTCTGTTGAGAAAGTCGCAACTAATAAACTCTACTCAACAGCAAGGCAAGATATAAGTGATTCATCTCTAAATTTGCCATCCTGACTTCATGTGTGTATCAAATGATTTACAAAAATTGCTACTGAGAATGCAGAGCAATGTTCATTTATTCCTCACTAAAAGATAAGCACAATTTCTAATCACTGACCCCCCACTTCATCCTACTTTTATATCATTTGCGTTGTCTAATACGACTGCGATAAACAGAGCCTGAGATAGAGTTGCAGAATTCTGAGATGTCGTAAGTTTTACATTTAGATGGCAATGCCGCTAATAGTATTCAGGAGAGATATAATTCTGACGGAGAACAGTGCGTGATAAAAAATAATATTTAGTCACATAGTTCTGATTGGATTCACTGCAGATTTGTATTCATTCACCCATTTTTTTCATTAGATAATGGTAGGCATTGATAATGGCAGGTCCTAATTGTTGTAAAGTTGCAGAGGAGAGACCACTCACTTAACCGCGTGGAGTTTTAAAGGAGGTTTTAATTTAATCACGACACAGGGCCAACACTCAACTCGGGAGGAGTGTGGCCCTGAGGTGCAGGTTACAGGGTAATTTATTAGTACAACAGCCAATCAGAGTTTAGCATCACAAAGTTAGCAATCAAGTACACCAGCCAATCAGAGTTTAACACTACAGTTAAAGTTACTATTCAAGAGGAACCGCGCAAAGCAAGTGTGGTGGTTTGAATGAGTGTCCCCCATAAGCTTTAAGTATTCAGACATTTTGTCTCCAGTTGGTAGCACTGTTTTTGGAGGTCTTAGAAGGTGTGGCCATGCTAGAGGAAGTACATCGCTGGGGGCAGGCTTAGTGAGTTTAACAAGCCTCATGGTCTCCAGTTGCTCTCTCTGCTTCCTGTGCTCATTGCGAGATGTGACCCTAGGCTTGCTGCTCCAGCTCCAGCCGCCATGCCTCCCGCCACAATGGACTCTAATTCCCTGGAACCGTCAATTGTAAGCTCAAATAAATTCTTCCTTTTATAAGTTCCTTTGGTCATGGTGTTTTATCACAGCACAGAAAAGTGACTAATACAGCAAGCAAACCAATCGTTCCTAGAATGACTAAGAAAAAAATGGCTCAATGGCATCTGAAAACACTATCCCTGAGTTTTTATAATCCTCCATCTCAATAATCTATTTCAGAAAGAAAATTATATAAAATGGTCAGGTGATTACAAGCAACTAAGAAGCACATGATAAAGTAAACAAGGACCACCAACAGGACAACCCCAGAGCAGGAGACATAAAATCAAATGTGCCTGCTGCTCCCTGGAGATGCCTGCTAACATTAATGAGGATGTTGATGAAATCCAAGGAAAGGCTGGTATTCAGATAGCAAAGACTCCTTTAGAAGATGGTATTGGGGGGCTGGATAGATGGCCTAGCAGTTAAGAGCACCAACTGCTCTTGTATAGGACCGGGGTTCGATCCCCAGCACCCACATGGTGGCCGATAACCGTCTTTAACTCCAGTTCCAGGGGAATCCGACGCCCTCTTCTGACCTCCATGGCATTGCACAACACAGGTACACAGACCTACATGCAGACAGTACATTCATATACATAAAAAATAAATTTTAAAAAATTAAAAAATTATTTTTAAAAAATTATATTGGGACAGGAGAGATGGCTCAGCGGTTAAGAGCACCAACTGCTCTTGCAGAGGACCCGGGTTCGATTCCCAGCACCCACATGGCAGCTAAGAACCATCTTTTACTACAGTTCCAGGGGAATCTGATGCCCTCTTCTGACCTCCGAGGCATCGCATGACACAGATGCACCAACCCATGTGCAGACAGTACACTCATACACATAGAAAATAATAAATAAAAATTTCTTTTTAAAAAGAAGATGCTATTAACCTGAATGTTGAAAAACAAGTAGAGCTGGGTGACTGAAAGGAAAAGGGGAAATGTGCTTAAAGGGACAGTTTTTATCTTCATGAAATAAGGTTTATCATTCAGCTGGAATCAATCATAAAACGCTATGTCTGCTTCCCACCATTTCCCTTCATTCTTAAAAAACATAATCAAGTACTGAGCACCCTCCATTTTGACTGAGAGAAAATTCATAAGTTTCAATAGATGGGGTGTAAGACCTGAATCGAGCCTTACCCTTGAGAGACCCCCGAGTGAGAGATGAGGAGACAAGACTGGATGCAAAAGCAAGAGGTTTATTCTTCCAGCACCCCGGGGTTCTCCTGTACAATGGGGAAAGGTGATCCCCGAGCAATCTCTGCATACAGTTTTTATACACTTAGAGCAGGGCAGGTTACAGTAACAGCAACAGGGCATCTTTCTATTGGCTCCCCGGGGTGACCTTTACAGAGATTGGCTTGTTGCAGATGAGGTGATTCTCAGCATGCTTGGGTCTGCAGGTGGCTTGGGGCCAGGGCCCTCAGGGTGGTTCTTCCTGGGATTATAACTGATTGTGGTTTCCTGTTATCTGTTTAACCTAGGGAAGGGTTGCTATTTTCTAACCTAGGGAGGGGTTGCTATAGTTATTTTGCAGAGTGGAAAATTCCACTGACCTCTTTCTGTCCCTTCAGGGGCATCAGTATGAGCACTTATTCATCCAGAGGAATCTGAAAATGGAAGTCTAGGAAAGAATATATAGTTAAAGAGTAATAATAATAATGTCCCAATGGGCTGCAGCATTGGCTTAGTGGTTAAGAGCACTGGTTGTTCTGCAGAAGACCTAGCTTCAATTCCCAGCAGCCACATGGCAGGTAACAACCATCCATAACTCCAGTTCTAGGAGAATCTGATGCCCTCTTCTCCTTCCACAGACACTGCAGGATATGAGTGCACTTACACATATGCAGGCTATACACTCATACACATAAAGCAAAAATAATAAAATATTTTTAAAAGGGCCTGATGTGGTGGCACGTGACTTTAAGCCTAGCACTTGGGAGGCACCGAATGGTGACAAGCCCTTTACAGCAAAAGTCTTTGGTCAGAGCTCTGGGTTTCCCGTCTCCATTCACAGCTAAAGTCCTGGATTCCCACATCTCATTTTCACCATCACACCTTATTTCTCTTTTACTTTTGACTGTCTTGCCTCTAAATCCAAGACCGACCATGTAGGACTGAAGAACAAATACTATTTCCAAAGTGACCTTAGGCTCCTCTCTTGGTGTCACAGCATGGAAAGAGCAAGGACTTTGGAGTTGTCAGATATGGATCTGAATCTTACTCACAAGCTGAGTTACTAAAACAAGCAGCTTAAATCTCCGAAGGAGAGATTATCCGACAGCCGAAAGCCCAATATTGATAGATAGTTCCCCCTCTGTTTAAATGACAGTCTAGGGAATCTGCCCTTGCAGCTCTCGGGGTTTCTAGTGCTAAACCACAGTCTTTGGGAAGATCAATACTCAACTAGAGGAGGCAGCTAGACCATTAATCATTACTTTTTTTCAAAAAGTAAATGTTTTCTTTACTGATTTAGAGCAGTAGGCTCTCCAAGAAGTGACCCAAGGTCTGGGGGCTGGAGAGATGGCCTAGTGGTTAAGAGCACTGACTGCTCTTGCAGAGGACTCTGGTTCGATCCCCAGCACCCACATGGCGGCTGAGAACCATCTTTAACTCCAGTTCCAGGGGAATCTGACACCCTCTTCTGCCCTCTGTGGCATTACATGACATGGGTGTACAAACCCATACATAAAAAAAAAAAAAAAAAGAAGAAATGACCCAATGTGAATTCTTCCTTTCAACCTTCTTATCTCATGGAAATATTTTTTCCACCCAGGGGTCACCCTACATGCTGCCATTTCTCCTCATAATTTAACATGCTATTCAAAGATATTAAAGATCATTTAAATTCAACCCAAAATTTGTATATGGAGAGAAATTAAGACTCAGAAAGGGCCGGGCGTGGTGGCGCATGCCTTTAATCCTAGCACTTGGGAGGCAGAGGCAGGTGGATCTTTGTGAGTTCAAGGCCAGCCTGGTCTACAGAGTGAGTTCCAGGACAGCTGGGGCTACAGGGAGACCCTGACTCGAAAAGACAAACCCCCCCCAAAAAAAAAGACTCAGAAAGGGCAAAACCATGACCAAGGGGTGCAGCTCTGTGGTGATTTGAGTGAGAAATGGCTCACGTACTTGAACACTTGGCCCCAGTTCACACTGTTTGCAGATGTTGAGGAGGTATGGCCTTGCTGGATGAAGCGTGTCCCTGGGGGTGGGCTTTGAGAGTTCAAAGCCTTGCCCCACTTCCAGTTTGCTGTCTGTCTGCTTCCAGCACAGGCTTCTGCACCAGCTGCCTCTGCCACCATGCTTGCCCACCATGATGGACTCTAATCCTTACAGCACCATAAACCCAAATAAATTCTTCCTTCCTTTCAGCAACAGAAAAGCAACTACAAGCTGTCAGACTCCCATTCAAGTTAAGACGCCCATACCATGAGACAAAAGACAACCAAGAATTTCCTTTCTTTTATTTTTGTTTTTCCTGTTTTTTGTTGTGTTTTAAGTTTTTTGGTTTTATCTTTTCTTATTACTATGATTGTTGTTTGATTGGTTAGTTGGTTGGTTGGTTGGTTGGTTGGTTGGTTGGTTAGTAGGTTCATTTCAGTATTGAGGATTAAACCCAGGGCTTGGCCCACAGAAAGCAAGCATTGTTATCATAGAGCTACATCACCAAATTAAACCATCTGTTTTTCAGTAGTATAATACAACACTAAAGAAGCCGGTTCTTAAGAGAATAGACTTTAAGGATCTCCTTTTGTGCTGTAGGATCTTGAGCAGGCCACTTTCCTTGCTCCTCAAAGCGTGGTCACTGGCCGGCAGCTTCAACTACATCTGAGAACTTATTGCAACTGAAGAATCTCACATCCCACCCAGACCTACTAAATTAGTGCTCTTTGATAACATAATAAATAATAACTTAGTGACCTTGGAATCAGGTCACACAGGTAGTCAGAAAGGGCATTTAATTTTTTTTGTGTGTCGTTTTCAGACAGGGTCTCCCTGTAGCCCAGGCTGTCCTGGAACTCACTTTGTAGACCAGGCTGGCCTTGAACTCACAGAGATCTGCCTGCTTCTGCCTCCTGAGTGCTGGGATTAAAGCCGTGCATCACCACACCCAGCACAGGACACTTAAATCTTATAAACTACATTACTGTCATACAGTTCTGTGTCTCCCTACCCTTTAAACCAGGTTTATCCTTCTGATAGTGTAATCACTCCTGGTTTTCTTTAGGACCATTCACTCTTCTCTGCCACCTGCATAGAAATCTTCAGTGATTCTTTTTAAAATATCACTCACCTTGCCCTTCACACAGATATCTTTTAGGAGACCTTATTAACTTAATTTTCCTTTGTTAACTTATATCTTTTAAGCAGAAGGAGGTGACAAAGGTTTGGTCACTCCCTTGAGAGATGGAGCAAAAAGTAGATGCCTGTAAATTCTGAGCACCCTATGCTAATAGTCACCCAGTCCTCTGTCTCCAAGCAACAGAGAGCACAGGGAGTAATTACAGACACTTGCTTTCATATTGCATTCAACAATTCTCAAAGCATATCCACATCTTATTGGGCCTTCCAACAATCTCATGAGGGCAGCAGAGTAAGAGTTATGATTAATGAGGCCCAGAAAGGCTAAATGATTTTTCCATAGTCAAAAGGTAGTGAGTAGTCAAGCTGGGCCCAGAACCACAACAAGATATTTTCCTAGGCTTTCTCTCACAGGCACTGGAAAAGAAAGCTCAGGAGAGATCGTGCCTTGTGCTATTATTAGAAATGCTCTGATTAGCAGTCAATGCTTTAATGGGGATTAGCTGGCATTCATGTGAGAAAAAGAATGAGCCAAAAGCCCACCAACATTGGGAAGGTACAGAGAAAGTAAGATGGAGAAGAGGGTGAGAAAGGGATCCAAGGGAAACATCTCCAACTCTACACTTTAACTAAACACTGAATTTGAGGAACCAACATGCTTGTAAGCTTTTTTTTTTTTTTTGCCTCTGGTCCTAAACAAGATGTTCCTAGGGAATAAAAGTTTGGGTTTCCAATGGCTAGCATCCTCCTGAGCACAGGGTAAGTCTGATAAATAAATGAGTCTCTGCATGTCAGTGTGAACTTCGGTTTTGTCATTCTCAAGGCCTACTGGGGAAGACTTTGGTTTTCTCCACCATGCCTCAGTAGCCTTGGTCAGTGTATGACTCCTAATCATGAAGAGAAATTACAGCCCAATAAAAGTTTTTTTCTGGCCTAGCACAGAGCAAAAGCCCCTTGGTAGTGAGACAGTAGTTTTCAACTGAAACAGATTTCCTCCAGATACAACAAATTTGACATTTTTCCCAGCAGAAGAATTTGTTTTAAGACAAAAGCAAAATGAAACAAAATACAGTTTTATTTGTCATTCAGTGTGATAAATATGTTCAAAATGACAGTTTCTAGACCCAATTCTGATCAATCCAGGATGTGTCCCAGTATCGAAAGTTATCAAGGAATGTCCAATGCCCAGCCCTCCCCTCTGTTCTAAGCACCTGCCCTGATTCTATCATTTTTCACCTCTACTTCAGCTTTTGCGGGGTCTCTTAATCATTCCCCCAGGCTCCAGACTCTCTATCGTTTAACCTTCCTGCATCTGATCTAAACATCTCTCCACCACACACATACACAGTGGCATCCAGGATCTCTGCCCACTCTTCTGGAAAACTCCTCACCACTCCTCCAAATCTTCCCACAGATCAGTGGTACATTCCCCAGGGAACACACAAATTCACCATCTCTGGGCCTTTCCTCGAGCTAGCCCCTTTGCCTAAAGTTCCCTATTTCTTTACCCAAATTACTTATCTTTAAGGGCCATCTCCCACTTAGAATCCTTCAAAGACCTCTCAAAGGAAGAGAGTTACTCTTTCCCTATGGACCTATCAATATTTTATTTATATCATGTTAACATAACTTTTTTTTTTACTGTGTCATCCCCTACTTGTAAACTTCTCTAAGATAGGTATGAAGTATTAGTCAGCTTTTAAACATCTTCAAATATCCCATGCTCACCAAGATAAAATTCCCAAGGCTGGGTACTTTATAAAGAAAACATGCTTATTTAGCTCAAAGTTTGGAAAAATTGAAAATCCAAGCAGCAGAGTTTTTATTTATTTTTTTTTTTATGTGTATGAGTGTACTGTCTGCATGTAGGTTGGTGCACCCATGTCATGCAATGCCGAGGAGGTCAGAAGAAGGTGTCAGATTCCCCTGGAACTGGAGTTAAAGATGGTTCTCTGCTGTCATGTGGGTGCTGGGAATCGAACCCAGGTCCTCTGCAAGAACAGTCAGTGCTCTTAACCACTAAGCCATCTCTCCAGCCCCCCCCAAAGCAGCATATTTCTTTCCCTACCTATGGTTTCATGATAGATGGAGCCATGGCAGGTATGTATTCAAGAATGTTGTGATTACTCAGACCAGAAGGGGAGCAGGCATATCCCAGCTAGAAAACCTTCTCTCAAGAACCAGCCAGGACCCCACTAGAACTGTATCAGATCCTTCTAAGAGCTGTGCCCCTAACTCCTTCTTACTAGGCCCCCTCTTAAAGGTCTCCCCAATTCCAAACATTGCCACACTGGGGACTAAGCCTCCAATAGACGATCCCTAGGGATATACTCAAACCATACCAAACCATAGCATGTACTAACTGAGAGAAATGTGCAAAACATAAAAATAAGTTTAAAACCCAAGTTTCAGCACAGTGGAATGGAAACGCTAAATCATTAACAATGGCTATTAGGATGTAAATTAGAGAATTATTTCATTTTGAAATGTACACATTTTCACTTGCTTTAGTTTTAAGCTAGCAATACATTTGTAAGACTTGCAATGTTTTTAAAGAATATGCCCTTCCGAGTGCTGTGAAGTCAAGCCTAGGGGTGTTCATAGGTTAAAAAAAAAACAAAACCTAGAATCTGCTTTTCTGCAGGTGCTCCATGAGGAAGGCATGGCTCTGAGTGATGCTCCTTCCCAGATGTCAATCACACCCCCTCCTCAGTAGAGGGAATAGGACAGGTAGGTGGGAGATCTCTGACATCGAATGCTGCCTCTGCCTCTCGCTTTCCCTAAAAGGCTGTCTTGTCAAATCCAAAAGTAGGAGAGAAATTAACTATGGATGTACCAATTAACTACAGAGATACCATCCTCCACCTGACCTTCTGATGGCATCCTATCTGCTGGACAAGGTACTCAGCAACAGAGAGTTCTGCAAACACATAGGCTAGCCTGTCCAGGAACTATCTCTAGACAGTACCTGGGTATACAGCTCTTTGGAAAGAAAAAGAATAGAAACAGATGAATGAATCCCATAAACTGGTGCTTTTGTCGTTTCTGTGACAAAATAGCTGACCAAAGCAACTTAAGGAAGGAAGGGTTTTGGTAGTTTTTTTTTTTTCTTTTGGCTAACAATTCAAGAGCACTGTCCACTGTGGTGTGGGAATCCTTGCCACAGGAGCTTGAGGGAGTTGGTCCAATTGCACCCACAGTCAGCAAGCAAAGAGAAATTACTTTTGCTACTCAACTCACTTTGTTTTGTTTTTTATTCAGCCCTGGAACTCAGCCCATGGAATGGTGTGACCCATACTCTTTTTAATTTTAATTTTATGTGTATAAGTGTATTGCCTGCACGTGTGTAAGTGCACCTGTGTCACAAATGCTGGAGGAAGTCAGAAGAAGGCATTGAATTTCCTTGGAACTGGAGCTAGGGATGGTTGTTAGCCACCATGTGGGTACTGAGAATTGAACCCAGGTCCTCTGCAAGAGCAGCCAGTGTTCTTAACTTCTAAGCCATCTCTCCAGCCATCTCCCACCTGTGACCCCTATTTATGAGAGGGTCTTTCCACTTCAATTAAGCTAATCTAGAAACTCCTTCACAGACATGTTCAGAGATTTGTTGCCATGGCGTTTCTAAACCCCACAGGAACCAAGATTAACCATTACAAGTGGTATGTTTGCCCAATTTAATCTTTCTTTTTGGTTGAGTACCCTTCGTTTCAGTTTTAAATGGTGGGAACTGGAACAAGAGTGAGACTACTGTCATCTTTCTTATTAAATGCCAAGACTCAAGCCTGGGCTTTATCAGTGTTCCAGAAGCTGACAAAAGATTAAGATAAATGAGTCTTTTTCCTCTCTGTGTGTAACTTCTAGCACATGAGCTGGCCTGAAAGGCCTGAAATATACTTTTGTGGTAAATAAAAATAATCCTACTAATCTTATATTACTCACTATCATCATCATCATCATCATTGTCATCATCATCATCATCATCATAGCTACAATATACCTCAAAAACATAAATTTCTTGTTCTGTGTCAACTCCTGTACCAAAGGCTTTATGAATTTTTAAACAATCCTACAGTAAGCAGAGGCAGCGTCCCAGGATGAACCCTGTGTGTCTGTGCTAACTCTTCCGTCTTTCTCATTGCCCATTTGGTTTTTCCTCTCCAATCTCTCTGTAGCTCAGATCAATGTGAGAACTCCCAATCAGGAGGAGAATGATAAATGAGAACCGTGGTGCTTCACTAAGTTACCACCTCAACATCATTCAGCTGGTAAATGATAGGAGTAGGAATGAGTTACCCCATTTTTTAAATAAATGAATTACTCATTTACTTATTTATTTTATGTGTATGAATGTTTTGCCTGCACATATGTAAATGCACCATGCAGAGCCCACGATCCCCTGGAATGGAATTAAGGAGGGTTGCCAGCCACCATGTCAGTTCTGGGAACTGAACCTAGGTCCTCTGGAAGAACAGCCGGTCTTCTTAACCCCTGAGCCATCTCTCCAGCCCCAGTAATCCCCATTTTTAACCACTATATTCAGTTGTTTGTATAGTAAAACCTTGGGGTTATTGAATGATAAACTACAGTGAAATCAAAATGTTAGACTGAACACACACTTATCTCTCCTTTAAAACTTAAGGAAGTATTTTGAAAAAAATTAAACCAAGACAGGCAGTAGAGGATAATAGGCAAACACACAGACACTGGAGCCAGACAACTGAGGTCCCAGTCTCAGCTCCTACCATGTACCCGCTGTGTGATCTTAGCGACTGCTTAATGTCTCTGAGCTTCATTTTCCTCTTGAGAGTGAGTTGTTGTAAGGATTAGAAGAGTTAATATTAGCTACCAATTCTGACACAAATTTCCACAAACTCAGTGGCTTTAAAAAGTTTTTATTTCATGCTTCAGGATGTCATACATACCAAATAGATCTGAGCTTAAGTCAAGGGCTGTGTGTCTCCTGGAAGCTCCATGGAGAATCTTTGTCTTTTCCAGTTTCTAGGAGCCACCTGAACCCTATGCGTGAGACCACTTCATTCCAACCTTGATTTTCCCAGTCATCTCCTTCTCTGATGAACTTTCTTTTTGTGTGTCTTTTTGAGACAGGGTCTCCCTGTAGCCCCAGGCTGTCCTTGAACTCACAGAGATCCACCTTCCTCTGCCCCATGAGTATTAGGATTAAAGGCATGTGCCACCATGCCCACCCCTAATTGACTTCCTTGCCACATTCTTTCTTGTCTAAATTTTCTTGGGTTCCCCAAAATAAGCCAAGATTATATCTTCATCTCAAGATCTTTCATCTGCTCATTCTATAAGGTCCTTTATCCAGGTAAATTAACACTGGGTTCCAGAAATTGGGATATGGATCATTGGTGCCATCATGCAACCCATCATAGTAATACACACACACACACACACACACACACACACACACACACACACAACTAAAACTCAGTGTATGAACACACTACCCATAAGCAAATCAGAATTTGAAGAGCATTCTTGACAGACAGAAAACAAATGAAGTCATACTAATGGATAAAACCATAGGCCAAAATATGGTGAGAAGATTGATGGAGATAGTTTTGAGAAAGCACAAACTTTGAGGTAAAAATACACATAGTGTAGAAAAGCTACAGGTACTTAATTAAAAGGCTTTGAACATACAAATCCTTTCCCATAGTTAGTTTTGAGAGATAGCCTAGTGGTTAAGAGCACCGACTGCTCTTGCAGAGGACCCGGTTCGATCCCCAGCACCCACATGGCGGCTAAGAACCGTCTGTAACTCCGATTCCAGGAGAACTCCAGTTCCAGGGGCATCTGAGACCCTCTTCTGACCCCCGCGGCATTGCACGACATGGGTGCACAAACCTACATGCAGACAGTACATTCATACACATACAAAAATAAAGAAAATTAAAAAAAAAAAAGATTTGGGTTGCAAGGTTTTTTGACAAAAAGTTTTCATATCTATCTATATCCCCCTTTTTTATTTAAGGTTTTTATTTTTGACCCATGAGTCTCAAAAAAGCAGTTGTTTTATACATACCTATAAGGTGGAATCAAGGCACAGATTTCATCAAGTTCACCCCTGCTGTTTTGGGTTACTGTATGTGATTAAGTTGGGAAACAAAGTTTATTTTTGAGTTAAATCATCCTATAGGTGAAAGAGATTGCTACCAGGTGATACTATATGACAGCAAAATTATAGAGAACATTTGTTTATACCAATCCCAAAGTAATTGTTATACAGATCTTAGTTAAAGCTAATGTGGACAAGAGCATTTTATATCACCAATTAACTGCTAGATTAAGGCGTTATGTTTTAATCAGCGCTCAAACCAATGTTGTCCAATATGCCATATTTAACTTTTACATAAGCCTAAAGGACCCATGATTAGGTTTAACCCGTGGATAGAAAGGGGCGAGTGAGGGGGCTACTCTGGGAAAACCTGGATACATTGATTAACTCAACGTCAATTAAACATGCACCAATCGAAATCAATACACCCGTGTCCCATCCTCCCACCCCTCCCCCCCTCCCGAGTCACAGATTTCAGTCAGGCTCTTCCTGATGCAATCTTTCGTTATGTTCTTTTATATTGCAATCCCTCATATCCAAAGAAATATTGTATACTGGGTTATTGGGTACTGAGCGCCACAATATGAGGGGGTACCGATTTTGTCGTTTGTTTTTCTGGCGGTTTAACTAGTTGAGGTACTTCAGCCTTGCCTGTCCTTCGTGTATCAAGTTCTCATCCATTACCTGAGAAAGTTCATGATGTTGGTCTTTCTTTACTGCGCGCATAGAATTCCATTGTTTAGATATTACCACATTTTCTCATCCACTTGGTCGGTTGAGGGGCATTTGGGTTGATTCCGATTTTTGCTATTGTGGAACAGAGTGGCAAAAATATACTTAGTGGCATGTATCTCTGGCAGTAAGGTGAGTCTTGTGGGTTATACCAGAGGGAGTGGTATGACTGTGGGTCAAATGGCAGGATCATTTTGCGTTTCTAAGGTTTCCTTTACGGTTTTTATTTTTTTTTCATAGGGGGGCTGCACCCAATGCAATGGGTGAGTGTTTCCTTCCTCTTCCCCCCACAAAACCTCTCCAGCACTTTGGCATCATTTGTATTTCTTTGATCATAGCAGTCTTACTGGAGAGGTGGTGTATCTTAAGTGGGGTTTTATGCATTTCCTTAATTTTAGTGATGTTGAACACTTCCTTAAGGTGTTTTCTCAGCCCATCTCTAATTCCTCACTCTTGTGAGTCTCTGTTCAGATCTTTGCTCCATCTTCTGAGTGATTCATTTGGTTCTTTCTCTTTGGATTGTTGAGTAGCTTGTGACTCTGGAAATTAAGCTTGTCAGAGGTAGTCTGGTGTGAAGGTTGCCTCCGTTCTGTGGGTTTTTCTCCGTCACGTCCTTTTTGTTTCCTTTGATGTACAGGCCAGAGTAATCACCAACTTAATGGCTGAGAAGGAAAATGCAGGCTTTGCAGTGAGTAGGATGCACCATAAAGTGCCAGCAGAAGGATTGACTCCTCTGGGCATTGAAGGGAAGAAGTGCCTCAGATTGCTGCAGATATCAGGCCTCTCTGTGGATCTTATTAGTAACAACTATTTTTTTTATTTTTTTAAATTAATTTAATTTATTTTCCGTATTGTATGAATGTAACTGTCTGCATGCAAGTTTGTGCACCCTGTCGTGGCAATGCCGCGGAGGTCAGAAAGAGGGCGTGGATTCGCCCTGGAACTGGAGTTCTCCTGGAACTGGAGTTGGAGTTCTCCTGGAGTTGTAGTTTCAGACGGCTCTCGCCGCAATGTGGGTGCTGGGATCGAACCGATCCTCTGTAAGAGCGGTCTGCGCTCTTAACGCTAGCCATCTCTCCAGCCCCCAGTAACTTTTTTTTTTTTTTTTTTTTTTTTAATGAAACTTACCTTCTAGTGCCGCAAGGTTTTAAATACAAGAGACTTTCTTAACTCCCCCCATAAAATAAGGAGAAATATGATGATGGTGAGGTCGTGCTCCAGCTGTAGATTGGAGCCAGCTGTTTATAGAGGTATTCTCTTTAAAATCAGTTGAAAAACTGCCTTCTTTAATTTGACTAATGGACATAGAAACTGTGAAAAGGAAGATTACTCTATTCAGAACCAAATAAAACACTAAAGTCCTTAAACTAAGCACTTAAGCAAAATATATTTACACAAGAGAGCGCGACATCAACAATGGATGTCTACCAGGAGAGGTTTGCCAGGGGATCCAAGCCCCCACAAAATGGTAAAGGATCCTTGACTCCAAACTGGGATATCTGCAGGAAAAAGAGGTGATAAGGCCATGCTGTTGAAAACCTGATGTAAACAGGGGAAAGATGTATTGAGCCCGCACTTGCAAGTATACAGATGGTCTCTGGGATGCCAGAGAGTGTTACCAAAGGCCACTAAACCAATAAAGCAAATATAGGTCTCCTTGAGTCAAGCAAGACTCCTCCGTCAGCACCAGCTACACCTCATCTGCCTGGAAATACTGTGCAGCAGTGGCAGCCATATGTCTGTATATCCCAAATCTAATTGGCTATTGGCTCTCTCCTTGGAGGAATAACCCACGGCTGATGTCACAAGCTTACATCCTCTAATGGTTAGGAGATGTTATAAACCACACGAAGACCCTGCCATACTTGACAGAAGAAAATGTAGATCATGAATTGACATACCATCCAAACATCTGTGTCTATACCAAAGTAACCTACCATAACAATTAGTACTGTTTAAATACCCATATATCTAATTGTGTGTGCTTCATTAGTAGGATCGAAAGGCTATATATTATACTGTTTAAATACCTAAATATCTAATTGCATGTGCTTCATTAGTAGGATCGAAAGGTTATGCCTGGACAAGCTGGCAGCCCATGAAAAAAAACAGCCAGAACTGACTAGAGACCAAGACATCAGCTCCAGAGAAAGTAGAGTGTTTTGCTTCTCATCCACCTGTGCCCCTTTTCTAAGCCTAGGGAACAATCTGCGGAAGAGGGGGCGTGGTGGAATGTAAGGGCTTCGATTGGGGTTAATGGTGAAACTACAACAATATAGACTGGACACTCATTTGATCAACTCGATTGAACATACAAGCCCCCCCTGGTGGATGGTGGGACTCATGAGCTGTGTGGGTTTGGGCACAACTGCTGCGCAAATTGGTTTTACATGAAGGATGCTTGTACTCACAAATTATCACTTATTGTTAAAAAAAAGATGAAAACAAAACAAAACAAAAAAGCAGAGAAAGATGCAGAAAACTTACGGCAGAATGCATGATCTGGGATGGGTAGGGGTGGGGTGGGGGGAAGGGAAGGGGATATATGCCTGAACTGAATTGGAAAATGTTGTATGAAATACACAAAGCATCAATAAAAAAAATAAGTAAAAAAATTAATAATAATACATTTTATTCCTTGAAAAAAAAAAGGCTTTGATAGCAATAGGTGCATTGTTGGTCCTACCACATCCCCTATTTCTTCTAAGGAGTAGACAGCAAAGTTTTCCCAGAGTGTGGGTATGTGGCAGTGGGAATACATACGAAGACAAGCTATGAACACCACTTTCTGACTCTCCCCACTATGGTCACTAATCTAAAAAGTTTAATTTGAATTCAAAGACTCTCAAATACCAACTCTTTTCTAAGATATGCAGATCAAGAATTGCCAATATATGAAGGCTAGAGGGCAAAGGGTGTTTGATGCCAAGCCTAACAACCTGAGTTTAATCTCCAGAGCCCATATGATGGAAAGAGACACCTAACTCCAAGTTGTCCTCTGACTTCTACATGCATGAGATATATGTGCCACTCCCCAACACACACACACAAATAAATGTAAAAAATAAAAATAGAAGCTAGATTCTGAAGGGCTATAAATAAATAAACCCATGAAAAAGTAAAAAACAGAAACTAGTAAAATAAAAAGACAAAGTCAAGCTCTCTCCTTGAAAGAACTAATAATGTGTCGTCTCTAGTAAGTCTAATTAAAGAAAGGAATTAAAAAACTAAAACTTACATTGTGTGTTAACTATAGACTCAGAGATTATTAAAAGTATGAGATTAAAATTATTCATAATAGATTTTTTAAAATCTATAATGAAAGAACTGTTCTGCCAAAAAGTTTAAATTGTTAAAAAATAATTCAAGGGAAGATAAGCATTCTTGAACAGACCACCCACAACCAGAAGAATAGTGAGAAGGATCTCAAAATATCTTCTTTAAAAGATGCCAGGTTCATGGGGCTGGAGAGATGGCTCAGCAGCTAAGAGCACTGGCTGCTCTTGCAGAGGACCCAGGTTTGGCACCCACATGGCAGCTAACAACCATCCGTAACTCCAGTTCCACGGGATACGATGCTCTCTTCTGGCCTCCATGGGCTTTACACACATAGGTTCACTTACACGCATGCAGTCAAAACACTCATACACATAAAATACAAATAAATAAATAAATAAATAAATAAATAAATAAATAAACAAAACAGGTCCAGAGGTCTACCAAACTTCTAGAAGATAAATAAAATATGATAATAAAACAAAAAAAACAATAAAATACCTGGAAATGAGCTCATGAAAAATATAATTAAAATAAAAGTATAAAATTGATAGTAAAAAATAATAAGCTTAAAGAGTGACACGGGTTAGACTTTTTTGTGAGGCATAGCTTGCCTGGAAAATCACAGAAATCTGCCTGCCTCTGCCTTTTGAGCACTGGAATTAAAAGCATGTGTCACCAATGCCAAGCACAATATGACAGATTTTACTTTTTATTTAAAGGCTCAATGTTACCAAGATGTTCTGTCCTCAATCTATAAATGCAACTCAACCCCCAAAATTCCATCCATTTTCCAGTTAAAATCACTTCTGTTTTTTCTCTTTATTTCCATGAGCAGTAATAGTGGCAGGCTTTGGTTTCAGGTGTATATTTTGTGGAAAAAAAAGGATCAAAGTTCACTATAATACAAGATAAATGTGTTTTGTGTGTATTATATTTGCTACATGTTATACATCTTTTTTGTGAATGTACAAAGCATATTATCTCACTATAATTCATGTAACCCTGTTCAGTTATGAGATCCTATTTCTTTATATAACATTAAGAAAGAAAAATACCTACCACTTAATCAATACATCTCTATTTCAGAGCTGACAAAACTAGAAAGAAAATGTATCAGTGAAGGATACTGTTATCCCCGTGGTAGAGGGAAGAACATTGAAGGTCACTCAGAGACTTGAGCAATCTCTCCATTGCTTCATTTAAGACACAAGTTTTTCTTTCCTCGTTTGTTGTTCTTATTCTGTTTAAGACCTGGTCTTTCTATGGAGACCAGTCTATGGCCTTGAACCTGTGCTGATCTTCTTGCCCCTGCCTCCAGAATGTTCATTTGCTTTTAATCAAGTGTGTACATAGAAGCAGTGCTGCCGGGCATGGTGGCACACACCTGTAATCCCAGCACTCAGGAGGCAGAGGCAGGCAGATCTCTGTGAGTTCAAGGCCAGCCTGGTCTACAGAGTGAGTTCCAGGCCAGCTGGGGCTACAGGGAGACCCTGTCTCAAAAAAACAAAAACAAACAAACAAACAAATATTATGACTAGAGATGATAATGAGATACCTTTCTAATCCATATGTAAAATTATGAATCAAAGGTTTTCCCACGATAATATCCAGTGTAGGCAAAGGTAGAGAACTGGTACATTTGGAAGTAGAAAGACTAGAATTCATTTATCCACCGTATTTGGAAGACAGATTGACAACACACACCAAGAGCAATACAACCATAAATGTTTATATTCTTTTTAAAAATTATTTATTTTTATTTTATGTGTATGAGTGTTGCAGAGATTCCTCCCAGCAAAGAGCCACACAAGTGATGTCCCACCTCTGCCACCCATGGTCCCTGAGGCAAATCAAGGAACAGACTCTCCAATCTTTAGTTTCAGAGAGATTGGCAAATTTACTCAGGCTTGCTTATAGAGCTAATGAGGGTAAATAAACATCGCTTACAGGCCAAACAGTGATCCCCCTCCCCTCATATCCATCCAAGGTCCCAGCATGACTCGGTAACCTCTGCCCAAGATAGCAGAACGGCAAGAGCAAGCCACCGCCAAGTGGCATCCTTTTAGATGCCCCTGGGTCCTCCCCTTCATGCGGTCAAGGTTGTCTGGCTGGTTGATTGGCCTTCTGGCCCCTCCCTTTCCTTTAGAAGAACCAGTGAAGTTCACGATCTTAGAGAGGCAGGAGTTCTTAAGCATGAGAAAGCAATGGACGGATGAGAAAACCTTTACTGTCAAAAGTCTGTCCTTTTCAGAGAACGGCCCACCTTACAACGAGTGTTATGCCTGCATGTATATATGTATATACATGTTCAAGCAAGCGCCTAAAGAAATGTCTTTCTGGGCTAGAGAGATGGTCTAGCGATTGGGAGCGCTGACTGCTCTTGCAGAGGAGCCGGGTTCGATCCCCAGCACCCACATGTGGCTGAGAACCGCCTTTAGCTCTGGTTCCAGGGGAATGCGACACCCTCTTCTGACCTCCGTGGCATTGCACGATACGGGTGCACAAACCTACATGCGGACAGTACGCTTTAAGGAAAAAAATAAAGAAATGTCTTTCTGTGGTCTGATGGCGATTTCAAAAATTTGTTAATGCAATTGGTCAACTCATTAGAAAGAATAAGTACACCCATGTAATGCAGTACCCACAGACGCCAGAGAGGGTGTTAGGTTCCCCTGGAACTGGAGATATAGATGGTGTTAGCCACCATGTGAGTGCTGGGAATTGAACCCGGGTCTTCTGCAATAGCAGCCAGTGCTCTTAACTGCTGAGCCATCTCTCCAGCCCCAAATGTTTATATTCTTTGATTTAAAGTCAATTCTGATGTACTTGTCAGTGATCAGTCTCCTTTGCCAAGCTGAGGACCTACTCAAGGGCAGAAACCAGGTTCTACTTATCTTTTAACTGCACGTATACCAACAGTATATATGGTACAGAGTAAGTGATCAGTAAATTTTCGCTATATTGAAATGGTACTGAAAGTATCACATACCCAGCACAAAATATGAAGGATATAGGCAAAGAAAATGGTATATCTTAGAGTAGAAGAGTGCATACATTTGCTGACCAATTTCAAACTTCTTTGTTGCACACAGAAGAGCTCTAGCTATTTCTAAGATGAGGAATATTCCTGGGGTACTAAAGGACACTTGGGTTGGATGCCAGTCATCCCTTGGAGTCCAGGTTCTGACAATGTTCGCAGTTATTAACGTCAGCAAGATCATTAAATGGTTTTATAATCAACATAGTGACAACGAGTCTGGCTGAGACCATACTCTCTTGGAACCATTTATGAGGAAGAAGGTTTAAGCGATCTAGGTTGGGCTCTCCCACACTGCTGACAGCTCTGAGAAGTCAGCACAGCATTGGACAAGCTCGTTTACAGCAGCCAGTTCTGAAGGAAGACTTCCTGCCCACACTCCCTACTCAAGGAAGAGACCAGCCTCTGAGGCCCCAGATCTGTCCTTCCTTCTCTCATCAGAACTGGATATTTGATGACAACTGTTCAGGGAGGTGGTCCAGAAGCTGGCCAGAAACCTACAAAGAAAAGCTGCACACAAAAAGGCCAGTCTGATTTTCTCTCTGGAACTTGATTGGATAACAAGTAGATAATCTGATGAATCAGAGAGAAGACTCAAGAAAGTTATCCTCTAATGCTCTCACCTTCACCCCTGGTCCATTCTCCAACCTCTGCCTAGCTTCCCCCTCCTATGTGGGTCCCCCACTAGGCTCCCTTACTCTCTGGCTCCCACCTGAGTTCAAAGTCAGCAAATAGAGAAACGAGTAGGAAGCTAAAGATTGCAGGAAGAAGGGCCATGGTACTTATTTCTCCCACACCCTCCACCTCTCCCTCTTAATTCCCATTTTGGCAATATTTCTTTTCTTATACAGTCATAATTCTTGTTCAGTGGCCCTTACTTAGCTCTAACTTTCATCTAGGTTCCAAGGCTACCATTTCCACAAGCCTCACTGATTATCGTGTCTTACTGACACCTGAACTAATAATCCAAAGACAAACACAAAGAAAAGTCAACTTTATGGTATAGCAACATAAACGAGACACAGGATTGTTTCCTGAGGCCCTGGTTTCTCCAGGTCTCGTTATATAAGCTCCACTCTATGATAAGCCCTCTCCACCCCAAAGTGGTGCCTGACCTTTCAACTTGACCTAAACTCCAAGGCTAAGCCTACTATATACCTTTCTTCCTCGTGATCACATCTCTTTAATACATGCCGCATTATATACCGGGCATGGTAGCATGCACCTGGAACTCCATCACTTGGTAGCTAAGGCAGGAGGAGAGTGCATCTGAGGCCAGGCTGAGCTATGTGACAAGACCGTGTCTTTAGAAAAATAAAATCCTCGTTCTCTTGTTCTTGCCCCACCTTCAATGACTGGGAGACAGGCAGGCAAGCTCTCACAACTGCTGGTAGCCTACGGAGCTGACACACTATTTGGGAAGACCACCGCATTGCAGCCTCCATTACCTCCTCTGCCTGCATCCATCAGAAGGAAGAAAGGACCACTTTCTCTGGATATGATTAGATGTTAAAACAAAGATTCTATAGAATTACCAGGGTATAATAAGTGAGGTCAGACCAACATGTACCCTCTTATTAAGGAAGCTCTTTTACACCCATTCCCTTGGGAACTGAGGAGGCTCTGTAGCTTTGCTTCCCTGAAGATAACTTTCCCATCTTACGTCCTTCACAGAGGACTCACAGCTCAGTGTCACATCTGTTCGAAGCCCCAGATACCTGACACATTGACTAAGCTTCTGAGAGAACCAAACTCCTATGATTCCTTTGTGTCCTGATTTAATTAACATTTTTAATTCTGTTGTTACTAAATTTTCTATTCTTGCACCTGTTCTCATATTTTATCTAGGAGGCAACCTGCCACAGAGTATTGACCTGGAAAATGAGAACTTGAAAATCTAACAAAAAATTAAATTAAGAGTCTGGATAAAGCTAAAAATAATTCCAATCATGAGTGATATTCAGTCATGATAGTGAGACTAACTTCTAAGCTATTTCTAGCATTAAGAATCTTTGAAATGGGGGCGGCCCAGTGGTTAAGAGCACTGGCTGCTCTTGCAGAGGACCCTCCGTGGGGTTTGCAGGACACAGGTGCACTTATATACATGCAAGCACAACACACACATAAAAATAAATAAATGTTTATGGATGTGAGTGTATTGCCTGCATGTATGTAAGTCCACCCATGTCAGGCAAGCCCACAGGGGCCAAGAGAGAGTGTCAGACCCGCTGGAACTATAGTTACAAATAGTTGTCAGCCACCATGTAGGGATCAAGAAGTCTGAGCACGTTCAAGCTCTAATTGCAGTAGTTTGTAAAAGCAGCTTTCAGCTGAAGTCATGTTATTCAAAACGCATTAGTCCCACAAAGTTAGTTTCTGTCACTAGCAGCTAAACAATGCATGACAAGACAGTATTTCCCCAGCATGAAATGCACTGCCCAGCAATACCTTCTTTTCACCCTGATCTTCTCATCTCCACTGTAGAATGATATTGCAGTCCCAAAAGCGACGGATTAAAACTCCAGTATCTTCCTCCTGCCTTTGCAGAGAGCCCAGGCTTCTCTGTGTAGCAGAAGGTCCTCCAGAGGCCCACTCTTCCTTCCAGAGGCCTGCTCTTCCTTCCTCACTACTCTTGTGCCTGTGTCCCATCCTCCTCAGTACTCTTTACCTAGAGCTTATGGAAATGTACTCCTGGACTCCCCTTGGCTCCCCTAACTCTGTCTAGCTTTCCCCAACTCTATCAGCATTGTCATCTGCTTTGGTTTTGGCACTTTGGCTGGTTTTCATTGAAATCCAAGATCTGGAGATCAAGACCTCTGCATATCCTTAGAGGACTACTTACCTGACTACCATTCCTAGTACCACTACTACTACTAGGCACTACCACGTCACTTCACCCATTGTGCTTTAACTACCTGGGACCCTACAGGCTAAATGCAATGGCATATGGGGAAATGCCCCGCCTAGAACATACTTGTTGCTCAGCATGTGACATTTTCCCTTCCTACCTTCCCTTCCTCGTTTCCTAGTAACTCTATCATTGAAGGATTATTGTCCTCAGCCTACCTCTGTGAAAGCATTGCAGGGCAGATATTCTACTTCACCTTCCTTATACCATATCTGAGAAATACCAGGCCTCTCAAAAGAGTAGCTTCAAATCCTATTGCTTTGGATCAAGGTGGGAACTACATGGGAATACAGGAATGTGCCCGCAGGTAGGTATCAAAGAGGCCAGCAATGAAGATGGTAGTGCCCAAGAGGTTGACAACCTACCAGGTCCAATGGGCCTTCCCACATAAAACCTTGCTATAACCTAGATTTACTATAAAAAGAACTCAAAGCAAGCTGTTCAGCAGGCACCATTCTATCTTCATAGCAATTCTATTTGTGTCCGCGAGAGAAAGGGAGCCGGAGCATTCCATTCTGCTGAAATTCAAACAATTACCCCCAAATGTGATAATTACAGTTTAGTCATTTTGTAGGCAAAAGGAAGATAGGCTCCAAGATTTATTCCTCCTTGTGAGAACTTCCTCTGAAGAAAGTGCTTATGTTCCTGGACCACAGACTACAGAACTCAGTAGCTATCTTTCCAGAAAGAAAACAATTCTGCAATTTCTCTTATGGACTATACTACAAAGTTAAGGATGAGTCAAGATAATAAATAATAGAAACCATAAGGACTAGTGTGTTAGTTTTTCATTGCTGTAACAAATATGTGAGAGATCACTTAGAAGGAGGAATGATTTACTGGACTCATAGTTTCAGAAGTTTTGGTCCATTGTCAGCCAGATTTGCTGTTTCTGTGAAAAAGGGAATTTTATGCTAGAAAGCTGTGGTAGAACATCAGAGATGCTCACTTCACAGCAGCCTGAAAGCAGAAAGAGACAGGAAGGGACCAGAAAAATACAAAGCCCCAAGGACATGCCCCCAGTGACCTCTCACCTACTAAAGTTTCCAGCCCCTTCCAAAATGTAACCACTAGCTGAGGATGAAGCCTTCAATATATAAATCTATGGAGGCCATTTCCTATTCAAGCCATAACAAGTAAGCTACTGCATAGACCCATCATCTCAAGAGCTGTTTGTTTTATCAGAAACCATGCTGACATATTGCATCCATTTGACTGATGGAGCAACATGAACAGTGTGTCTATCGAGATCTTGAATACAGAAAAAAAAAAAAAAAGCACTATGTTAAGCACAATCTTATATGGCAAGTTGGATAACTGGTATGCCTATGCTAGACACCAGACTCTCACCTGCAAGATTCAAGGTTTGAAACTTTATAAAGGTGCAAAAACTTGAGAACAAACCCAAGCTATGGAATGAACTTGATAGAAGCAGCTTTGAAATTGCTTAATCAAATTCATCCATCGCAGTGGGGTGGAGAAGGCATATTTAGAAATAGTGAGACCGGTGTGGTGGTACATGCCTTTAATCTCAGCACTCAGGAGGCAGAGGCAGGCAGATGTCTGTGAGTTTAAGGCCAGCCTAGTCTACATAGTGAGTTCCAGAACAGCTGGAGGCTACAGGGAGACCCTGTCTCAAAAAGACCAAAAAAAAAAAAAAAAAGAAAGAAAGAAAGAAAGAAAGATCCTTGGCCAAGTATACCTCTAAAGGGGAGTTTCTGCCCCTCTCCAGTTCAGGCCTCCCTTATCTGCCATCCCAGCTCTACATTAACACCCTTCTCTAGGCTTCTCCAGACCCTGTTCTGAACATCTGCCTTTCAGGGCTATCTCTTAGCTTTGATGTTTAGAGAACTCTTAGTCTTTCCAATTTGTGGTAGTTCTAAGCCCCCTTAAGGCTGGACTGTGTTGCAGTAAAAATATTCTGTGGTTCTGGTGGCCGTTATTCCTAACATAGCAATGCCAAGATCCACATAATGCTTAAAGAGGTTCATAGTCCTGCTGATGTCTCTGTAGATACTGTGGAGCTGAGCAAAGATACAGATGTCTGTCAAGTTATGGAAGGGAGGAGCACCACTTCCAAATGGGTTAATTTACCTTCAGAAGCATCCACAACACCCAGAGGTCCTCTAACCCAGACTACTTTCAGTGTCTCATAAATATCATTCTCTCTCCCCTCCCCGACCTACAGCAGCATGGAGTACTGCAATTTCTCCATCTCTAATTATCTTGTGTATGATTTATAATGGTATCCTACAGGCTGATGTTGGAATACCCTTCATCATACGTGGTTCTTCTATAAGCCAACATTCACCTCTTCCTTCCATACCATTTCAGACTGTATAATATGGCTCTGCCATGGAACCACAATTATCAGTTAAATGTTAGGTTACAAATCCAAATAGAACCCATCAGAATCACTTCCCTAGCAATTTCAAATTGGAATGAATGATTTCCAATTCTGCTGAATGCTCCTGGACACAAGAAAGCTGTAATTGAGCCACAGCGGCATGGCATTTTCTACCCCATTTTCTGAGTACAAATGAAAACAAATCTAGAGGAATCAGGCATCAGACACAGAAAGACGTAGGGACAATAGCTGTAGAACATTCAGGTTCCAAGAACCTTTCTGAGATGCAGGTGAGACCTTGATATTTGGCCTTTCTGAACCATCCTCCTATAGTCATTGTTCAATATTCCCCTTCCATGATTTCTACACTTCTCAATCAAAACGATCATGTCAAATGGTATGCTAACTATGGACCTCTCCAAAACACAATCTTATATTTCATTTCTCATAAAATTCCAGCAACACAGTAGGTAACATCAGCCCTGGAAGTTCTTGAGGAAGGCCATATGGAAGAGGAGAAAGATGTTTTCTGGAGTCAAACATTCCAAGCCTCGAATCCCACCAACAGAAGTTGGGTGGTAGTAAAGGTGCTCTTTACCTTTTGGGGCCTCAGCTTATGCATCTATAAAGTAGAAATAATAATTGTTGCTAGGCATTGTCCTGGGGATTAGAGTTCATGTCCCAAGACTACCTAGCATCTATTTCTTTATATCCCAATGTCACTATTTACCCCAATGAGGTAACTATAATTGGTAAGCCAGGTTTAAAAGCTTCCAAAATAAAGCTAAAACTACCTAAATTTTACAGCCAAGAAAAGGCTGGTTTGGGGCCAGTGAGATGACACAGTGAGGAAAAGACCTCACTGTATAAACCTAGCAACCCAAGTTTGATCCCTGGATCCCACAGTGGAGAGAGAGAACTGTCTCCAGAAAGTTGTCTTCTGACCTCCACACATATGTATTGTCACATGCACCCAGATATACATACATCACACACAAACAATAATAATAATCAAAAGTAAAAAAAAGGTTGGTTTTATTCATTATCGCCAAATAGATGACAGATGATAGATAGATCTGGATTTTTCCTTAAAATGTTAGAATTTTCAAATAACCCTGAAATTTCACTCTTAAGTGAACAAAGAACAGAAAAAAGATAAACAAGTATATGTGCACACATGTTCATAACAGGCCTATGTGTACTGGATATGGTGGTGCATACCTTTAATCCCAGCACTTGGAAAGCACAGGCAGGCGATCTCTGTGAGATTGGGCTCAGCCTGGCTTTCACAGCAAGTTCCAGGCCAGCTTCACAGCAAGTTCCAGGCCAGCTGGGCCTACAGGGAGATCCTGTCTCAAGAATATAAACAATGACAGAAACACCAACAACAACAAACACAGATATATAAACAATAGCCAAAAGGGAGAAACATGTCAAATGTTCATCAATAAATGAATGGATAAGCAATGCACGTATAAAATATTACACAAAGAAAAGCATGATGTATTGACAATGCTGCCACACAGATAAACACCTGAAACATCTTTGAAGTCAAAAGGGCATACAAAAAATGCCACATAATGCTGGTTCCGTTTATCCAGAAAAGCTAGATCCACAAATACAGAATGTAGATTGGTGTTAGCCAGGACTTAAGAGGAGCAGGGAAGGAAAGAAGCTAATTAATAGGCATGGGATTTTACTTAGGAGGGATGGGAATGTTTCGGAACTAGACAGAGGCAGTAATTGGCACATTACCACTGTACTGAGCTACCTGAGACGGCCAAATGGTACAATGAGGAGGGCTCTTCCAATCAGCTACCCTGAGCTGGACCTCTACTCTCTGCCTACTTCATCCTTATTCAAAAGGGAGGAAACTGATATGGTTTCCCAGGTTAGTATGTACAGGCAACCTAGGTAAAAGATACAGCTCTGATCCCCAACAGAAAAGCCTAGGTAACAAGACTGAGCAGGCAAAGAATCTTTCAGTGCCACCCCCAGCCTAAGTCTTCCAGCGTTTCCCAGGTTCTGACTCACTGACGACAGCCCCTTTCCTGACTCCATGTTTGGAACCTGAGCTCAACCCACTCTTTAGCTGTTCCCCCTGCTCCAGATGAGCCAGCTCTCGCATGATACTTCCCAATGTTGGCAAGTGCTGTTGCCTTCTGCACCTAACATACCTCAGGCTACCATCTGCCAAATTGACTTCACTACTCTTTTACCTGTTCTTCCAAAGGAAAGCCTTCACAGAGCTTTATGTCCAGTAGTCTAATATGCCTCCCTTATGTAGTCCCTTAGCAGCCTATATGGCCCTTCCTTGTAGAATTTATTAAACTTAACTCACTACCACTCTGAGGTGAGAACCATATTTTATGTGTAGATCTTCATGGTCTAGCACAGTGATTAGCACCATGAATCCTAACTCTTTGAAACAACAGTAAGATAATTAATGAGATACGCCAACATGGGAAATAATATAACATTGTAAAGTATATAATGTTTTGACAGGACTTTTTTGTTACTATCTTTTAATTATTCTTTCCTTTGATTTACTGTAATTGACAAACAGCTGGGTGTCACTGTTGGCTTCCTAGCACAATCATGATAAAGGTCTCCCCAGATTTGCAGAAGGTAAGGAGTGGTGGTAACTTTAATCCATGAAAAGAAAAAAACAAACAAAAAAACACAACATGTTCCCTCCCAACGCTTTCAGCTTCAGAAATAACAAAGAAGGCTTTCTGTTATTTCTCACAGACTCCCCCTAGTGTTGTGAACTGCCAAGTAAAGATAAGGAAGAAAATTAAAGCAGGTCCAAAGCTGTTTTGCAATGTTTTGCTAGGCTGTTTTTTAAAATGCACTGGGAGCACCTACTGTGAGAGAAAAGGACTGACGGTGTGCCTAGCCCGCACCATTCTTCCGTCTTTCTCTTTCATTGAAGTCACTCAAACTACAATCACAATGCTCGTACCCCTGGCCAGGCATCAAAGGAAACCAACATTGGGTCCTCAAGAGAGTTCTTTGCACGACACGGGTGCACAGACCTGCATGCAGACAGTACATTCATACACATACAAAAATAAATAAATATATAATAAAAAAAATTTTTTTAAGAGAGTTCTGCCATTTTAAATGCTTGGAAACTGTGCGTCATCACCAGACATGGCACCCACAAAAGAAACGTAGTATCTTTGCCTTCAGCTGGAAACTTAGCAGCTTGCAGCTGGTTCGGCACTGCTTTTCCCCCACCCAGTGCTTAGGTTGTTTAGCTCAGATTAACTGAAAATAGGAAAATGGCTTTATACGTGTGGTTGGCAAAGAGTAATGGGTATCTAAATTTGGTATGTAGGAGTAAAAAATAATACAAGTGTCCTCCACAGTGAGAAAACTGGGCTGTGCAGCATGGTAAACTTTGAGTTATAGAGAAACTAGGTTATTTCACACTAGGCGCATTTCTCATGCCTAGGTCATCTCATGACACTGGGACAATAAATGATTCATTTGCTTCTACTAAAGACTGATAATAGTGACTTTTGCCTACTTATAACTCCATCTCCAGTGACTCTATTCTATAAAACCCAAATTCCTTGGTCTTTTCTATTCAATTGTTTGTATTTCCCCCCAATTTTACCCAAGCTCTGTGTATTCTTTTGCCCCCATCTACCAGGTTTTTCACCAAATTATAACCATATTTTTTTTAACATTCATACATTCATTCAACATATATTTAATCAAAGACTTGTTAGGAGCCAGGCACTATGACAAATGCTAGAGACCACAGCAACGTCTGTCTTCCCCCATCATGCAGGAGACAAACAAGCATGGGGAGGCTGAGTTCCTAACTAAAGCACCAAATGTGCAAGCTGTACATGTGTGCTGATGCGGAGGCTTCTTAAAGAGGCGGCAGTCAAAGCAGGATCTGAAGAATACTAAACTGCTTGAGTAGACTGGAAAAACTCCAAGTTGAGAGAGTGCCACCTACAAAGGCAGGGAGAAGGAAGAAGCAAGGTTAGTCGCTATGCTTACTCACTCCAACCTTCTCCCCTAGATCTCTATTCTACCTTCCAGGGTTCTTTATTAGTGTATATTCATGGTGGTTTCATACCGACATTCTTGTTTTTCAAACCACAAGTGGTTTCATACTGACATTCTTGTTTCATTCCTATTACCCTTTCTTTTCCCCCTCACCTTCAGGTTCAAAACACACACACACACACACACACACACACACACACACACCTCTCTAGGTAGCACATATGAGGAAAAATGTAATATTTGTCTTTATGGACCTGGCTTACTCTAATATGATCCCATCTATTTTCCTGCAAATGTGATTTTGGTGTTCTGTGTATATAGGACACATTTTCTTTACCCATTCATTGATGGACACATAGGTGGCTTCCGTAGCTTTGCTCTTGTGAATATTGACAACTATATCCAAAAACTAGCTCACTCTCAACTGGACTAGAATGGGTTATTTAACATTTACACAATACTGGGGCTGGAGAGCTGGCTCAGCAGTTAAGAGCACTGACTGCTCTTGCACAGGGCCTTGTGAGTCCCAGCACCCACGTGGTGGCAAACAACTACGAGGTAACTTCAGTCTCATGGAATCCAATGCCCTCTGATGACCTCCATGGGCATTGCACGACACGAGAGCACTTACATACATGCAGGCAAATAGCCTTGCTATTTTAAAAAAAGATTTACACAGCACTAATTCCTCACTGCCTTCTATGGAAGCTGGTTTAATATAGTTGTTCTGTCTCTCAGTTATTACAAGTTCTTGGAGAGCAGAAATCCTTGTCATCTTTACATATCCTCTTAGAAATCCTTGAAGTAAGAACTTGATGGGCTGGGTCCAACTGGGCCGTGCGCCAGCAAGACTGGAAGCGCAGGGCGGCCCGAAGCTCTGGTCCTGATCGTCCTTCTCCTGGTGGCTGGCCCTGTGGCCTGGTGGAGCCAAATGGCGGCCTCCCGGTGGCTGAAGGCCGGCCTGGCCGGCATGCTCTTCCACCCGACCGCTGCGGGCTAGGGTTGGGGCGGGCACACGGCTGTGACTGCTGGGCACGCTGCCGCTGCGGAGCATGATGCGCCAGCTGGTACTGGAAGAGAATGTGCGTGGGGCGATCACCATGAACGAGGAGTACAAGCCCAGATTCCTGGGCAACAACTCAGAGGAGTGAAGGAAAGTAGGAGCTGAGCAGCTGCGTTTCAGCACGACTGACATGACTGGAGTCCCTACCTTGGCCGACCTCCACAGAAAAGTCCAGTTTGCTCTCAAGTACCAGTCACCAGGCCAGTGTGTTATGTGCATTGAAAGGTGGGCGCTGTAGAAGCGCCACTATGGTGGCAGCGTATCTGATTCAGGTATACAAATGGAGCCCAGAGGAGGCTGTAAGCCATTGCCAAAATCCGGTCACACATCTCCATCAGGCCCCACCAGGTGGAAGTTCTAAGAGAGTTCCTCAAGGAGATTTCTTCAGGGGCAGTAAAAAATGGTTGCTGACTTATAGTGACATATAAAAATATGAACTATATTGGATACAAATGAACCTGATGACTCGGAAATAAAAGCAAAAAATGTTTTACAGGACCAAAGGGGCTTAAGCTGAGACTTGACATAACACAAATATGCTTCGTGGGAATTTTGCTTCCTTTCTCTTCATTCTCCTGAAATAACATTGTTATGTGACTCAATCTTATTTTCCTAAAGGGAAAACACACACACACACACACACACACACACACACACAAAACTTGAAATGTTGTTGGACTGAAATATTTTTCTTTCTATTTCTTACATTTAAGAAATCTTTGACGGGCTGGAGAGTTGGCTCAGTGTTCTTGCAAGGAGCTGGGTTCAAATCCCAGCACCTACATGGCAGCTAACAACCATCTGTAACTCCAGTTCCAGGGAATCTGATGCCCTCTCTGGCCTCCATGGGCACTGCATGACATAGGTGTACTTACACACATGCAGACAAGACTTCATACACATAAAATAAAAATAAATTTAAAACTTTTTTTAAAATTATCCTTGAATCTAGCTGCATTCAGAAAACTTCTGGGAATTAACCTGAAATTCCTTGATGTCCAGAGAAGGGTATTGACTATAAATGATGAAGGTCCGAGAATTCATGCTGTTTCAAATTAATGAAATAACCAGTTGCATGGATACTGGTGAAAAATATGAGACTAGGTGTTCTAGTTTGTCTTCCATTGCTGTGACAAAACACTCTGACCGACACCAACTTGGGGAGGAAAGGGTTTATTCAGTTTACATCTCCCGGGTCACAGTTCATCACTCAGGGAGCCCAAGGCAGGAACTCAGGACAGGAACCTGGAGGCAGGAGCTGAAGCACAGGCCATGGAGGAATGCTGTTCACTGGCTTGCTCCCCTGGCTCATGCCCAGCCTGCCTTCTTATACGGTACATAACAACTTGCCCAGGGTGGCACCACTCATTGTGGGCTGGGCCCTCCCACACTGCTCGACAATCAGACAATACTCCACAGATGTGGCCACAGGCCAATCCAATGGAGCCAATTCCCCAACTGAGGCTCCCTCAACCCATGTGTGTCAAGTTGACACTAAAGCTATCCAGCACACTGGGGTTGGAGAGGATTTCTCAGTGGTTAAGACCTTGCTGCCCTCGCCAATGACCCAAGTGCAGTTCACCCATAACTCCAGCTCCAGGGAATCCCCTCTTCTGGCCTCATAAGCACTCATACACTCATACACATATATATATGTGTACACACACACACTCACACACGCGCACGCACACACACACAAAACTAAATAAAGATAAAATAAATTTTTAAAGAAAAAAAGAAGACATGAAACTCCTTGGCCAAAAACAAGGGCATAATTACTGACAGCACAGAAAGCAGGGTGAGCACCTCGGCCCCAGGTCTGTTGGTAGGAGGCAGATGGGCCCAGATACAAGCATACAGAGGGCTGCATTACAGAGTGGACCCCTGTGCTAGGAAAACCCAAATGTATTCTAATAGGTGATAAAAATGAGCCCCCTTCATTCCAGAAGATACTCTATATCTCAACACCGTTCATTGGACAAACTTCCTTTAAAAAAAAAAATCCCAGCACCAGGGAGGCAGAGACATGTGGACCTTTGTGAGTTTGAGGCTAGTCCTGGGTTACAGTCAGTTCCAGGCCATCCAGGGCTACATAGTGAGACCCTCTTTCAAGAAAACCAAAATAAATTAATAAAAAATTCATATCAAAAGACAGAGATACTGCTACTTGCAAGAAATACTAACAGGAGAAATTCTTCGAGAATTATCTCCTACTACCAAGGAAAGTCATCAGGCATTGTGACTGATAACTGAGTATGTGTCTTGCCTCTGCCTTCTGAGTACTGGAATTACAGAGATGCGCCACCACGCCCAGCCTGTGTAAAGCATTTTACATGATTATGTCCTTATGCTCAGCAAACTTAAGGGAAACTATGGACATATTTAGGAGAAATTTTTTTATAAATTGAGACCTTCTGCATACAAATAACAGCAACAATGGAAATTTTTTTTAATTTTATTTATTTTTAAGTGTATGAATGTACTGTCTGCATGTAGGTTTGTGCACTCGTGTCGTGCAATGCAGCAGAAGTCAGAAGAGGATGTCGGATTCCCCTGAAACTGGAGTTAAAGATGGTTCTCAGCCGCCATGTGGGTGCTGGGGATTGAACCCAGGTCCTCTGCAAGAGCAGTCGGAGCTCTTAACCACTAGGCCATCTCTCCAGCCCAACAATGGAAAATTTAAAACACCTAGGTGCACTGGAGGGTCTCAGGGTAATGCTACTTACCAGCTGAATCCCATCCCAACTCCCTCCACCGGCCTCTTGCGGCACTATTACATCTATGGTCCAATTGGTAGTGTCTGCCCATCCCCAGCTCCCGAGTTCACTTAGTGTAGTTCAAGCTAGCCTCAGAAAATGATTAAGAACCCAAGAATCCCTGACTCAAATGACCAGTTGGACAAAAGGCAGCATAACTGGCCAAACTTTGGTCAGATAAATAATCAACACTGCATGTTGGGGATAACTTTACAGCAATATAAATGAAAGCCAATATGTATTCATATATAGAGGACTGCTTTCTTCATAACCATTACTTAAGCAAAAATACCCTGGTTCCACTTACTAATCTGTATCTTCCAGGTATTAGCCTCTAATACCTACAGAACACGAATCACAATTTAACAGAAATCACACACACACACACACACACCCTACACATATACATAAACACAGAGAGATGGTCTATGATTTTTCTCCCTTTATGATGGTGCAGAAGCACACCCATATATCCACTGCTTTCCACTTTCAATACATGCGACTGCATGAGGCAGTCAACATATTACTCTAAAATAGGCCTTGTGTTAGATGGTTTTACCTAGCTGAAAGATAAAGTATCCTGAGAGCATTTAAGGATACACTTAGCCGTACTGTGGGGATAGCGCAGCCATTAAAGGCTGAGGCTAAGAACCGCAAGAAAAAAAAAAAAAAGGATACATTTAGTTATGATATTCAGCAGGTATGTTTAGACCTAACATCCCAATAAATGCATTACAAATTAAAATTATTATAAAAATTAATGTAACACCTAACCTTACTACGATTATAGCTCAGTCTTCTTTATTTTAAGCATGCTAAGAACAGTTACATTAGCATAAATTTGGACAAAAATATCTATCGCAAATTTATTTTATATTAAAACATTAATACCTCATGTCATTTACTATATGAATACTGTACTAAAACTGTAAAAAGGAATGGTTATGTGAGCACTCACATTAACTACACAGCTGAAGGCACACTGGATCCAAAGACTGTCTGAAGCACTGAACTAAAATTAATTGCCACGTGGCAGGATGCCACAGTCACAGGGTCAGTTTTCTGACTGAGAACTGCAGGTCCCTGCTGCTTGCCAGCATTGCAAAAGATTATCCTACTCCACATCACTAGCCAGGTTAAAAAAAATCAAAATTCAAACTGAGAAGTATTTCCACTAAATGCGTAGCTTTCTTATACCATTATAAAGTCACAAAAATCATAAATCAACTACCATCTTTTGGTTTTTGTTGATTTTTCTTACAAGGCTGGAGACTGAACTCAAGACCCAGCACAAGCTAGACAAGTGCTCTACCACTGAGCTCTATCTCCATCCCTGTAAATTAACTATTGTAAGAATCAGAAGCTGTCTATGGTCAATGCATTTTGGATATGCCATTTTTAGTTTGAAGTGAGTTTATTCGAATGTAACTGCCTTGGGAGTCAAGCACCCCATTGTCATGAATTTTCATGTCTCAAAGATTACTTAAAATACTGACTGACTGCAAAATACTCCAACTTGGGACATTTTTGCACTTAATCACTTTTGGATACTTAAATTATTTAAATTAAAACCAATTTTTCACTATTATAAATAATATTCCAATAGTCATGTTTTAAAAATCACAGTCACAGGCTGGAGAGATGGCCTAGCGGTTAAGAGCGCCAACTGCTCTTGCAGAGGACCCGGGTTCGATCCCTAGCACCCACATGGTGGCTGAGAACCATCTGTAATTCCAGTTCCAGGGGAATCTGACACCCTCTTCTAACTTCTGCGGCATTGCATGACACTGGTGCACAAACCTCCATGCAGACAGTACACTCATACACACACACACACACACACACACACACACACAAATCACAGTCACAAATGTGATCATAGGATAGTTTTTTATGAGAAAAAATAAAAGGGCTCATATCTCCTGGGTACACTTGAGCATGTCTAAGTATTGTTAGAGCACTACTGAACACCGTTTAAAGTACTGTTAATAGTTAAGGATAAGCATTTAGTGTGATCATTCCCTTTAATGTTTATTTTCCCATTAAATAAGCTAAGATTTTGGAGGCCAAGGCGATTTGACTCCCTAATTGGCAGCTGTTGGATCTTTCCCTGGAGCCCCAACTGCTTTAGCAAAGCAGACTGCTGCAATGCAATGCTAGCACCAGTGCCTCGACTATGCCATGGACGTCTCCAAGACACTACACAACCACTACTGCTTGCTGACAAACTCTGGCTCCAGATGGCCTTGTCCCAGCTGTGATCGCTTTAATAAGCTTATGATGGACCTTTTTGCAATTACACAATTTGGCGAACTTCAGGTAACCCTGCTTATCATGCATGTGTTTTCGCACCAAGGTCAAAAGGGAGCGCTTAACTTAGTGGCCCAGAAGGCCCGTGACACGTGCATAGACTTCCAGCTGCATGGTGAATATCCATGACTGGTGCAGACACACCACACCCTTTTTCTGGTCATTATAACCAAGCCGCTGGGTTCATTTTATGAGCAAGAGGGTAGAGATCCTTCTGTGTAACTCTATGCTGTTAGGCTTCCCCCAGTGGTCTTTTCTTGTCTACTTTATCTCTTCAGATAAAGGCTCAGAGATAAGGGCTAGAAAGAGCTAAAAGACTAGGTGCACTGCCAAAGGGTCAAGAGTCAAAAACATATCCCCAAAGACTGTATAGCATTGTAGGGAAAGGGACTGTGCATTTGAGACTATGTTAGAGCTGCTACCTCGCACTAATGGTTAAACTTGACTGATAAGCCTCCAACCTGAGCCTTGAGCCCAGGACTCTGGCGTCTAAAGCCTGGAGCAACAGTCCTGGTGCTTTTTTTTTTTCTATGTGTATGAATGTACTATCTGCATGTAGGTCTGTGCACCCGTGTCGTGCAATGCCGCGGAGGTCAGAAGAGGGTCTCAGATTCCCCTGGAACTGGAGTTCTCCTGGAATTGGAGTTACAGACGGTTCTTAGCCGCCATGTGGGTGCTGGGGATCGAACCCGGGTCCTCTGCAAGAGCAGTCGGTGCTCTTACACGCTAGGCTACTCTTCCAGCCCCCAGTCTGGTGCTTTTTTTTTTTTTTTTTTTTAATTTTATTATTATTTTATTTTTTTATGTGTATGCATGTACTGTCTGCATGCAGGTTCTGGCGCACCCGTGTCGTGCGACGCCGCGGGAGGTAAGAAAAGGTCTCGGATTCACCCTGGAACTGGAGTTTCTCCCGGAACTGGAGTCTTGGAATTAGTACGGTTCTCAGCCGGCCATGTGGGTGCTGGGGATCGAACCCGGGTCCTCTGCAAGAGCGGTCGTCGCTCCTAACCGCTAGGCCATCCCTCCAGCCCCCCTGGTGCTTTTAAGACTTGGAGCTGTAAGCCTCTGCATCCACTAGCAGAACCCTGGGGACTAAGGGCCCAGGATTACCAGAATTTGCTACTTATGAGTCCTATCCAGGTTGAACAAACAAACCTCAGCCAGCTATGTCCAGTATGGAATGTTCTAGCTATTCATATTTTCGTGTTTCTCAGAAATTAATAAATTGCTTTCCAAATATGCGTTAATAACTAGACTTCTGCCAGTAGTGTGTGTATCCCACATATTCGCTAGCATTAAGAATCATATGGGGGGGTTGCTTGTTTGTTTTAAACCTATGTTAGGTAAATGTGGATAGCTTTAGTGTCAACCTGACACAACTGGGTTGAGGAAACCTCAATTCAATGAGTGGTGCCGCCCTTGGGTAGGTGGTTTTGTATAAGAAAGCAGGCTGACATGGGCCAGAGGAGCAAGCCAGGTAAGCAGCATTCCTCCAGGTTCCTGCCCTGAGTTCCTAACTTGGGCTCCATCAGTGATGAACTGCGATCAGAGAGATGTGAGCCAAATAAACCCTTTCCTCCCTATGCTGGTGTTGGTCAGAGTGTTTTGTCACAGCAATTGAAGAAACTAGAACAGTAAAAATGATACATCTTGACGGTTTGCTTTCCTTACACATAACTTACACTCCAATTTTTTTAAAAAAGTAATTTAGGCAGGCTAGATAGGGAAAATGAAATAGAAAGGAGCCCCTTGCTGGGCATGGTGGTGCATGCCTTTAATTCTAGCTCTCGGGAGGCAGAAGCAGGCGGATCTCTGTGAGTTCAAGGCCAGCCTGGCCAGCTGGGGATAAAGGACACTTTGCTCTCAAAAAAAAAAAAAAAAAAAAAAAAGGAGCTCCTCACCATAAAGTGGTTGAATCGTCTTAGCAGTTGAAAAGAATTCTAGCACAATTAACAACATTCACTGAAAGTTGCTGACAGCTAGCATTCTTTTTGTGTGGAGATATTTAAAATAGCAAGGAATCTCAAGACTATCTACCTTATCACTTGTAATCCTGTGAGGCAACCCTCAGGAATACCTCTACCTCTTTTAGGTTTTTTAGCATCTCTTTAAAAATAATAGCTTCCAACCAGGGACATTTCATATTGAAATTCAGCCTCTGTGCCTAGAATGGTGGTTGTTAGGTAGCTGACTCACTAAGTTTTAAATACATCAATGTACGAAACCTACTTAAGACACTAAAAACCTGTACGTTATTTTCAAGATGTTTACCACGTAGAGAAGAGATTAAAAAGTTGGACCTCCAGTGCACCAGAGGGCCAAGCAGCAGGATGCGAAATAGCCAAACCCGCTGCTGGCTGGACTTCCACATTTCCTCTGGATGAAGCTCCGTTGAGGCTTGCCCCACAATGCTCAGCAGCCAGGAGTGCAAGTCCCAGGATGCATTGCGGCTACACCGACAAGTTCCCACCCACTCGCGTGGCCGCTGCTCTGTGGGTCTAGCGTTCTGTGTAACTGTACGCAAATGGGCGCAGGAAGGTCCTCCAAAACGTCGCTTTCTTAGCGCGGTAAAGGCGTCGGGGGGGGGGGGCAGATGGGGAACGGGAGGTGGACGAAGGGGAACAGCACTGAATCATGCCGGTGAAATGTGGCTCTGGGTAGAGGCCCAGGTGCGAGACCGAACTGGGTAGACTACATTTCCCAGCATTCCCGCGGTGCTGGAACTACACTACCCGAAAGCCTCAACGACACTAATGCGCCTTCCGCTTCCCCCTGCCGGCCGGAAGCTCTGAGAACATGAAGAGCCGATGGCTTTGGAGGCTCCTGCGCCCTGAAGGCAGCGGGGGCCTCAGGGTTTCAGCAACCCGAGGGCGTCTGTCGCCTGCCGTGCGGAGAGGTGAGAGGAGACATCATGCCACCTAGGCCCAAGTGCTGTGCAGGGTGGGTTACGCCTACACCACGCACTCAAGGTGCCACGCCCCTTCCTCAGCCCTGCTTGCCTGCTGCCCTTCCGGGCTTTCCCTGGGGACAGGACGCCGCGGAGCTACAAGGGCAGCCTTTCTTGTCAGAGCCGGCCGCTGCAGGCCCGGGCTTCCGCTCCCCTTGCTTCTGAGGGCGAGCGGGTTTTGTTTTGGTTGTCCTTCACATGATGAGGCTTGCTAAGCCTGCGTGTGCCAGCTCCTCGCTGTGCTCACTTGGCTGCTGGCCTGGAACCCGGAGTTGGAGTAGGCTGCGTCACACGTTTCAGGCCAGGTGCTTTATTCTCACCCTGATTTGCAGACCTATAGCACCCTTAAGTGCCCCGGAATCTACGAGTTTCCAGCTAGTTGGCCCCTCTGTTAAGAGCATGTATGCTGAAGAACATCTGGCTTTATCCTGAGGACAATTTCCAGGGTTTGGGTTTTTGGAAACTTTCAAGGTGGTTCACAGAGTAGGCATCTCATACCAACCTTGGTGTTCTGTTCTCCTTTCCTAATCTTGATGTCAGATGAACTGCGCCATTCAGAACCCAACACACCTCTCCCACCTCTACACTATATGTGAGGGGGGTTTTGTTCTGTTTTGCCTGCGATTTATTCACGTCACTGACCAACCTTTGTAACATTACCGTTTAGTTTCCAACAGTAGACCCAGCTCCTCGCTTACAATTAGTAAACATACGTTGATGGGATTTTTCAGAAAGAGCAGGGGAGATGCTGCCCAAGCTTGAGGGCCTGAATATGACTCACCACCCATCTAAAGACCCTGAGGCTTGCTTGGCGGCCAGCCTAGCGCTGGGTTTAGTGAAACCTGTGCTTTAAGAGAATAAAGAGCTCCATACAGTGGGATACCTGAGCTGCCCTCTGTGTAGGCATGGGCACCCTCGCACATACAAAAAGGTAGCATTCTTTTGAATCTAAGGAACTAATCCAAATATATCACCCCAAGTAAATGTTAATATTTTAATATAATTGAATTATTCCACTTGAGCCTGATTGTTCTCCCCTTAAAACTGATAATGTGATTTGTGACCCTGTTCAGTGAACGAGTATTAACGTGCTTAATGTGGACAAAGAGTTTATGGTTACCCAATAACGTCAGCAAAGACAGTTTGAAAACTGATCCTTATCTCGTGGGAAGTACCCTAGTTATCTAATCCAGTGCCCTTTTTAGAAGTGAATGATGAGTTGGGAGTCAGAGGCAGGCTGGTCTCTGTGCTATCAGGGCCAGCCTGGTCTACATCGTGAGTTCCATACCAGCTGAGACTACAGGGAGAACCTGTCTGAAAAAGCAAAACAAAATGTGAATAAAGAAATGCAGAGGAATATGTCCTTTGTCTACATGTCATGTTCAAAAGTGCTGTATTCCTGCGTTATTGCTACTTCCCATACTTAGTACTTCTAGAAGCACTGAATTAAGTCTTTAGGAATGGAAAACAGATTGCTGTTAGTTTATTTATTCAACTCCCATAGTATGTCAATAGACCAGAATGTAAGAATATATGCTGTAATGCATATTCTTGAGTTTCTCCATAAATAGAACCAGCAGGGGCCAGGGAGATGACTCAGCAGATGAAGGATATTGCCACCAAGCCTGATAACCTGAATCCTATCCCCAGGATTCAACATAGTGGAAGGAGAGAACAGACTTCCTAATGTTGTATCCTGACCTCCACACACACATTGTGGTATGTATACATACATACATACATACATACGTAAAATGTGAAAATAAGAAAGATAACCAGCTATGTCACTGAAGTAGTTCCATTCTAAAAACATGTATTTGTAAATTACTACAGCAGGCTGTGGTTGCCCACACCTTTAATACTAGCATTTGGGAGGCAGAGACAGGCAGATGTTTGTGAGTTCAAGGCCAGACTGGTCTACGTAGAGATTTCCAGGCTAGCTGGGGATATAGGGAGACCCTGTATCAAAAAGACCAAAAATTTTTTTAAAGTAAATTAATATAAAACTTAACAACTTACATTTAATGACTTGCCACTTATATGCCTTTTTTTTTTTAATTTTATTTATTTCTGTATGTGTATGAATGTACTGTCTGCATGCAAGTTTGTGCACCCGTGTTGTGCAATGCCACGGAGGTCAGAAGAGGGTGTTGGATTCCCCTGGAACTGGAGTTCTCCTGGAATTGGAGTTTCAGACGGTTCTTGGCCGCCCTGTGGGTGCTGGGGATCAAACCCAGGTCCTCTGTAAGAGCAGTCGGCGCTCCTAACCGCTAGGCCATCTCTCCAGCCCTTATATGCCTTTTCAAAAGTAAATCTGGCCTTTTCCATCAAAGAGGAGTTTGATAAAGCTAAGCCAGAGTTCCAATCCTGATGTACGACTTAGTAGCTTCATAAAGTTGATAAGAGTTTTTTCTCAGGGCTGGAGAGATGGCCTAGTGGTTAAGAGCACTGACTGCTCTTGCAGAGGACCCAGGTTCAATCCCCAGCACCCACATGGCGGCTGAGAACCGTCTTTAACTCCAGTTCCAGGGGAATCCGATACCCTCTTCTGACCTCCGCGGCTTTGCACAACGTGGGTGCACAAACCTACATGCAGACGGTACATTCATATACATAAAAAAATAAATAAAATTAAAAAAAAAAGTTTTTCTCACTGAAAACATTTAAAACATAGCTTTGAAAGACTCAAAATGAGTAACAAAGACAAAAACATAGTGTTTTGTACGGACATTTAAGGTCTGGGATCATGTAAGATATTAAGGACCTATATTCTTTCTTGAGACGGAAACACTGATTCTGGTCACTTTTTTTTTAATTAAAAAAAATTTTATGCTGGGCGTGGTGGTGCACGCCTTTAATCCTAGCACTCAGGAGGCAGAGGCAGACAGATCTCTGTGAGTTCAAAGCTAGACTGGTCTACAGAATGAGTTCCAGGCCAGCTGGGGCTATAGGGAGACCCTATCTTAAAAAAAAAAAAAAGCCGGGCGTGGTGGCACTTGCCTTTAATCCTAGCACTTGGGAGGCAGAGGCACATGCCTTTAATCCTAGCACTTGGGAGGCAGAGGCAGGGGGATCTTTGTGAGTTCAAGGCCAGCCTGGTCTACAGTGAGTTCCAGGACAGCTGGGACTACAGGGAGACCCTGTCTCAAAAAGACCAAAAATAGGAAAAAAATAAAATAAAAAATAAACATCCCACATGTGTTCCATTATTCTTAGCCTCTAACCCAAGGTGGGAACGGCAAAGACATAACATGCCTCTGTGAATTTTACCCATTCTGTTCACCTGTCTGGATTGTTTAAGATTTAATATTAAAAAAATTTAATATAGCTCTAGTATGACTATCAGATAGCCTTTATTCCTAAAGAGGGTCAATGTCTCTCTCTTCCCCCATGGCTTTATCTTTAAACCACATTGTAAAGACTACAACTTTAAAAACCCAGGGCAGGGGTTAGAGAAATGGCTCTATCTGTACCAACATGGCAGCTAACAACCATCTGTAACTCCAGTTCCAGAGAATCCAACGCCCTCTTCTGACCTCTTCCACCATTGCACAACACAGTGCACTTACATACATGCAGGCAATACACTCATACATATTTAAAGATAAAGGACAGGGGAGTAGTGCACACCTTATGGTCCCTGTTATCCAGAAGACTGAAATGGGATCATCTGAGCCTAGGAGTCTGAGACCAGCCTGAACAACAGTGAGTCCCTGTCCCCAAAACACCATTCATTTTTGTATACACAGTGTCAAACACAGGATCTTTCCTTCAACAATGCCTTTAGAACACCTAAAATTATGTTGGGCACAAGGAATTCAATAGTGATCAAGAACAGATGCAGTCCCTACTCTCAAGGACTTTCTGTGGTTTAGGTCAGTTGGTTAGCAAATTTTCTGTAAGAGAACCAAACAGTATTTTAGGCAGTGTGGACCACATGGTCAATTACAACTCTGTCATTGTAGCATGAAAAAGCAGCCAGTTTGACTACCATGAGACCTAAGGTCTAAGATACGACTTGCATCTGAGCCAGGAGGATCATGAGTTTTGATGCTAGTCTGGGTTACATACAGAGATTAAAAGTGAGCATCACTTTCCCTCATCAGTAAAATAAGAATTTTAAGTCATTTAATAATAGGTATAAAAAGAGTAAAATGCATAAGTGTTTCTGATTATTTTCTAAGTTAGAATGAACTTCTAATCAGGAAGGCGTAACCGAGGGTACCACATCATTATTTCCAATACAGCTGTTGTAGCTGTATAGGGAAAGTTTTACACTACTTTTTTCTTAAAATTTTTATTTTTCTCTCCTACTTTAGGTCTGACGGACACAAAAATGCACATTTCTTAACCCTTATTGACACTCAGCCGAAAAGGCTGGCAATGGTAATACATGTGTTTAAAATGGGTTCCTTCCACCTTGACATCTGCTTCCTTTTAACTCTTCCATTAGAATTCTAAGTACTTTATTGAATATATCTTGTATCACATGAATTTAAGTTGAGGTTTTGATTTTTAAAAATAGCATCTGTTTACTTACTCCCTGCTAGTCCCTAAAATCATTGACGACATCAGGTATGTCTGGTTCTCTTTATGTTATGCCTTATGCTGAACACATGACCTAGTGTTTGGTACATACTTGTTGGCTATGAAGACACTTAGGATGGAATCACATATAAATTATTAGCACAGAACCATGCCTGAACTTGACCTGTCCCTTAAATACCTAGATATGTAAGTAGCTTAGGACAGATAAGAGACTGAAAACAGACAGAGAGTGAGCTTTGGAGTCAACCTAAATCTGATTCTACTATCTATTTCTGGCTCCGTGACTTACACAAATTCCTTTACCTTTCCTCAGTGTGGCTTGGTTTGGTTTTAGTCTCACAGTATGTAGCCCAGACTACCATCAAATTTGTGATCCTCCTGCCTCAGTCTCCTGAGTGCTAGAATCACAGGCATGTGCCACCATACCCAGCTCTATTAAGCATGGTTTTTAACCGAAAAATGTGAAAAATACTACCTTTCTTTGGTATAATATCTGGTATAGTTCTTTGTATTGGACTTAATACATTAATTGGCAGTTATCTTAATGTATAATAAAATTTTATATGGGCAGAATTCATCCTCAGAGGAAATACTCTATAATAAAATTCACCAGTAGCATACAGAAAGAAACTGTATTTTGTCTAGGTTAGATTTGGAGAATTCAGTTAAACAGGATGAGACTTACTTCACAAAGCAATAGTAGTTCCTAGGGCGCCTGTGTTGAGCAGTAAATATTCCAGGCTTTAAAACTCAAACTCACTGATTGTTGACCCACCTGTGTGTCAAACTGCCATTGTAGGTCCTGAAGATACAGTAATGAAAAACAGTCAAGACATTATAGAGCGGATAGTCTGCTTTAGAAAAACAGCAAACAAGATAATTTATTAGGGCTGAAATCTATGTATGGATATGTCAGAGAATCCAAGGGTGTTAGGTAAGGACTTATGCATTAAAAGTTTCTGTCGTGCTATAAGAAACTTCTAAAGAGAGTAGGGCAGATTCTACTCTCCAGTAATTAGAGGCAGTGATATTCAAAGCATTTAATATATGTCATTATGATTTACACTAACTCTTAAACATTTTTGAATATTGAAAGAAGAAAAACATTTGTTGAATGTTTCCTTATGTACAGAATAGTTATCAGACTTTTCAGATTTGAAAAGGGTTCAGGAAAGTCAGTTCATGCTGGGCGTGATGGCACATGCCTTTAATTCCCGCACTTGGGAGGCAGAGGCAGGCAGATCTCTGTGAGTTCAAGGCCAGCCTGGTCTACACAGTAGTGAGTTCCAGGACAGCCGGGGCTACAGGAAGACCCTGTTTCAAAAAGAGCAAAAACAACAACAAAAAACAGTTCATTTGTGTGAGATGATAGGACTCAATTAGGAAGCTGGAACTATATTTAAATAAACAAGGAAAGCTCTGTGGAAGCTCAAGTGTGATACTGTCACGTTACAAGACTAAGATAACATTGTCTTCTCTTTTCAGATTTCTTGACCACCACAACTAAGGAAGGATATGATAGAAGACCAGTTGATATTACTCCTTTAGAACAAAGGAAATTAACTTTTGATACTCATGCACTGGTACAGGACTTAGAAACTCATGGTAAGAAACAGGAGTACTTAAAAGAATGTTAATAGCCAGGCACACGCCTTTAATCCCAGCACTCGGGAGGTAGAGGCAAGAAGATCTCTGTGAGTTCAAGGCCAGCCTGGTCTACATAGCTAGCTCCAGGCCAGCTGGGACTAAAGTGAGACCCTGTCTCAAAAAGACAAAACAAAACAAAAAAAATTCTAGCTAAAAACCTAAATGTTAAGCTCTGTGAATCAATAAGAAAAAGAAGTTTTACAGAAAATAAGCAAAGGCCATATAAAATAGTAGCACACAGAAAATAACCAAAATTGTATATAAAGATGCTTAACCTTATTATCAAGAAGTGCAAATCAAAATAATTAAATACCATTTTTATGCCAATTATATACTCAAATCAGAAAACACCAGAAATACTCAATTTTGTTATAGATGTCATAGTTTCACCAGGAATTATAGACTACTTTTAGAATAATAAAGCATTGTCATATTTTTAATTACTTTTTAAGTATAATTTAAACATTGAATAAACCTTGGTAGCTGTCTCATGATAGTGATATGCATATTTTAAAATGTAGACTGATTTGCTGCCTACAGGATTTGGCAAAACACAAGCAGAAACAATTGTATCAGTATTAACTACTTTATCAAATGTCAGCCTGGATACTATCTATAAGGAGATGGTCACTCAAGCTCAACAGGTAATATGTTTGTTTTTATCCTTCTTACCATTTCATTAGATGGTGCTTTTCAAGGAAAGAAAGGATTTGAAAGTGATGGGAAGTAAGGTCTTAAGTAGAGTCAGTATCTAGAAACTGAAGAGAGTAGTCCTACCAAGATTATGGTAATAGTGAGTGTGGAATTCTTTCATGTTCCACTGTGTAGGATAAATATATTGCTTTCATCATTCCTTGGTGGTAGACTTTAGTAAAACAACTTTTTTCCCCTGGAAAACCCTCCATAGTAAAAGCTTACCTTTTTAGATGGTACGACATATTTATTTACTCCAGGTCTTATGTATGCATGCTTGATTTTCACAGAGTTTGAAAGCTACATGAGGACTAACATGGCTTGAAAAGACTTGAATTTAACTTTTTTTGACAGTGTCTCCCTAGTCCCAGCCCACCTGGAAGTCACTGTGTAGACCACAGAGACCTACCTGCCTCTGCTTGGAATTAAGGACTATAACTTGCTTGGCTAAGATGTTTTAATTTGACTAGGTTTGAAATTCTTAAAATTTTTTTGAACATTTATTTTGTATGTGTGTGTGTATGTATGTATGTATGTATGTATGTATGTATGTATATGTGCTGACATATGCATGCCACAATGTAAGAGGACAACTTGTAGGAATCCGTTGTCTTCCTTCATGTGGGTCCTCAGTGTTGAACCCAAGTTGTGAGGTTTGGTGTCAGGTGCTCTTACCTACCTGCTGAGCCATCTTGCTGACCTATAGATTAATTTTAAAAATACATTGTGATGATATAGACCAAAAAAAGCAAGAAAACAAACTGCTAAGGCCCTTTTCTCTTTTTTTTTTTTTTTTTTTTTTTTTTTGACAGGGTCTCCCTATAGCCCAGCTGGCCTGGAACTCACTCTGTAGACCAGGCTGGCCTTGAACTCAGAGATCTGCCTGCCTCTTCCTCCCAAGTGCTAGGATTAAAGGTGTGCACCACCACGACCAGCTTAAAGACGGTTCTTAGCTGCCATATAGGTGCTGAGAATCGAACCCCGGTCCTCTGCAAGAGCAGTCAGTCTTAGCCTCTGAGCCATCTCTCCAGCCCCGAGACCCTTTTCTTCTTTATACTTTTATATTTTTTACTTTTTTCAAATTTAGTCTTTCTCCTTCAGGTAATTATTTAAAAGCATATACATAAAAAGTAGGATTTTTACTTTTTAAAAAAAAGGATTTCTTATATAAAATTAGAATCTGAATCTTGAAATTTTGTTCTTTTTAGGGGTTTTGTTCTTTTAGGTTATCTCTTAAAGATTTTTGCTATAATTCCCAATTAGAAATTATAACACTTGACTCCTTACATTTAACTTGCCTTTAAATTTTTATTGTAAAATTTGTGTCATTTGTAGTTTAGTTTATTCAGGATCATAGCAGGCTATAAAATTCACTGGGGCAGTGGGGAGCCAAACATTTCATTTACTTTTCCAAATCTCTAATAATCTATCCTATGGAACTATTGATACTTTTGATAAAATAACTTAATTTTTAAGCCTGTCATTTACAGAGCATGAATTAAAACTCTGATTTGAGGAATATCCATGCTGCCAGACCATTTAATCCTACATACAAAAAATAGGATTAAGTGTAAAAATATTACTATTAAGCTTTTGGCTCTTTTTATTTGTTAAATTTTCATTTTGAGATAGGGTCTCCCTCCTGTAACTCCAGCTGGCCTGGAACTCACAATATAGACCAGGCTGGCGCACAAAGATTCACCTGCCTCTGCCTCCTGAGTGCTGGGATTAAAGGCTTCTGCCATCATGCCTGGATGATTTGTTAAATAATTTTATGTGTATAAGTGTATTGCTTGCATGTGCACCCATGTCATGCAGTGCCGTCAAAAATCAGAAGAGGCAGGGTCTGGAGAGATGGCCTAGTGGTTAAGAGCACCGACTGCTCTTGCAGAGGACCTGGGTTCAATCCCCAGCACCCACATGGCGGCTGAGAACCGTCTTTAACTCCAGTTCCAGGGGAATCCGACACCCTCTTCTGACCTCCGCAGCATTGTACAACACGGGTGCACAGACCTACATGCAGACAGTACGTTCATACACATACAAAATTAAATTAAATTAAAAAAAATCAGAAGAGGCTGGGCGTGGTGATGCACACACCTTTAATCCTAGCACTCAGGAGGCAGAGGCAGTGGATCTCTGAGTTCAAGGCCAGCCTGGTCTACAAAGTGAGTTCCAGGCCAGCTGAGGCTATAGGAGACCCTGTCTCAAAAAAAAAAAAAAAAAAAAAAAAAAAAAGAAGAGGGCTTCAGATCCCCTAGAACAGGATGCTTCTGCCATGTAAGTGCTGGGAATCAAACCTGGGTTGTCTGTAAGAGCTCCTAGTGCTCTTTATCCACTGAGTGATATATCTCTCCAGGCCCAAGCTTTTGGCTTTTGAATGAACCGGTTTTTAAGGTACTAAAACCCTTTTCATCCTGGCCTTTAACTCCATTGGGGTCCTTACCTCTAGGACAGAACAAAGCACAAAGATGTCATAAAGGATAGAGTGTAAGACTCAGAGCCATTGGGCAAACAAGCTGTCTACTTGATCACTTCAGAAAAGGCCATGTTAAGTCTACTCAGTCTCATGATTTCCATAAAAGTTACAACAGTCACACATATAATAGATTTGCCTGCTTAATAATGGATTACATCATTCTGTTCAAAGTTTTTCTATTTTAATTTTATTATTTATATGTGTATTATTCCTGCCTGTATATAGGTGTACCTGTGTTATGCAATGCCCACAATAGACAGAAAAGTGTATCAGGTCCCCCGGAACTGGAGTTACAGCCACCATGTGGGTGCTGGGATTTGAACCCAGGTCCTCTGCAAGAGCAGCCAGTGTTCTTAACTGCTGAGCCATCTCTCCATCCTCCCACTTAAAGTTTTTTAAGATAGACCCTTCTGCTGTTTTGCAGGCTTTTGAATCATAAGCTGTATTTCTAAGAAGATTGTAAGTAATTGTATTAGTCACTTTTCTGTTGCTGTGATAAAACCACCATGACCAAGGGAACTTATAAAAGGAAGAGTTTATTTGAGTTTATGATTGACGATTCCAGGGGATTAAGAGTCCATTGTGGCGGGGAGGCATGGCGGCCAAGGCTGGAGCAGAAAGCTGAAGTTCACATCTTCCAATGAGCATAAGAAGCCAAGAAAGAGCAACTGGAGACTGCAAGGCTTGTTGACCTTACTAAGCCTGTCCACAGTGATGGACTTCCTCCAGCATGGCCACACCCTCCAATATCTCCCAAAACAGTGCCATCAACTGGGGACAAAATGTCCCAATACCCAAAGCCTATGGGGGTCATTCTCATTCAAACCACCATATTCCACTTCCCTGGCCCCCATAGGCTCCTGACCACATAACATGCAAAATGCATTTATTTCAACCTAAGTCCCCATAGTCTTTACCAGTCTCAATTCTATTCAAAAGTATAGTCCAAAGTCTCTCTGAGGCCCAGGCCAATCTCTTAACTGTAAGGTCCTATAAAATCAAAAGACAAATTACATACTCCCAACATACAATGGAACTGAATACACATTCCCATTCCAAAAGGGAGGAATAGAAGCATAGTGAGGAAATACTGGACCAAAACAAGATCAAAAACCAGCAGGACAAACACCAAGTCCAGTAGCTCCATGTGTGACTTCTAGGACTTTACTTCCAAAGGGCTTAGATGGCTCAGCTCTTTCAGCTTTGCATGCAACATACATCTCTTCCTTAGGTTGGTACCACTCCCTGTATGCAGCTCTCCTTGGCAAACATCTCACAGCTCTAGCATCTTGAATGTCTTCTTGGGGTCTCCACTGCCAACCAGGCTTCATAGCTTCACACAATGGCCTATCAGGGCCTTCTTTATTCAGGGAAGCCCCTGCTGCACTCTGCCTGGCCTCGGTGGCTCTCTGAAATTAAAGAACTGATGACCCCTTCACTCTTGCATCCTTCATGCCTCTAAAGTCAGCACCACGTGAATGAAACTGCCAAGTTTGGGATGGACTCTGTCCTACTTCAAGCACATTCCCAACTTTTCTCTGCCCTTTTCAGTATTTTCCTTTCAAAAGCTGGAGGCTTAGATGGGTGTGGTCTTGACCTGAAGGTACTGTTTCTGTTTTTTACTTGTAAATCTCCAGGCCTCTCCTTAATCACTTTAATCTCACTTTTTCCATTGTCTACTCGTAAAAATCGAGACCTCTCCTTAATCATTTTAATCTCCTTATCAAAGGGAGCCTCTCCTTCACATGCCTTGGCTCCAACATTAATCTCCCTCCTACACTTTTCCAATCCAAACTGTACATTCTGTATTTCTTCCTGCCCCATTTGCTCTTTTTCACTGTAGATCTGTATAATATTCACCATTAATAGCCATGCCACCATTTCTACATTAGGCTGTCTTGAAATATCCTCCACCAAAGAAATTAGTCCATTGCTTTTCAACTTAGCCTCAGGCAAGCATTTGGACTGTGGGCAAACTGCAGACAGACTCTTTGCCAAAATATCCCAGTTGCTGCCTAAGTCTTTATTTTCCTCTGGAACTACATTTTTTTTGCAGCAATGCTTTCTTTCAGGCTTCTATTAGAATGGCCCATTAAGCTCTGCTTACAGCAGTCAACAGCCTTTCTAGCCTAAAGTTCCACAGTCTTCCACATTTCTCCAAACACCCACATGGTCAGGTTCTTCACAGCCAACAGCCCACTCTCTGGTACCAAAAACTGTATTAGTCACTTTTCTGTTGCTGTGATAAAACCACCATGACCAAGGAACTTATAAAAGGAAGAGTTTATTTGAGCTTTGATTGATGGTTCCAGGGAATTAAGAGTCCATTGTAGTGGGGAGGCATGGTGGCCAGGGCTGGAAGTTCACATCTTCCAATGAGCACAGGAAGCCAAGAGAGAGCAACTGGAGAGACTGCAAGTCTTGTTGAACTCACCAAACCTGCTCCCCAGTGATGCACTTCCTCCAGCATGGCCACGCCCTCCAAGATCTCCCAAAACAGTGTCACCAACTGGGGACAAAATCTCCAAATACCCAAAGCCTACAGGGGTCATTCTCATTCAGACCACCACAGTGGGGAAACCAAAGAAGTTAGTAGCTTGTTCAAAGTCTAACAGAAAATAGCAGTTTACATTCAAATCCAGACCGCCTAGTAGTCCATCTCATCATAAAGGCTTTTTTTTTCTATTCTCTGAGCATCTAATGATTAATAACATCTTATTCATGAATGACTCTGAACAAGAGCCCTTTAATGATACATGATGCAGGCACCAGCCTCCACCAGCCGTTCATATCCCAGTGCTGACTATGAAAACTAAATCTGGCTCCAGTGGCTTGGCTTTTATGCTGCTGTATTTGACTTCAGTGCTCATTTCAGATACTCAGCTCACCTTATGCTGGTTTGCTAAGTAAAGGTGCTGGATTTGAACTTCGTTTGTTTTGCATCTGCATCCAGACATTGGTATGCTGGTGCTGGGCACATACTTGGCCTTTGGTTTCTTTCCTGGAGCCTCACTGCTTTCTAATTGGTGGTATACAAGCCAGAAATGTGTCCCTCTGAGTCCACTCTCTCAGGGGCCCCATGTTTGTCTTTATGAAAATAAGCAAGAGTTCCTGTACTATAACTCCAGATGTGGAAGAGGAGGCAAAAAGATTTTAAGGGCCCAAGGTGGTGCATGAACAGGGGAAACAGCATGGATGAGACCCATGCAGAGCCAGTCAAATGAAAGCCAGCATAGAGAGGCTACAAAGATGGCTCAATGATTAAGAGTACTGGCTGCTCTTGCAGAGGACCCGGGTTCAATTTCCAGCACTGACATGGTAGCTAATAACCATCCAAAACTCCAAGGGGACTCTGATGCCATCTTCAGATCTCTGCAGGCATCACACAACCCAGGTGCACTTAAATACATGCAGACAATACATTTATACACATAAAAGTGACTTAAAATACACACAGCTTAGAACTGGGGAAATGAGCAGGGGGCCACAACTAGCCAAATGTAGAGAACAAGAGACTGAAGAGTACCTGTCCCTGGATAAGAAGCACATTAAACCTCTGCCACCCAGGGCTCAAGGACCATTGTGGAAGAAGAGGTGGAAGGACTGTAAGAGCCAGGGGTAGTGGATGACCACAAAGAAACAGTTTTTCAGGTGGCTGGGAACTTGCTCATATGAACTTACAGCAATGGTGACAGCATGCAAACTCAAACTAAACAAAACCCAGAATAGAAGTGGAGAAATAGGTAGGTCACAACCTAGCTGAGGTTAACATTAGGTTAACTACTGCCAACTGATTGCTGCTGGGTGAAGGAGAGTTGGTCTTAGGGAGTTGAACAGGCTCCAGTGGATGAACTCATACCAAGTGACATTTGGGGACACAACCTTGCCTGATATTTGACAGAATGCATGAAAATTCCGTGGGTGGGCTATGGGGGATACAGATAGGGAAAGGGTCTAAATATGATTAAGATGTATTACATGAAATCCCTTGAACTCAGAGATCTGCCTGCCTCTGACTCCCAAGTGCTGGGATTAAAGGTGTGCACCACCACACCTGGCTAGGATATGGGTATTCTATACTAGTAATTAGGTGTACACAAGGAAGGCTTGTGGGAGATGGAGGACAGACTGAGGAGTCTGGTCAGCTGAAACAACTTTTTTATTTTTAAAAATATTATCTTTATGTGTATGAGTATATTGCCTACATGCATGTAAGTGCACCTATTCAGTGCAGTGCCTGCAGAGGTCCGAAGAGGGCACTAGATCCCCTGGGACTGGAATTACAGACAGTTGGTAGCTACCATGTGGGTGCTGGGATTTGAACCTGCATCCTTTACAAGAGCAGCCAGCGCTCTTAACTGCTGAGCCATCTCTCTGGCCCCCCAGATGGAATGACTTTAACAAAAGAACATAGATTGTGTAACTTAAGGACCTTCTCTCAGGGTTCTAAAGGGTGAAAGTCCCAGATGAGTTGCCAGCACATTCAGGTTCTAGTCAGGACTCTTTTCCAGGTTACAGGCAACCATCTGTGTCCCATGTCCTACATGGAAGACAGAATGTTCCCATCTCCTCTTATAGGGGAATTAATCCCAGATAGGAGTTCTACCCTTGACCATCCTTGGAAATTAGGCCTCAACATATGAACCTTAATGGGACACAGACATTCAGTGTGTAGTAGTTTGGCTCACAGACATGTCTCCATGGGATAAACAGGCAAAATCAACTTCAATAAAGCCCTTCTCTTGAAGTGAATGGTTTTTATTAAGAAAGTTGTGTCGATTTCTGACTTACAGCTTTTCTTCCTGGGTTATGTCCTGGCATCGCCAGAGATACGAGAACACACAGATCACTGTGCTTGAAACAGGGACCACCTCAGTTTCATTTCATCTGTAAAATAAATTTGACACCTGACTCCCTCATCACCACTGTGTCATCAAGTTTTTTTTTTTAAGATATATATACTGTAGACCCTTTGAAGACTAATTTCCAGATAACTTAGTTTCTTTACTATGTGTTGAAATTGCTATGCCCTCTATTAATGAAAGATCACTTCAGTTTTCAGTCTTTCTCACCCCTACCAATCAGTGGAGATCTGCAATTCCAGTAATTAGTCCAGCCACAAACTACCACTTTAAAAATGGGACTAGTAATCCTGCTTTTGATTGGGCTTTTGCTTTATTTATAAACCTGTTATATATAGTCATTTTTCAAGATTACACTCTGCTTTTTCTTTTGGTAAAAGGGATAAATTATGACTATGCTTAAGTTTAAGAACTTGAATATGGAAACAAACTTTTTTGTAAGATAGCCTCAAGTCATTTCTACAAAATGTTCCTCCCTTGTGCTGAGTGTAGTTAGTGCACACCAGCAGTCCCAGTACTTGGGAGGCTGAAGCCAGGGGAAAGAGTAATGTTTAACAAGACCTTTGCTCAAAAAAAAAAAAAAATTTTTTTTTAAGTACCTCTTTAGAAAAGCAAATGTTTATGAATCTGTCAGGTAGGATTCTTTTTTTTTTTTTTAATTTTATTTAATGTGTATGAGTATACAGTCTACCTGTAGGTAGGTGCACCTGTGTCGTGCAATGCCGTGGAGCTCAGAAGAGGGTATCATATTCCCCTGAAACTGGAGTTAAAGATGGTTCTTAGTTGCCATGTCGGTGCTGGGAATTGAACCGGGGTCCTCTGCAAGAGCAGTCAGCACTCTTAACTGCTGAGCCATCTCTACACCCTGCACTTTTTGTTTTATCTATTCTCTATAGTGTCAAAATATAGGAAAGATTTCAGAAAATTTAAATAAAACTAATTATGATGATAAAGGGAAAATTCTTTTAGCTATATATCTATTTTGTATTATAACTTGGCTTTTTATTTGTGTGTTTTGCCAGTATGTATATCACTGCACCCATGCATGCATTACCATTGAGTCATCTCTCCAGGCCCTACAACTGAACTTCTGATTCTTATTGAATATCTTTATATTTTCAGGTGGTAGAAAGCCTTTGAAAATTAAAACACTGAAAGATTATAAAACCCTTTCCATCTAGTATTTTAAAAAACAAGAGAAAACATTATTTTTTAGGAATTCGTAGGAGCTACATAAGCAGCTGTGTTGAGATTCTTTTCATTAGAAGACCTAGATATGGGTGGACAGGTGGCACATACCTTTAGCCTCAGCAACTGGGAGGCAGAGGCAGGTGGATCTCTTTAGTATCTGAGGTCAGCCTAGTCTACATAGCAAGTTTAAGGTAAGAACCCGTTTCAAAAAAATTGTTAACTGACCTTCATGAGAAATACATTTTTTATTATTGAACTTCCTTACCTTTATCTTGGTAGTTCAGATATGTAGCTTTCATACTGTTTTTATTTAACCAGTCATTGTTGTTATTATACCTGTTAGCATGCTGACATATTCTTTTAAATTCCAGAAAACAAAAATAAAAGGATGCCATTTTTGATATTTTTATTTTGTTTTGTTTTGTTTGTTCTCTAGGAAATAACAGTACAACAGCTAATGGCTCATTTGGACTCCATCAGAAAAGACATGGTTATCCTAGAGAAGAGTGAATTTGCAAATCTGAGAGCAGAGAATGAGGTGACAGAATTTTTAAATTTTTATTATTTTAATTATGTGGGTCTGTGGGTCTGTGGGTAAGTATGCAAATATGAGTGTAAGTACCCTTGGAGGCCAGAGGCATCAGATACTCCTGCAACTAGAGTTATAAGCAGTTATGAGCTGCTCTACATGGGTGCTGGGAACCAAACTCAGGTTCTCTAGGATAGAAATAGGGCTCTTAACCCCCGAGCCATCTCTTTAGTCCCAAGGTAATATTTTTATTACTTATCTCACTGAAATTCTCAAAGAATAAAAATATTTTTAATTGATCTTATAAGTATGCCATTTAGTAAACAATAACTTAGAGCACATAATATTATGTAGTTATTAAATAATTTTTTAGGTTAACAATACAATGTTTGGAGCTAGGCATGGTGGCATATACACCTGTAATCCCAGTGCTTGGGAGCCAAAGACAGAAGGATCTCTATGAGTTCAAAAACAGCTTGGTCTACAGTTCCAGGCTAGCCAGAGCTACAAAGTGAAACACTGTCTCAAAAATCAAACAAAAGCAAAAGAACAATGGGAAAAAATATATTGTTTGACCTTACCTAATCTTTATAGATAAGTTAATTTCCTGCATACTGGATAAAAGTTTTAATTTGAATATGTAAAACACATAAAAGTGGATATCTTCTTTAAATATAAAATTTCTAGTATAGTTCATCACATATTGTTCTTTTTTTTTTTTTTTTTGTCTTTTCAAGACAGGGTCTCCCTGTAGCCCCAGCTGTCCTGGAACTCACCTTGTAGACCAGGCTGGCTCTGCCTCCCAAGTGCTAGGATTAAAGGCATGCGCCACCACGCCCGGCTGTTCTTTTTTTTTTTTAACATTGGTTTTGTGTAATAGTGTTTGCCTACATGTATATGCATGCAGTGCCCACAGAGTCCAGAAGGCGATGTCAAATTCCCTGGAACTGAAATTACAGATGGATGTTTGCCGCCCTGTTGGTGATGAGAACCAAACCAGGTCCTCTGCAGGAGCTCTGCCAGTGCTCAAAACCACTGCGCCATCTCTCCAACCCTCATATGTTGTTTTTAAAGCAGAAATTCTGTATTTTATTTTCTTTGATGCAGTGCTAATTGTCTTTGGCACTTAAGAGAAAAATGTCCTTTTGTAGTTAAATCAGAAATTAAGTTATTCATTAGCTTAAATTTGTTTTGCTTTTTGTGTCTTGATCTCACAGAGATCCACCTGCCTCTACCTGGGATTAAAGGAGTGCACCATCACAACCAGCCAGGTTTCATAATTTTAAAGTAAATCATATACAGACTTTTGGATCAGTGCTAATTATTTATCTCTCTTATGCCTAGAAAATGAAAACTGAATTAGATCAAGTTAAGCAGCAGCTAATGGTAAGTGAAATTTATTCCACTAATTTCAAAATACTTGTTTGCAAGATCATTTTTTAAATTATTCATTTTCTTTAAAGCATGAAACCAGTCGAATCAGAGCAGATAATAAATTGGACATCAACCTAGAAAGAAGCAGAGTAAAAGACATGGTAATATGCTTTTGTTTGTTTTGCTTTGTTTTTTGAGACAGGGTCTCATTATGTATCCTTGACTAGCCTGGAACTCTCTAGGTAGGTCAGGCTAGCCTCAAACTAAATCCACCTGCCTCTGCCGCCTGAGTGCTGAGATCAAAGGCCTGTACCACCAAACCCAGCAATATGCTTTTTATAAAAATTGTATATTTATTATTGTCTGTGAGTATATGTGTGTGGGCACATGTGCTGTGGCACATGGATGGTGATCAGAGCACCAACTTAAGGGAGTTAGTTCATTCTTTCTACCAAGGGTGTCCAGTGGAGGATTGAACTCAGGTTATCAGGCTTGGTGGCAGATACCTTTACCCACTGGGCTGTCGCACTAGCCATCTCACTCTTTTCAGTTAACTTTCTTTGTTACTTAATCTTTTGTAATTCTTCTTAGTTTTTATTATTATTGTGTGTTGGGGGGGACATACGTGCCACAGCACACGTGTGAAGATCAGAAACAACTGTAGAACTAGCTCTCTCCTTCCATGTTTATGTGGGTTCTGGGGATCCAAATCAGGCCCCCAGGATTTCACAAGTGCCTCTATCTACCAAGTCATCTCACCAGCCCTCCTTATTTTCTTTTAACCTGCTGGCTTCATATCTTTTAGTTTACAGATCAAGAAAAGCAGCTTATGGAAGCAACTACTGAATTTACCAAAAAGGTAAAGTAATATGTAGAAGTTTTTCTTCCATATATTGCATATACCTTATATAACTGCATTTATGTATATCAGCTTATTAAATGTGGATTTTAAATTGATCTGTGCTTTTTTTTTTCCATAGCTATTACAGTTATCTAACACTTTAAGGGAAGGGAGATTGTTGTACATGAGCTATAACCTTGGAGTATGAATTAAGCTTTCCAGGGCCGGAGATATCGCTCAGCATTTAAAAGTACATACTGCTCTTGCAGAGGATCAGAGTTTACTTCTCAGCACCCATAATGGACAGCTTATCACCAGGCCTACACCTCCAGTTCCAGGGGATCTAATGCCTTGGATCTCTATAAGCACCTTTACTATGTGCACATACCCACACACAGACATATTTAAAAATATACATATATATTTAAAAATAAGAAAAATAAATCTTTTCTTTTAAAGCCTCTCCATATGACATACTTTTTTAAAAAATTAAGTTTCTTTTTTTGTTGTTTTAACATGGTAGCTTTTTTTTTTTTTTTTCTCTGAGACAGGGTCTCACCGTGTAGACTAGGCTGGCCTCAACCTCACAAAGATCTACTTGCCTCTGCCTCCCAAGTGCTGGGATTAAAGGCTTGCACTACCATACCTGGCTATAGTGTTACTTTTTAAAAGACAAAAATTTCCAATTATTTAAGCTAATATCTAGGTTTAAATAAGTATTTTTAAAAACTTAAAAATAAGTCAGTAGGGGCTGGAGAGATGGCTCAGCAGTTAAGAGCACCAACTGCTCTTGCAAAGGACCTTGGTTCAATTCCCAGCACCCACATGGCGGCTAAGAACTGTCTTCGAGCTGGGCGTGGTGGTGCATGCCCCGGGAGGTAGAGGCAGGCAGATCTCTGTGAGTTCCAGGCTAGCCTGGTCTACAGAATGAGTTCCAGGCCAGCTGGGGCTAAAGGGAGACCCTGTCTCAAAAAAAAAAAAAAAGTCAGTAAGCCAGGCATGGTGATTTTATTGATTACATTTCTTTCTTTTTTTTTTTTAATTAATTATTTATTTATTTATTTATTTTATGTGTATGAATGTACTGTCTGCATGTAGGTTTGTGCACCCGTGTCATGCAATGCCTCGGAAGTCAGAAGAGGGTCTCAGATTCCCCTGGAACTGGAGTTCTCCTGGAATTGGAGAGATGGTTCTCAGCCGCCATGTGGGTGCTGGGGATCAAACCTGGGTCCTCAGGCATGGTGATTTTAATGTCAGCACTCAGGAGGTGGAGGCAGGCGGATCTCTGTGAATTCAAGGACAGCTGGGGCTACAGCTGCTTCAAAAAAAAAAAAGAGGGGGAGGGGAGGGAGAAGGGAGGGGAGGGGAGGGAGAGGAGGAGTAGGAGGAATCCTCAATATTTAATGTTTACTATGTGCCAGATAACATTTACTTGTGTCTGTTAATTCATTTAACTTTCGGGTCAGCCTCTATACTAAGTATTACTCATGTCTGAGCACTTTGGAAAATGACACAAAAAGGTTAAGATAACATAGCAAATGCCTTGTAGAGTTGAGATAAAAGCACAAGTTCTAAGCTAAGTATGGTATGTAATTCTAGAACTCAAGGACCATCATAACTTTGAGTCCAGGCTGGGCTATTTATTATGTGAGACCCTGTTTCAAAAAGGAAAAAAGGAGGAAGGAAAAAGAACCTAGGGGCCAGAGAGATGGCTCAGAGGTTAAGAGCACTGACTGCTCTTGCAGTCAGTTCAATTCACACCCTCTTCTGATCTCTGTAAAGTACTGCATGACAAGGTTCCATGCAACAATATACTCATACACAAAGTAAAATAGTAAATTTTAAAAAATAGCCTAGATATTTAAACCACATTCCACCACACTTAGAATTCCTTGTCAGTAACTGTATAATGCAGTCATAATAAAGAAAATCCTGGGCTGGAGAGATGGCCTAGCGGTTAAGAGCGCCGACCGCTCTTGCAGAGGACCCGGGTTCGATCCCCAGCATCCACATGGCGGCCGAGAGCCGTCTGAAGCTCCAGTTCCAGGAGGGCTCCAGCTCCAGGGAAATCCAAGACCCTCTTCTGACCTCCGCGGCATTGCACGACACGGGTGCACAGACCTGCATGCAGACAGTACATTCATACACATACAGAAATAAATAATAATAAAAAAAAAATTAAAAAAAAAAAAAAGAAAATCCTAACTTTCTGACTCAGACTAGTCTTTGTCTTAAAGTTTGATCAGAATTTAAAACAAAGTCATCTTCCTCTTTTTGAGGATCCTGTTGTCTTACACTTGTCCAAAGAAAGTAAGGTAATCAGCAAATTCTCTCAAGTAGCTTCTGAGCTCTTTTCTCTATTAAATGCAGGGTTATCCACAAGGGATATCCCAGTTCTTTTTATGGTAATTCAAGTTCGTATTATAAATATGGTTGGTTTTTAGTCTTTTGCAGAATATACTTAAATATAATTTTTCTTTTCCTATGTAAAATGTTAATAATATTCTAATAACTTTACAAGTGAAGTAATAGTTCTGGGATTAAAATTTTTGTTTCTTGCAAGGCATGGTGGTTCATCCCTTTAATCCCAGCACTCAGGAGTCACAGGCAGGCAGATCTCCGTGAGTTCAAGGCCAGTCTGGTGTATAGAGCAAGCTCCAGGCCAGCTGGGACTAAAGGGAGATCCTGGTCTTAAAAAAGACAAAAAAAATATTTTTTTTAATTTATCATATAATATTTGGTTTTCAAATATCTTATGATATTTTTAATAGAATATGCCCAGTATGAGATAATCCTAGGAAATTACCTTCAAATATTTAACTAGAGCAACATGCTTTGTCAGTTGGCAGTATTTAGCGTTTTTTAGTATCACTGTACTTTTACCCCATTTCTCCAATTAAAACTTCTGTAATCCATCATTAGCACTTCATTGAAGGTTTCTAGTATAGATGTTTTTGCCCATAAAACAGAGAAGCAAAATTTAAATTTTTGTAAATATATTTTTATTTTTTCTGTGCAGGAGAGTTTTAAGCCTGCGTAGAGACAAAATTAAAAAAAATTTTTTCAGGCATGATGAACTTTTTTTTTTTTGTCTTTTCGAGACAGGGTCTCCCTGTAGCCCCAGCTGTCCTGGAATTCACTCAGTAGACCAGGCTGGCCTTAAACTCACAAAGATCTGCCTGCCTCTGCCTCCCAAGTGCTAGGATTAAAGGTGTGCACCACCACACCCGGCGAACTTTTTTTCTTTTAATATCTTTTTTAAAATTTATTTATTCATTTATTTATTTATTTAATTTATTTATTTATTTATTTATTTATTTATTTATTTATTTATTTATTTATGTGTATGAATGTACTGTCTGCATGTAGGTCTGGGCACCTGTGTCGTGCAATGCCGCAGAGGTCAGAAGAGGGTGTCGGATTCCCCTGGAACTGGAGTTCTCCTGGAATTGGAGTTATAGACGGTTTTCAGCCGCCATGTGGGTGCTGGGGATCGAACCCAGGTCCTCTGCAAGAGCAGTCGGTGCTCTTAACCGCTAGGCCATCTCTCCAGCCCCCGACAAAATTTAAATTTTTATATATTTTTATTTTTTAGGTGCAAGAATGTTTTGCCTATATGTATGTTAAATTGCACCGTGTGGGGCTGGAGCGATGGCCTAGCGGTTAAGAGCGCCAACCGCTCTTGCAGAGGACCCGGGTTCGATCCCCAGCACCCACATGGCGGCCGAGAGCCGTCTGAGACTCCAATTCCAGGAGAACTCCAGTTCCAGGGGAGTCCGACGCCCTCTTCTGACCTCCGCGGCATTGCACGTCACGGGTGCACAGACTTGCATGCAAACAATACTTTCATACACATACGGAAATAAATAAAATTAAAAAAAAAAAAAATTAAAAAAAAAAAAGGAATTTAAAAAAAAAAAAAATTGCACCGTGTGTGTAATGCCTGCAGAGGCCAGAGGAGGCCATTCGATCCCTGAAATCAGAGTATAGTTGTTAGCCCCCATGGGGGTACTGGAAAGCAAACCCAGGTCCTCTGCAAGAGCAGCAAGTGCTCTTAACCATTGAATAAACCATCTCTCTAGGGCCACAGGGACAAAATTTAATTATCTTTATTTTTACTTACTACAGGATACCCACACCAAAAGTGTTATTTCAGAGACCAGTAATAAAATTGACACAGAAATTGCTTCTTTAAAAACACTGATGGAGTCAAACAAACTTGAGACCATTCGTTATCTTGCAGGTAAGTCTTTCAGACAAAGGACGTGCTCTCAGTGAAATTTTGAACCTGTAAGTTCCTAACTTTCAAGATAATCATACCACTACAAAGAAAGAGGAGGAGCTATAATAGAGCTTCTTTACTGCTTTGTCCTCTGTACTGCCTGAAGAAGGTCCCAGGTCCAAGACAAAATTTAGCAGAAAACTCTGCAGTTCACTAATAGGAAAAGGTATATGGAGGTCAAGGATATAGAAGCATAAAATGATAAAGTAAACCAGTATTCCACAATAAAATTTTTCATTTTATTGCACTGGCTGCTCTTGCAGAGGACCCCGATTCAATTTCCAGCTCCCACATGGCAGATAACAACCATCCTTTAACTTCAGTTCCAGGGGAATTTGACGCCCTCTTTTAATCTCCATAGGTGTTGCACTACATGAACACACATAAATGCAGACAGTACATTCATACACATAAAATAAAAATAATACAGTATTTAAAAATAAACAATAAAAATAAAACTTTAGTTTGGGGGGGGGTTTAGAGATAATTTTTTTATTTATTATTTTTTCATGTGTATGAATGTACAGTCTGCATGTAGGTTGGTGCATCCAGGTGCCTCCTCGGAGGTCAGAAGAGGGCATCGGATTCCCCTGGAACTGGAGTTAAAGACTTTTCTTAGCTGCCATGTGGGTGCTGAGAATCAAACCCGGGTCCCCTGCAAGAGCAGTCAGTGCTCTTAACCACTGAGCCATCTCTCCAGGCCCCCTCCCCCCTTTTTAAGACCACTAAAGTAGGAGCTGGAGAGATGTTGAGCAGTTAAGAGCACTGGCTGCTCTTGCAGAGGACCCAGATTTAATTCCTAACACCCATATGCCAGCAGACAACCATATGTAACTCCAGTTCCAAGGGGTCCAACACCTTCTATGTGAGCAATGGACAACACAGGTATACTTACACACATGTAGGCAATGCACTCATGTTTACAACAAAGATTCTCATTATTGAACTTTGTTCTCAGTGAGGGCAAGTGGGTCATCACTGCCATAAAATTTTTTTATTTTATTTATTTTCGTATGTATATGAATGTACTGTCTGCATGTAGGTTGGTGCACCCGTGTTGTGCAATGCTGCAGAGGTCAGAAGAGGGCGTCAGATTACCCTGGAACTGGAGTTATAGATGGTTTTCAGCCACCATGTGGGTGCTGGGGATCAAACCTGGGTCCTCTAAGAGCAGATGGCATTCTTAACCGCTAGGCCATCTCTCCAGCCCCCCCCCCCAATTTTTTTAATTAAAAAAAAATTACAGGCTGGGCATGGTGAGCCACACCTTTAATCCCAGCACTTGGGAGACAGAGGCAGGCTGAGCTCTGTGAGTCTACATATTGAGTTCCAGGTCAATTGTGGCTACAGGGAGACTCTGTCTCAAAAAGACTAAAAAGAAACAAATAAAAAACCCAGCAACCAGAGAGGAGGGGTGGGTGAAAAACCTCTTGCATTAAACTGAGTGCACACACAAATACTATTCCAAAATTAGATTGTCACACACTGAGCTCCACAACTACAATCTCACCCTAGAGTTCTTGTGGTCCCAGTGAAATAGGAAGAATTATCTTTTTTCTGTCTCTTTATAAAAGGTAATGTACTTTAATTATGTTGTTTATGTACTTCAAAAGTAGTGAAGGTGAAAGCCTTCCGTTCCATTACCATCGTTATTTAATATTAGTTGTATATATCTTTTCAACTGTATATAACGTGTTAAACTTGTAAAACTGCAGTCCACTCAGTTTTTTTAAAGTCTCATTGTCTTAAATGTAAATCATCAGAACATGTATAAACATCTTGTAATTATATAGCATAGTATTTCATTGTATGCCATCATATAACTATACCATTCCCAATTTTTCATCCTTAAGAACTCACAGAGATCCACCTGCCTCTGCTTCCCCAGTGCTGGGATTAAAGGCATATGCCACCATGCCCAACTTAAATTTTTATATTAACAAATTGCTATATAAAATAGTATTGCCAGCTATCACTGGTGGTAAGAATGGCAGGTTGGTTAAAGAATGAGTCTCGGGGCTGGAGAGATGGCCTAGCAGTTAAGAATGCCGACTGCACTTGCAGAGGACCCGGGTTCAATCCCCAGCACCCACATGGCAGCTGAGTTCCATCTGAAACTCCAATTCCAGGAGAACTCCAGTTCCAGGGGAATCCGACACCCTCTTCTGACCTCCGCGGCATTGCATGACACGGGTGCACAAACCTGCATGCAGACAGTACATTCATACACATAAAAAAATAAATAAAATATTAAAAAAAAAAGAATGAGTCTCACAAAATAAATAAAATAAATAAAATGAATGAGTCTCATCCCTCAACTGATATATACCTCCTTTCTTAACTAGAAAGGCTCAGTTTTTTTACCCAAAAGAGGTTCCTCCTTAAAGTTCAGTTGAAGAAAGAATTCTATAATTAAAATTTGAAAACCCCTGCTCTAGCAGTCTTTAGAACTTAAGACCTTAAGTCTAATGTTAATGCCAAGAGAAATTCTAAAGTAGCCATTTGGAATGTTCATTCTCTTCCAAAATCAGTTCCAAAGCAACAAAGGAATGGTTTCAAATTCTACCCAGTATAACCCGGTATTCTCTTGAGTATTTACCTAAAGAATCAATTCTCTTCCTTAATGGAATGCATGTAATTTGAAAGAAATTGTAGGGGGCGCTATTTGAGGGAAGGTGGGAGGACACTGGGGGAGTAGAGTGAATAAAAATGAGGTAAAGATATATATATGTATATAAATGCCATAATGAAATCCATTGCTTTGTATACTACCTTAAAAATGAATAGCATTTGGGATTGCTCCATAGTTAGCACAGTGATAGTGACAAATTAAAGCTGAAATAACAGCAATAAGAAATAAAGAGAAACTAAATATGTACTGTGTTGTATATTCTAATAAACTGGTGAAACACCTCTCTCCCAACAATAAAAGTTTACTTTGTAATTTAAGTTGCACCCATTCTTAAATAGCAAATGACATAATCACGTAGATACTAAGTAGTATGTGGCTCAAAAAAGTAACACATGAGATTGAATCCATCTTGTGTTACAGTATAAATAAGGATAGTAAAATGAATTAAAAAAAAAAAAAGCGCCTTTGTTGTCAGATACACATAGCCTTGAAGTCTGTCTCCACCACATTTACCAAGTAAATTTGGATTTACGTGGGGGTCATACTACCAATATCATTGTTTCACTTGTATATAATTTCTTGGCACACTACCTGACACATTGTTAAATAACAGCAGGATCAGTGTATCGGGAAATGTCTGATTTCCCAATGGCAGTAAGGCAAGATACTTTTTTTTTTTAAGTTTATTACTTTAACCACTGAGCCATCTCTCCAACCCCTAGGCAAGATACTCTTGATGCTGTTTTTTCTTTTCAAATACCTAATTTTGGAGGACGCCTTTAATCCCAGCACTTGGGAGGCAGAGACAGGTGGATCTCTGAGTTCAAGGCCAGCCTAGTCTACACAGTGAGTTTCAGGCCAGCTGGGGCTACAGGGAGACACTGTCTCCAAAAGAAAAAAAAAAAAAAAAAAAAACCCAAGTATCTAATTTCCTGTATGTTTTAGAGAGAGGTCTAATCCTGTTTCTTAAAATTGAAATGTAGCCAGGCGTGGTGGTGCATGCCTTTAATCCTAGCACTTGGGAGGCAGAGGCAGGCCGATCTCTGTGAGTTCAAGGCCAGCCTGGTCTACAGAGTGAGTTCCAGGACAGCCAGAGCTATAGGGAGACCCTGTCTCAAAAAGACCCCCCCACCAAAAAATTGAAATGTTATCATTAACCAAGTTTTAAAATGTTATAATATATGGAACTGAGATGAGTTTTATAAATATAATTAAAAATATAATTATATTTTATATTACAATTAATATAAACTTTAAATGCCAATAAAATAAAAATAAATAAAAATAAACTTTAAATGCCTAATTTATTGTATCTAGTCATAAAAGTTTGCCCATCATCTCAGATTCTCCATTTAAAGATGTTTTGTTATATGTTCATGCAAACTGGAGATGAGAGTTCCTAAAAACCTCTCATTTAGCTTCCTAAAGTGAGGAAAACAGGTTTTCTGTTCAAAATGGTGGAGCATAAAGATATATTAATAAACATATATCAACTTCAAACCCTTATGCTTTTTTTGCCACCTTCGACCTCACTAAAGAGTTTTTTTTCCATTAAAATTTAATTAAAAAATAGTTAATCGGGGCTGGAGAGAGATAGAGATGGGGCTGGAGAGATGGCTTAGCAGTTAAGAATACTGATTGCTCTTGCAGAGGACCTTGGTTTGATTCCCAGCACCCACCATCTTAGACCTGGTGCCATGCCTTTACTTCCAGCACTTGGGAGGCAGAGACAGGCAGAACTCTGTGAGTTCAAGGCCAGCCTGGTCTACAGAGTGAGCTCCAGGCCAGCTGGGACTAAAGGGAGACTCTGTCTCAAAAAAAAAAGGGCCAAAAAAAAAAAAAAAAAAAAAGGCAAATGGTTTCCCTCACTTGTGGATGCTAACACCAAATCCCCAGTTGGCAGGCAAACTGAGCAACTTTATTATTATATTTCATTGTATCTGAAAGCAACTGTGCTACTCCAATGTGAATCTCTTAATGGGCTCTAGAATTATCCTACCACTTATATTCACACATTGTAATTACCATATATGAATGGAAGATATGTATTCATATTCAATTCATATTCTTTTTACCTGCATGCAACTTTACTGTTAAAATGTGAATCTCTAAATGTGTTTAGGAATTAACCTATAGTTTATGTTCAGAATTTGTAATTTTGATTTATGTGTGGAGTGTATGTATGTATATTTTGGAATAATATAAAATTAAAGGGAACAAAAAAAAGAGAAAAACATACTCAAAAAACTGACCAAAACAATAAACTTGTGCATCGAAAAGGTTATAAAAGACTAAGAAAAAGATGCAAGACAGGATTTAACATGTATGACAGAATCCATGAGCTCTGGCAGGGGGCGGGGGACATAAGGGGTGGGTATGGATGGGAAAATGAGTCTAAATTTGATTGAGAAATGTTGTATGAAACGCACTCAATAAAAATTAACTTAAAAAAATGCAATCTCACTATTTCGACCAAAACTACTAGCATTGGCCTTCCAAATATCTGGGACTGGTAGGCACATGCCATCTATGACTAGCAGAGAAATGATTTTTTTTAATGTTTTAAATAATTTTCATTTTTATGTGTGTGTTTTGCCTACATGTACGTAAGTGACCCATGTTGCACAAAGTCTGCAAAGGCAGGAAGAAGGCATCAGATCCCCTGGAACTGTAGTTATGAATAGTTGTTAACCACTATGTGAGTGTTGGGAACTGAATCCAAGTCCTCTCAAGACCAGCCAGTGCTCTTAGCTGCTGAGCCATCTCTTTTTTTTTTTTTTTTATTAATTTTTTTTTATTTATTTCTGTATGTGTACGAATGTATTGTCTGCATGCAAGTCTGTGCACCCGTGTCGTGCAATGCCGCGGAGGTCAGAAGTGGGCGTCGGATTCCCCTGGAGCTGGAGTTCTCCTGGAGTTGGAGTTTCAGACGGTTCTCAGCCGCCATGTGGGTGCTGGGGATCGAACCCGGGTCCTCTGCAAGAGCGGTCGGCGCTCTTAACCGCTAGGCCATCTCTCCAGCCCCGAGCCATCTCTTTAGGCCCTAGACAATTCAACTTTCTTTGCTGATGATGTAGCTTAGTAAGAGAGTGCTTGCCTAGTATACACAAAGAGCTGGGCTTCATCACAGCCCTGATTAAAAAAAAAAACTTTTTCTAGCCTATGTTAATAATTACACTATTCTAGCTATATGTATTCTGTTCTACTAGCAGAACTATGCAAGAAACAAATATTTGTCATAAGATATGAGATTAGTAGACAATTATTAAAAGTAGTCAACTTGCTGGGCGTGGTGGCGCACGCCTTTAATCCTAGCACTCAGGAGGCAGAGACAAGCAGATCTTTGTGAGTTCAAGGCCAGCCTGGTCTACAGAGTGAGTTTCAGGACAGCTGGGGCTACAGGGAGACCCTGTCTCAAAATAATAATAATAATAATAATAATAATAATAAGTAGTCAACTGAATTAGAGAAAGAGCTCAAAGGTTAAGAGGACTGCTGCTCTTCCGTAGGACCCTAGTTCTGTTCCCAGCACCCATGTCCCTTTGTTTTTCATTTCTCATTTAAAGAATTATTCTTTTAATATCTGAAAATAATTATAAATATATAACTGGTAGTTCTTGTTTTTTTCCACTTTTTTCACAGCCTCGGTGTTTACATGCTTGGCAATAGCACTGGGGTTTTATAGGTTCTGGAAAAACTACTAATGCTCCTACCACTGCTGTTGATGGCTTAGAACAGTACACCAGGACAGACTTTCTTCTAACACTGTCAACTGCAGCAGAAACTACTACAAAGTATTCAAAGTACATCTGGACTAAAGAAAAGTGGTTTGGGTTTTTGGGTTTTTTGTTTTGTTTTTCATCTTGTTTTGTTTTGGTATGGGCTTTATATGTTGAAAAGCTCTCATCCAAAGCCTGATATTAAATAGAAAGGCATCTTGTCCTTATCATTTTGATACTATAGAAATTGAAAGTTTTCTTATATTTGAGTAGCTTTATAAACTAAGATTTATTATTTGCTGTAAATTTAAAAATAGTTCATAGTCCTTGTACTTAGTGTATTTAAATTTCCTGATTATTACTGCAGCTGAATTTTTATATAAGATAAAAGGTTATTGTGACAAAGTTGTTTGGATTTTGAAAGTGACTATAACTGGATACTTTTTTGTAATAAATAATAAATTTAAAATGTGTATCCCACTGCAAATGTGTAACACTTGATCTGTAGTGGTGTTCTGATTATTACATTTTTTTTTTTAATTTTTCACCTGTAAAGCAGTTTTGTTTTGTTTACTATTACCAGGGATTGAACCTAGAACCTCCTCCTTGCTGGTCAAGTGCTCTGTCACTGAGCTACAGTCACCAGTGGCTATCCTTCTTAAATCCATTCACATTAATCCCTCTTAAATTCATTATGTAAAACAGACTTTTTTTTTTTTTTTTCGTCTTTTCGAGACAGGGTCTCCTTGTAGCCCCAGCTGTCCTGGAACTCACTCTGTAGACCAGGCTGGCCTTGAACTCACAAAGATCCTCCTGCCTCTGCCTCCCAAGTGCTAGGATTAAAGGCGTGCACCACCACACCCGGCTAAAACAGACGTTCTTAATGATTCATTTAAATTAAGCAGACATCTCATATATACAGAGTACCATCTAATAGAGAGTTAGGAATGGAGTTGAGTCATTCAACACCTGCCCAGAATGTGAAGGCTAAGCATTAGATCCCTGGCACTCCACACACACATTTTTCAGATTACTACCATATTTGTTTTATTATCTGGTCTTATACTACATTTTTCTTGTTCACGTGGAGCACGGGTGGGGGAATGTATGCATGTTATATGAACACATGCCTGTATGTATGTGTGTGTATGTAGAGGTCAACGTCAGTGTGTTTCTCCTCTGCTCTCCATCTTGTCTCTTTGAGACAGTGTCTTGGGCTTATCATTTCAGCTGGAATGGCTGCTCAGCAGCCCCCACAATCCGTCTCTGTCCCTGTCCCCAAGTGCTAGGGTTACAGACACACTGCTGTGCCCAGATTTTACATGGATGCTGGGGGATCTGAATTCACGTTGTCATGGTTACATAGCAAGCCCTTTTACACACTGAGCCATCTCTCCAGCCCCTCTATATTTTTCTTACATAATTTTCATCTTAGTTCTCCAGTTGTATCGATTGAGAAGCTAAGGCATTTCACAAGATTTCATAATGCCTTGGCAATACATTTTTAAAAATCAAACTTTTAAGGTTAATTCAAAATGACCCTGCCATTTCTTTACTTTTTTTTTTTTATTTTATTTATTTTTCTATGTGTATGAATGTACTGTCTGCATGTAGGTTTGTGCACCTGTGCCGTGCAATGCCGCAGAGGTCAGAAGAGGGCGTCGGATTCCCCTGGAACTGGAGTTAAAGACGGTTCTTGGCCTCCATATGGGTGCTGGGGATCAAACCTGGATCCTCTGCAAGAGCAGTCAGCACTCTTAACCACTAGGCCATCTCTCCAGCCCCAACCCTGCCTTTTTTTTTTTTTTTTTGCATTAGTTAAAACTTTTATTACCACATAGTGAATTCCAGGCCAGCTGGTTCTCTACAAAGAACCACCACACACCAAGACAACACTGCAATAATCAAAGTTATCCCTAATCCTAAATAGAATTTTGTTTTTCATGCATCTATTCTCAGTATCTATCCTCTGAGTTTCTACTCTTTCAGATCTTTTGGGGCCATTGGCCAAGAATTGAATGTATCTTCTTTCTTAACTTTTATTATAGGATTTTAAATAACATCACAGAAAAGTCTTATTTGAGTCAAATGTAAATTTCCAGTTTATTCACTGGTCTATGATACATCTGACATTATCCAGTAACCTTCCCCCTACCTCCAACTAACCCAACTATTTTCATAAACTGAAATATTAAATTGTCACATTCTTCTAGAATGCATCTCTCTCTCTGCATCATCTCAAAATGTCTTTAGCTATCTCTGAACCCTGCCAATTTTTTTTCCCTTTTTTCTTATGGCCTTTTCGAGACAGGGTCTCCCTGTAGCCCCAGCTGTCCTGGAACTCACTCTGTAGACCAGGCTGGCCTTGAACTCACAAAGATCCGCCTGCCTCTGCCTCCCAAGTGCTAGGATTAAAGGCATGTGCCACCACGCCTGGCACCCAATTTTTTCCCTTTTATGTGCATTTATTTTATGCTCAATTTATTCCCTTGCCATAAGTTTTGGTTTCTTCAGTTTCTTCTGGGATATCTTTCTTCTGTGCAACCTCCTTTTCAGGCTTAGGAACAATTTGTTCCTTTTCAGTGAGGATCGTTTCAAGATGGCATGGGGAGCTCATGTATGGGTTAATCCGACCATGAGCTCCGTAAGTTCTATGGCGCATCTTTTAAACATTTTTTTAATTGTTTTTTAATTTTATTTATTTCTGTATGTGTATGAATGTACTGTCTGCATGCAAGTCTGTGCACCCGTGTTGTGCAATGCTGCAGAGGTCAGAAGAGGGTGTCGGATTCCCCTGGAACTGGAGTTCTCCTGGAATTGGAGTTTCAGACAGTTCTCGGCCGCCATGTGGGTGCTAGGGATCGAACCCTGGTCCTCTGTAAGAGCGGTCAGCGCTCTTAACCGCTAGGCCATCTCTCCAGCCCCTATGGCGCATCTTGGGTGATTTGTTCACCTGGCAATGACTAGGGAGTCTACATCTAAACCCTTATTCAGCATTACTCTCTGCATTTTTAAGCATGTGCAGCAAAAATTCAGCACTCTTTTTGGGCCACCGACCTTGTGTCCAGCCCCACTGTTGGCCTGGGCACACCTACCAACTCTACCATTGTACCGCTGGAATGGAACACACTGCTTCTTTGAAGTGACATCTTGGAGCTTGAGAGATGGCCTAGCGGTTAAGAGCCCCGACCGCTCATGCAGAGGACCCAGGTTCGATCCCCAGCACCCACATGGTGGCTGAGAACCATCTTTGACTCCAGTTCCAGGGGAATCTGACGCCCTTTTCTGACTTCCGAGGCATTGCACGACACGGGTGCACAAACCTACATATGGACAGTACATTCACACACATACAAAAATAAATATTTTGAAAAAAAAATAAAAAATAAAGTGACTTCTTTTGCCGGGCATGGTGGCGCACGCCTTTAATCCTATCACTTTGGAGGCAGAGGCAGGCGGATCTTTGTGAGTTCAAGGCCAGCCTGGTCTACAGAGTGAGTTCCAGGACAACAGGGGCTACAGGGAGACCCTGTCTCGAAAAGACCAAAAAAAAGAAAAACGTTTTGTTCTTTTCAAAGTTCTCATTTAGAGTGCTTCTCAGTGCACTTTAAGTGGACGCCAGCAGAGGAGCTAAGTGTTTGTGCTGCTGGTGCTTGGTTACAGGACAGAGAAGAGAGAGCCACCAACAGAAACTCGGTCAACAGAGGCACCTGTGGACATTGCATCCGCCCTGTCATCAGCTACTGTCCTCGGAGCCAGAGAAAGGGGATCAAGTTCCCCTGTTGCCTGTGCCCCAGAGCTGTGGGTAGAGACCCACATTTCCCCCCAGGTGCCTGCTGGGAGCAGTCAGGGAAGGTGGGGACAAAGCAGAGCTTCACTGGGAAGCCAGTAGGAAAGGTGTGCATGCCTCACCTGAGACTTTCCTGCAAAGAGGGGGGCAGGACAGCTGTGAACACCTCACATCTGTGTTCCCAGGAGAGACTCAAGAAGCTCAGGGCCAGTGAACAGCGAGCACTGCAGAATCCAGGTAACAGCCCGGCCCCTGCCAGGGATAGTAGATCCCTACACAGGAAAGAAGTTGGAGAAAGCTGAGCGAGTTAAAAACCCCTCCTTTTGCTGTCAAAACCACACCAAGCAAAATCAGCACCTGAAGCCTAGTGCTCCATCCAGGGTACAAAGGGGCCAGGGACTCTCCAGCGAAGGATGGATGTCATAAAGGGCTGAAGAAACACTGCCCAACGATGTTCAGATGAACCAAGTTGCACGGGTGTGAACCTGCTGAAGGCAGGCAATCTGCGGAGACCCCACATTCCCAGCACAGAGCAGCCTGAGCTCTCAGGTCGCTCCCCAGGCCAAGGTTGAGTCTGCTTTGTCATCTCACTCTCTAAGCTGATGAAGAGCAAGATCCAAAGCTGGGGTGCAGCCGAGCTTTGAGAAGTATGTTTCCATGTGGCATCTAATTTGTTCAGTTTCTGGGCTCCTATTCTAGAATCACAGCTTCTTAAACTATGGGTGTGGACCCTTATATCGAGTCATATGACTGAATTCCAGGATCACACACACACACACACACACACACACACACACACACACA
>VZQC01008412.1:2902102-2912763 GCA_009823505.1 Rhizomys pruinosus
CGAAGGCCCAGGCCAGCTCCATTTCACACCTGCTGCTGCTCTTGGTGGTCATCCCATGGTCCTGGCATCTCCAAAAAGCTGGGGTCACCACTGAACCTGAGGCAGCACCTTCACCAATGGTCTCTTCTGACCTCTCCTAGTGCAAAGCCTCAGCTTCTCTCCATGACCCCTGCAATCCTGGGATCTTCACTACAATCAAGGTGCACTTCCACCAATGGTCTTTCCTGACCTCTCACAGTGCCAAGCCTCAGCTGCTCTCTGTGACCCCCTCAAATTTCAACACCAGAACCATATAGGAGAGACTCTACCAAGTCCTGCTTCTGGCTTGAGATGGAGGCTCAGGCCCCTCTGGAACATAGCTTCTGTGTGCTGACCCTGAAGAAATTCTTCCCAGAAGATTTCACCACAGTGATGCTGGTCTCTTGTTACTTACAGCTGATTTTTCTGCCCCAGCTAACCAGCATCAATTGTCCCAGTACAACAAAGATTTCACTTCAGGTTCTGGTCTCTTGTTACTTACAGCTGATTGTTCAGCCCCAGTTGACCAGAGCCCATAGATTAAACAGTCCTGATGATCTCTGCTTCCCTTTGAAACTAGACTTCACAAGCCAGGCCTCTATTGTCTACAATTCCTTCAGCAAAACTGCTCCAAGCTCCACAGCAACGATTTTTAGGCTTTCAATGAATCTTCCCAGCCCAAAGTTCCAAACGCCTCCACAATCCTTCCCCAAAACACCAAGGTCAGGTCTGTCACAGCAATACCCCACTCTCGGTACCAATTTCTGTTCTAGTTTGTCTTCAATTGCTGTGACAAAACATTCTGACCAACACCAACTTGGGGAGGAAAGGGTTTATTCAGCTTACATCTCCTGGGTCACAGTTCATCACTCAGGGAGCCCGAGGCAGGAACTCAGGGCAGGAACCTGGAGGCAGGAGCTGAGGCACAGGCCATGGAGGAATGCTGTTCGCTGGCTTGCTCCCCTGGCCCATGCCTAGCCTACCCTCTTATACTGTACACAACAACCTGCCCAGAGGTGGCACCACCCATAGTGGGCTGGGCCCTCCCACATTGCCCAACAATCAAGACAATACTCCACAGACATAGCCACAGGCCAATCCAATGGAGCCAATTCTTCCAATTGAGGCTCCCTCAACTCAGGTGTGTCAAGTTGACACTACAGCTATCCAGCACATTGTATCAGTGTGGTCAAAATAATATTGTATCAGTGTGGTCATATCAGTGTCTAAATCAGCTTCCCCAACCCAAGCTTTTGAGTATTTCAAACATGATTATGGGCATACTGAGAATAAATGCATTATGTGCATTTTCTGTGAATGGCAAAAAGCCTCGAGAATTAACTACCTTTGCCTTGTTTGTAGCCACAGAATGGATCTTAACCTGTCTGTTCATAGACAAGAGAAGGGAAACAGTTGTGAAGATGTGAACGAATTTAAGGTTACAGTGCTTATTTTGTCAAACTCTTAAGGATTTAAATATGTAATGTTTTAATCTTTTAGAGAATATTTTTTAACTTTTTTAAAATTTATTTATTATTTTTATGTGTATGAGTGTACTGTCTGCATGTAGGTTGGCGCACCCATGTCGTGCATTGCCACAGAGGTCAGAAGAGGGTGTTGGATTCCCCTGGAACTGGAGTTAAAGATTGTTCTTAGCCACCATGTGGGTGCTGAGAATTGAACCCGGGTCCTCTGCAAGAGCAGTCGGCGTTCTTAACCACTGAGCCATCTCTCCAGCCCCAAAAATATTTTAATTTGAAGGAAAAAAATGGGCTGGGTGTGGTGGTATACACCTGTAATCCAATATTCAGGAGGATCAAACTGAAGGTCACCCTGCACTACAGAACTAGACGATCTAAAAAAATCTTTAAAATGTAGGGGTGAGCCAGGCATGGTGGCGCATGCCTTTAATCCCAGCACTTGGGAGGCAGAGATAAGCGGATCTCTGTGACTTCAAGGCCCAGCCAGGTTATCTGAAACAGGATCTCATAGCCCAGGCTGGTGTCAAACTCACTGTAACCAAGGATAACCTTGAACCTCCCAAGTGCTAGAATTAGAGGCATGCCTGATTCTTACGTGGTTCTGAATATCAAACCCAGATTTTCAATGAATACTAGACAAGCACTTCAGCAACTAATCTACATCCCCATCCCAGCCAAGCCATTTTTAACACTTGCTTAAAGACTTTTCACCAGCCGACAAGGTCTTGGCAATCTAACAGACTCTCAGGACCAAGAAGTCCTGATGATAGCGCTATTAACATCCATGAAAGGTATATGCATATATCCAGAGAGTGGGCAGTTTGGTGTATAGTGAGAAGCCTGCTTCCAGTGGAGCCCAAACTAGCAACCAGACCTTTAGGAGACAGAAACTGCTCCTACACAGACAAATTACACATCTTTGCTGGCTTCACCATAAGAAAGGGGAAAAAAGAAAAATGTTTAGAAACTAAATCAGAACCATAGCTATTTTTCAGTCAACCAAAAAACAATCTTTTAAATTTGAGGGACTGGTGGGTGGGGAGAGAAAACAATGAACTGTATTTACCTTTTTTTGGGGGGGGGAGACAGGGTCTCCCTTTAGTACCAGCTGGCCTGGAGCTTACTGTATAGACCAGGCTGGTCTTGAACTCATAGAGATCTGCCTGCCTCTGCCTCCCAACTGCTGGGATTAAAGGCGTGCGACACCATGCCCAGCATGACAATTCATTTTATTAAATTAAAAACAAGTGTTTTGTCAGCGTGTGTATGTACAGCCTTACTATGAAGTCAGGCTGCCCTTGAATTCATGCTCCTACTTCAGCCTCCTAAGCTCTGGATTTACAGGTTGATATACCTTACAATAGCTGGAAAAAGCAAAGATCTTAAAACCATGTGCCATGTGTACACTAGCAGTGTAAATGGTACTCTTTAGAAAATGAAAGACGGGCTGGAGAGATAGCCTAGCGGTTAGGAGCGCCGACGCTCTTGCAGAGGACCCAGGTTCGATCCCCAGCACCCACATGGCGGCTAAGAACCGTCTGTAACTCCAATTCCAGGAGAACTCCAGTTCCAGGGGAATCCGAGACCCTCTTCTGACCTCCGCGGCATTGCACGACACGGGTGCACAGACCTGCATGCAGACAGTACATTCATACACATACAAAAAAAAAATAAATAAATAAATAAAATAGAAATGGGATTTCTAAACAGTTAAGCTAAAGTGTGGTCTTAGGGATTGTTCCCTACTCCAATGTGATGAGCATTCTCATAAGAAGAGGAAGTCAGGATATACATACACACAGACAGAGTGAAGTCTATGAAAAGACACAGGGATAAGGTGGCCATCTGCAAGACTCGATGAGACCTCTCAGAAGACACCTTGGTTTGGGACTTCTAGCCTCCACACTCTTGAAAAAAATAAATTTCTCCTTAAACCATGTGATCTCTAGTGGTTTTCCATAGAAACATAATATATCACCAACAACCTGGTCAAGAGGTCCATGTGAACAGACTCTAAATTGGCTTCAGAACTTATTGGTTATATGAGTGAACCACCTTGAGACAGGTCTCCCAGCCTCAAGCCTCTGATGAACCATCTTCCCACCTTGTGCTGGATTGCCTCAGTTGCTCACTTTGACATATCTGGATGGAGGGAACCTCAACTGAGGAATTTCCATTGCATTGGCCTGCAGCCATGTCTTTGGGGGCATTTTCTTGATTATTGAATGATATGGGAGGGCCCAGCCCACTGCAGAGGAATGGGCCAGAGGAATAAGCCAGTAAGCAGCGTGCCTCCATGGTCTATGCTTCAGCTCCTGCCTCCACTTCCCTCAGCGATGAACTGCGATCTGGGAGATGTAAGATAAAACAGATCGACTCTTTCTTCCTCAAGTTCATTTAGTCAGTGTTTTAATCAGCAATAGAAAGTAAGTAAGACAGGAATTTGTAGCAGAGACTGAGATAGTGTGATGTACCTGACCATGTGTGTCTNTTATCTGAAACAGGATCTCATAGCCCAGGCTGGGTGTCAAACTCACTGTACCAAGGATACCTTGAACTCCCAAGTGCTAGAATTAGAGGCATGCCTGATTCTTACGTGGTTCTGAATATCAAACCCAGATTTTCAATGAATACTAGACAAGCACTTCAGCAACTAATCTACATCCCCATCCCAGCCAAGCCATTTTTAACACTTGCTTAAAGACTTTTCACCAGCCGACAAGGTCTTGGCAATCTAACAGACTCTCAGGACCAAGAAGTCCTGATGATAGCGCTATTAACATCCATGAAAGGTATATGCATATATCCAGAGAGTGGGCAGTTTGGTGTATAGTGAGAAGCCTGCTTCCAGTGGAGCCCAAACTAGCAACCAGACCTTTAGGAGACAGAAACTGCTCCTACACAGACAAATTACACATCTTTGCTGGCTTCACCATAAGAAAGGGGGAAAAAAGAAAAAGTTTTAGAAACTAAATCAGAACCATAGCTATTTTTCAGTCAACCAAAAAAACAATCTTTTAAATTTGAGGGGACTGGTGGGTGGGGAGAGAAAACAATAACTGTAGTTACCTTTTTTTGGGGGGTGAGACAGGGTCTCCCTTTAGTACCAAGCTGGCCTGGAAGCTTACTGTATGGACCAGGCTGGTCTTGAACTCACAGAGATCTTGCCTGCTTCCTCACCACTCTGGGATTAAAAGCGTGTCGACACCATGCCCAGCATGACAATATTTTTTTTATAAAATTAAAAACAAGTGTTTTGTCAGCGTGTGTATGTACAGCCTTACTATGAAGTCAGGCTGCCTTGATTTATCTTCCTACTTCAGCCTCCTAAGCTCTGGATTTACAGGTTGATATACCTTACAATAGCTGGAAAAAGCAAAGATCTTAAAACCATGTGCCATGTGTACACTAGCAGTGTAAATGGTACTCTTTAGAAAATGGAAAGACGGGCTGGAGAGATAGCCTTAGCGGTTAGGAGCGCCGACGCTCTTGCAGAGGACCCAGGTTCGATCCCAGCACCCACAGGCGGCTAAGAACCGTCTGTAACTCCAATTCCAGGAGACTCCAGTTCCAGGGAATCCGAGACCCTTTCTGACCTCCGCGCATTGCACGACACGGTGCACAGACCTGCATGCAGACAATACATTCGTACACATACAAAAATAAATAATAATTAAAAAAAAAAATAGAAAATGATAAGACAATTTCTTATTGAATTGCCATAGAGTAATCTTTAATAATTTTTATTATCTAAACCTAGATTTCCTTTGGTCATCAGACTATACCATCTTACATTTCACAATTTATATAAATACTTACAAAATTAGATTCCTCAGAATTTTTCACTTGACTATATATAAAATATAGAAATTATGGAAGAACAACAAGAGTAGTGAATTAAAAAAAAAAAAAAACCCTTTGCTATACAACATTCTTACCTTCAGAGTTGTAGCTTACAGTCAAAATCTGAGAATTTTTACAAATTTAATTTATATTCATTTTTAAAGTGGAAAAACCCCAAGTGTGTTAACATTATTTCTGTTAGTACCTTCTCACAAACACTCCCCCAGAAGACACTTTTTTTTTCATTCGCCTCTTCTCTTTGCTGGACTCACATGACTCATCTTCCTATAAACAACAGAAAAGAGGGTGAAAATCTCTATGTTAGCATACATTTTCATTTTTCTACACTGCTCAAAAAAAAGTCACACTAAAATTTTCTTTTTTTTTTTTTTTTTTTTTTTTTTTGTATTTTGAGGCAGGGTCTCCCTTTTAGTACCAGCTGTCCTGGAGCTCACTCTGTAGACCAGGCTGGCCTTGAACTCACAGAGATCTGCCTACCTCTACCTCCCAAGTGCTGGGATTAAAGGCGTGTGCCACCCCGCCCAGCCTAAAATTTTCAACTGTGATTAATTTCCTTTAGGACTTTGTGTTAATCTGTTCCCAAACCCGAAATACCAATATTTCATGTTGTGCTCAATCCTGAGACAGAGACACCTTTAAGTCACTCAGAACTCTCTCTACTTCAAAAATCCCCCAAAGAGAATGACTTGTTATTTCTGCTTCTATCTCAGACTATACCATCTTTCTTCTGCACTGCAGAAATTGTTAGTGCCTTCTTTTAGAATCTACAAGCACTACCAGGCTAGGATGTATATTTCTTGACTCCTCAGATTCGTACTTTTTTTTTTAATTTTTTTTTTAAATTTATTCTTTATGTGTATGAATGTGCTGTCTGCATGTAGGTTTGTGCACCCGTGTCGTGCAATGCCGCGGAGGTCAGAAGAGGGCATCGGATTCCCCTGGAACTGGAGTTAAAGACGGTTCTCAGATGCCATGTGGGCGCTGGGGATCGAACCCAGGTCCTCTGCAAGAGCAGTCGGCACTCTTAACCGCTAGGCCATTTCTCCAGCCCCCAGATTCCTACTTTTATGTGTGTACAGTATCCGTCTACTACTCGTTTGATTTTCCACTCTCCCCCATTCAACACTATTCTGAATATTTCCCATCAGCTTGGTTTGCTTATGACCTAGCACAGAAGAATCAATAAATGCCATGGGAAGAAGCCATGGAGGGGGTGAGAACACAACAGATAGATGTTAATGATTGTTGAATATTTCTAGTCAAAAATGTTGCACACCTACTTAGGACAGATTTGAACACAAGACTTTCTAAAGAACAGGCCTTCAAGACATGTCTATGGGGATAGCCCATGGCTAGAGTTACTTCCTCAAGGTGTTCCTGTCCTTGTTATTGCTAATGGGCTCAGGCAATCCACATAGAGTATAGTTTAGTATAGTATAGCAGTGTGTAAACATGGAAGTTGACACTATCCAACACAACCTGGAAAAACACAACCATGTCTCTATTTTCTCCCCCTTTCCCTCAGCTGTAAACTTGGAATCAAAATTCTTAAAGACAAATTTGCTAAAATTTCTCACACACATAGTAAGAAAGTGAGGTTGAAGGATTTACAAATGGTAGTAACAAGTGTTATAAAAAGGATGCCTGGGGACTGGAGAGATGGCCTAGCGGTTAAGAGCACTGACAGCTCTTGCAGAGGACCCGGGTTCGATCCCCAGCACCCACATGGCGGCCGAGAACCATCTGAAACTCCAATTCCAGGAGAACTCCAGTTCCAGGGGAATCCGACACCCTCTTCTGACCTCCGCGGCATTGCACGACATGGGTGCACAGGCTTGCATGCAGACAATACATCCATACACATACAGAAATAAGAGCACCGACCGCTCTTACAGAGGACCCGGGTTCGATCCCCAGCACCCACATGGCGGCTGAGAACCGTCTGAAGCTCCAATTCCAGGAGAACTCCAGTTCCAGGGGAATCCGAGACCCTCTTCTGAACTCCGCGGCCTTGCACGACACGGGTGCACAGACTTGCATGCAGACAGTACATTCATACACATACAGAAATAAATAAAAATTAAATAAATAAATAAATAAATAAATAAATAAATAAATAAAAATTTAAAAAAAGGATTCCTGGGCCAGGTGTAGTGGCCCATGACTTTAATCCCCAATCATGCCAGGCAGAGGCAGGTGGATCTCTGTGAGTTCAAGGCCAGCCTGCTCTACATAGCTAGTTCAAGGCCAGCTGGGACCCTGTCTAAAAAAAAAAAAAAAAAAAAAAAAAAAAGCGGATACATGGATTTCAAGCTAGGCAGTTAGGCTCAAATCATGACTACATATCTAACAAAGTATATTATAACTTTACAAACTATTTTATCTGACACTTGGTTTCTTGATTTGCAATATTAAAGTAGTATATGCTAAATATGAAGCTTTGCGTTTAAGGCCAACATTCAATTAAGTAGTAATACCTATTATTGATGATGACCAAGATCTTAAGGTGACTTAAAAGACATTATGAAACTTAAAATTTCAGTTCTGTGAGCAAAGTAAGTACTTAACCAAATTAATAAAAAACCAAATTCCCTAGAAGTAGTACAAAATGCTTGATGGAAGTAGAGATCAAATGTAGTCAAAAGGCTCAAGAAAGGAGTAACAAATGAGAAGATTCCTAGGAGATTTTTAAGAGACAGATTTGACATGAAACCTTCAGATATAAGAGGGCTTGGTGGTGGGGAAGTGTAGGTAAGTTCAAAATAGTTAGGCTCAGCAGAGAAGAACTGACAAATGTAAGGTTACAACTGGCAAATGTAGGTTACAACTGAATGCCAAACTGAGGAATCAGTACTTCAGGAAAAGATTTTTTCAAAACAAGAAAAGCAAGCTGACTGTTGTTACTAAATGAATTTGGATAAGGAAAGGCTGTACACTAAAAGTCTATCCTATCACTTCAGATAGATGGAGACTCCTGTTAGGGCAACAGCAAAAGTAGAATATGCCCCTGTCTAAAAGATAAGCCATTTTATGGGCTAAAAGAGAAAAGAAAGCTATTAGTGGTGAAACCATTAATTTAAATAGATCAGGGAACGAAAATCTGGTCTTGATGTTTAGTTTGGTTTAATTAGGTATCGCCAGGAATTTCAGGTAGAAATGTGTAAGCAGAAATTAGAAATAAGGGATGGACCCCTAGTGGGAATTTAGTACTAAAATACAATGTAATAGTCATTCATACGGAAATATTAGGGAAATGATCAGGAGGCAGAGCATCTGAGTTCCTACTTCACACTAGGTATGTGGTCAAACAAGATACCTAATTTAGCCTGGTATGGTGACACATCTCTATAATCACAACACTCAGGAGGCTGAGGTGGAAAGATTGTGAATTCAAGGCCAGCCTGGACTACCCAGTAAATTTTAGGCCAATAGTAGTTAAGACCCTGTCTCAGAGAAAGAATAAAAGAAAGACGGGAAGGAAGGAAGATATACATGTGTTAATAAATGCAATTTTGTTTTCTAGTACGAGATGTGCTAAACTAACAGTAGTTTCCTCTGGAGAGAATAATTTGGTGTAAGAAAAAAAAATCTAGTTTCGATATGTTGTAAGCAAATATATTATTTTAATAGCCCTCAGGTGATTATTAATGAGACCTGCAATTAGTTTGAATAAAATAAAAAGCCAGGAAGTTTTTGTTACAAATCAGGCAATGTGACAGAGGTCTGAACTGATTCATCTGTGATGACTAAAGAGAAACTTCTTTATAGGAGGGAAATATTAAGTGTTCCTCAGTACCCATGACGTCAGAATGGGTTGTCCATGAGGCCATATCAGAGCCGCCTTCACCTGTAGAAGAGTAAGGCTCAAAGCCTAATCTGCTAAGAACAGATGGCCTGGAACAAGCCACTACGAGTTTCTTAGTGTCAGTTTACTGTTTTCATTTCCTTTTCTGGATTTGTTCTTTCTATCTGTTTCTTACATTAGTTTTAGGGGAGTTTTCTGGCTTTGTTTCTAGTGGTTAGTAGGGAATTTCTGTTTCTTCCTTCTTTAAATATCTGTCTTTTGCCACTGTAAATAAGCATTTTCTATTTTCTGAAGCTGTATTCTGAGTTCCAAATGCACAATTTTTGTTTATGAAACAAACAAAAAAGCAGGCAGGCATAGTGGCATACATCTTTAATCCCAGCATGCACTTGGGAGGCAAATCTCTGTGAGTTCAAGGCCAGCCTGGTCTACGCAGTGAGGCCAGCTGGGGCTACAGGAAGACCCTGTCTCAAAAACAAAACAAACAGAGCCAAGACTACGAAGTCAAAGAGTTTGAATACTGATCCCACTATTACTACCTATGTGAATTTAAAGAAATTATTTAACACTTGAGCCTTGGTTTCTCTGTATGTTAAAAGGGAACAGGTCAAATAACATAACATGTAAAAGAACATTGTAAATTTTAAATGTTAGTTTATATTATTCCATAACTTAAGCAAAAGCACACTGACAATTTCTATACTGCATCTTTTCTGCTCTTAAATGGCTGAAGACTTCTAAAATAATAGTCTAAAATCTAAAATTGATTACTCTGCCTTTAAGGGATATCTTTTCCTCATATAGGATAAGAACAATGACACTTACTGAACATTTATGAATCAGGCTACTGTTCTCTCATGAGGGGGTATAGAGAGAGAAATACAAATTCCTTTAAATCCTCATATCAGCTCTAGAAAGTATAATTATGTTTAGTTTACAACAGAAGCATAAATAGGTCATATGACCTACCCAAATCAAAAAAGGTTATAAGGCTGTGCATGGTGGCCCACGCCTTTAATCCCAGCAGTTGGGAGGCAGAGTCAGGTGAACACAGAGCCAGGTGAACACAGATCTAGGCCATTCTGGTCTACATAGCTAGTTCCAGATCAGCTGGGACAACAGAGGACATGCTGTTTCAAAAAGCTGATAAAAAGGGTTCTAGCAGGGCGTGGTGGTGCTCTCCTTTAATCCTAGTGCTCGGGAGGCAGAGGCAGGGGGATCTTTGTGAGTTCAAGGCCAGCCTGATCTACAGAGCGAGTTCCAGGACAGCTGGGGCTATAGGGGGACCCTGTCTCAAAAAGACCAAAAAAAAAAAAAAAAAAAAGGTTCTAGACAGAATTCAAACTCAAATGGTCCCAACTCAAAGCTTATACTCTTAGCCACTTCTGTATACTATTTACCAAGAAAAATAAATGTTTTAAGGACACCAACCACAGGCACTAAGTTGGGGACCTGAATTTTCTCCAGTGTTTCCCTGAGTTGATCCACCTCTG